>CM023488.1:71696210-71915951 GCA_013339685.2 Hyalomma asiaticum
ACATCGTCGATATTGCTAATGCTCCAGACAGGGTCGTTCCCTTCGAGAGGCAGACTGAGCCTATATTCACCAGACATAGAGCCCCACTCTCCGGATTGCGGCGAATCGTACTGCTCGCTATCGCACATGCTTTGGCAATGCTCTGCTCCGCGTTAAGCGGCACTGAGTTGCGCACAGAAGACTGGGAAGCCGCGCTGCGAAGCGGTGACCACCAGACATAACTCCGGGCCGTCCAGAGGGCTCACAAAAGGGCGGAGGATCACGGGCTTCCCGTCCCAACGTGGGTGCGGGCCGCGACCCCTGCCGACCACTAAACCAAAAGTGGGTGGAGAGGGGTTCCTCCGGACTTAATAAAGTTATTTCCTCCTTGTCGATGTATATTAGCAAACATCCTGCAGTGCAAACACTTCGTCGTTGCCCTACCAGGAATGATCCCTTCAAGTAACAAGGGGCGACTTTCCTCCTACTACGCAGTCATTTAGTAGCATGAAACTGTCGTCGTCATTATCTGAAGGTAGTTGGAACATTGTGCTGAGTAAATAAGCCGGCAATCAAGCGTTAAAATAGCTAAAGAGTGCACGTGAAGGTGGATTTGAAATTGCATAATCTGGGACATGACTTAAGAGAAAATAGAAAAGCAGTTCCTTCATTGTGTTTCGCCTTTCTGTTGAGCACGCTTTAAACGTTTACTTAAGTACTATGAGCTTTAAGGAGCACGTGCACTGCAGTATAACTCGTATTGATGTGTGTTTTATACAGAGCGCATGCTTGACCCACCGGGATCAAAGTGAACATGAAGGTAGTCATAACACGCCGCAACAGCGCCACACAGTTGAAGCGAAAAATCTTGCGGCACAAAGAAACAGACAGTGAAATGAGGACGCTCTCGGCTGTATCAGTTGCTGGGATAGGGAATAACTTTATTTGCTCCAAATATCTATAGTTCTGTGTGGTCGTCAATGGTCGGAGTTCCACATGTGCTCGGACTGTAGCTGTAATCCTTGCTTTTTTCCTGGCACTGGGCCGTAAAATGCTTCTCGCAGCAATTCTGGGTTGATTTAGTGGTCTTATCCTTCTCCCACACCATGCAGTGGGGCTTAGATTGTACTGTGTTTTCATCAGTGCTTTCATCTGTGCGCTGCTCAGGAGCATTTTCCGAAGAGTCTGTAAACGAAGAGAAATGGAGGCACTGAAAATATGCAGCAGCAGTCTACTTCGAAGAAAAACAGCGCGATTACTGCTGGCAAGAACAAAAGTACACTTGTGTTGGGCGTGCGTCCAGTCTTCGAGCAGTTTTTCTTTGACGTTCGCTTGAGGATACCCTGATACTCCTGTATCAGCAGCATCAGAAGTGAGGGCAGCGACAACGACCGAGACGACTGAAGCTGTAGGATTTGATAAATGTGTCGGGAACACCACGCAAAAGGAAAGTGTAGGAACGCAGAACGCGCAATGTGTAGGCACAGAGCACGCAAAGGGGGCGACTACAAAAATGGGACATTTTAATTTAACGGCTGCACAACTGTAATGTCATGTTCTTGCAGGAGGGGACCAATATAAATCTACAAACAAATTTCATCAACCTCTAGTTGCTTGGCAGATGCGACGTTGTAGCAAACGACTCGCTGTGTGTCCAAAATGTGACGCGTCTAACCTGTTGTCTGTTAAGTACGTGAAAACGCCCCACGCTTTCATAGCACATCCAAAGGCGTTGTCATGAAGCATCAGCATTTTTTAAGCGGTCTTGCCACCTTCGGCCCTCCCACTTAGCCTTCCTCACTAATTCCATAGGATGGTCTCCGATAAGCACATAAGATTGGAGAACGAAAATTACTTGCATAAAATGAGAAAACTGTGTTATAACGCCTAGCATTTACTGGCTAAATGTTTAGCCTATGTTTTGTTCTTTGTTTCCTTCAGAAACAATGCGAAATGTTGCTTGCGACAGAGGCTTTTTTCTAGTGTCCCGTGTAGGACCAAAATAAAAGAGCAGATAAAAACCTGTGGGTTGGCTAGTGCCTGTGGGTGTGATGATGAATCAGCCTTCATTTCTCCAAGACTGCAAATAATCGAGCGGGCTTCGCATTCTGGTGAACCTAAGCAGTATGACATCGACTAGATAAGGATCTTTAATAACATAAAATGTGAAACCTGTTAGGTCATTTCTAAATTGTCATCCGTACATGGCCGACTATCCGCTGCGGGCCCACCCTCTCGCATCTTCCACTTTCCATTTTCTAGTGTTCTGGTTTCCGCAGCTTCTGTATCCGGCACTTAAGCACTATATCCGTGATTGATTTCTACGCAGTCGGTGGCAGGTTGTGTGTAGTGGCCCTTGATTATTTTCAAATGGTAGTTGTCCCGACAATCAAGATGGCTCTCCTCAGCTTTGACAATTGTCACATGACTGCCTTCCCAGGCCTGAACAGTAGCTGCCTTCTATCTGGCTCCCGCACCGCAGTTCCTGAATCACTACCCAACATGGCCTGTCCTGGAGCAATCATATGCGTGAGAAAATGGGTATGGCGCTGTGCTATCCGGCATATGTTAGGCCCAAAGCCAATGAGAGTGGACAGTGGTGTTCTGCCACAGGGCAGAGTGGTGCGGCTACACTGACGGAGAATCCGATCGAATCGCCTTGCAATGGTCCACTACACGTTTTGCACACTTTAGCCTAAATCGCCTCCACTGTGCTTTCTGCTAGCACGCCCTCGCCAGGGTGATAAGGCGAGGTTTATAGACAGCGAATCCCGCTTTCTGATTTCAAGTACTTTTGGCTTTTACATCCCAAACAACATGATGCCGCCCATTCTGGATAGTACCGCATATTTTGATCACCTGGAGGTGTTTGGCTTGCAGTAAAAATGGAGAGCACATGCTTCTGCACCATTTTCGCTTCCATGGAAACCGTGCCCGCTGCGGCTGGAATAAAACACGCCTGTTTTGGGTCGCTGGTCAACAATAGCAACCACTGGAGAACCGCGGCTGACTGTGTACTTTCATGAGGAGTTGAAGCTGCCAAATAGTGAACCGTAACTCATTGCACAAACCACGCTTCGCAGAAGACCCAATATACAAAACATTGTATCAAGGTTTCAGTAGGCCTTCGTGTGCTGGCTAGTTTCAACGGGCTCCAATGTATCCACTTTGTGTGCAAGTCAGCGGCGACGGGCTAATTGTGACCGTCCCCCAGAACCGCGTGGCCTACGCGTACATTTGACACCATCTCTAGCGCTTCCGCCCACGGAACAGACTCCATGGCTTCTGACATACTCCTGCACTGCATGTACATATACGAAGTGCTTACAAGGTCAGCATCTCTTCTGAGCCTTGGGTACCAGGGACTCAACTGTACATGCTTCATGACGTTATTTCTTCATGCGCGTCGTGCGGGGTGCGTAAAACGACTTTGCAGGTGGCTGGTGCAAGGAATGCTTGCCATCCCCAGCAGATGCCTGACACGACCGGTCTCCTCTTGAGTAAAAAACGTTTAAGTTTGGACACTTCTCTTGTGAATGTATACGACGACAGGGCTTTTGTTATCGGGGCCGAATCTAGTGATGACACTAGCGTGGCTTGCAGTTGAACGAAAGCCAAGTAATCGCGGTTGTCCTAACTGATGTCCTAGCTTACTATCACCGGGCTCGTGGTGTGCCGTGGGGCCAGAAAGCGCACTTGATTCACTGTTTCTTAATCTCAAGTAGTTCTTCCTTACCCATATAAATGTTCTGAGCCATGCCGACTGCACAATGGTAATTTGGGTGGTCTCATGGATCCTTGTGGGTGTTCTCGCGTTATTCGCCGCGCTGTCGTGCGGAATATGAGAGAAACAATTCGGCTACTGCATGTTTCTCGAGATAATTATTTCCGTTTCGGCCTGAAATCGTTGCTCTGCACTAACAGGCTTGAAACGCGGTCTACGAAAATCTGGATGATTATTAGGATTAGTGGTGTAGGAATAAAAATGATTTTGATTCTTATATATCGTGTTCACACTCAAAGCATAGTGTTATGCCATTCAAAAGCTACCCTTTCACTGAGCAATGGGACAATGCCGCCTTCGTCTTCGAAACGGAATACAAGATAGCTGACTGCTGACCATTTAGCCAATAGTTCTTTGTACATACTGGAAAGAGTTTGTATATTTCTGCATACAAAAATTTGGGCGAGATTACAATAACGCAATACAGCCGTTTGCACTACATAGCTACGCGAATTCTTCATTGCTTGATTATACGTGTCTGTTTGCCTCCATGCATGTTGTCGCAGATATGGGAAGTTACCATGCAGTAAGCAATGGAAAACGAACCAATCGGAGACGCCTAGCAACCTTTCATCCTCCACTGTGTTTCTGTGAGACCAGCCCTGATAAACTCTGTCCTTCTTGCTTGATTCTCGAGGAATGTCAGCCCGTTCGATCCAACATGCTATCAGTGCACACAACGCTATTGTATCTGTAAAAATTTAATGTTGTCTTACCGCTCATACGTGTGCCAAATTCTTTGACCGTGACTACTGCACAGTCTTTCATAACATATTTAAAGGTGTAAATACCGGAGGGTGCTCCTGCAATAAGCACAGAGGTACCATTCATAAGCACAAGCCGTATGTTCGACGTTGTTCACAGACCAGGTAC
This sequence comes from Hyalomma asiaticum, assembly GCA_013339685.2. Classification (NCBI taxonomy): domain Eukaryota; kingdom Metazoa; phylum Arthropoda; class Arachnida; order Ixodida; family Ixodidae; genus Hyalomma; species Hyalomma asiaticum. The sequence continues at coordinate 71,700,847 of CM023488.1, forward strand.
ACATTCCCTTGAATAAACAGTACCTTGTCTCAGAAGCTAACCTGTTGTATATAGTGTATTTGCATTGCTGATGCTGAAGTAAGGAACTCGAGAAATTTTTGCTTCGTATTTCATATCAAAATGTGTGTGACTGCTCCCAAAAGGTTTCCGAGTGGTCCCGTATGTTTATCCCTAGCCATTTACGTGAAAAGTGGCTGCACCTGTTGACTTCGCAACACGAGCGATTTGTCAAATATAGTGCTTAGCTTCTGCCAAGAAATAGCTTACGGTAGTATCCGATCATCATGCCCTAGGTTGGGCGCTCCGCCTATAGGAGTATTCCTACACGGTGTGTACAAGACTGGAAAACTGCACAAACATGCGGATTGAATGTCTCGCTACCCCGTGGGCAACACTGACTCTACGACTACTGTATCCATTGACAGCACATTTTCGCCCCGTCGCCGCGGTCTACTGGTTATGGCATTCTGCTGCTAATCCGAAGGCCACGGGATCGAATTCCAGCAGCGGCGGCTGCATCTAGATGGAGGCGAAATGCTGACGTTCGCGCACTGTGTAACGCCAGCGTTCGTGAATGAACCCCAAGTGGTGGAAATTTCCGAAGCCCTCCACTACGACGTCTTTCATAATCATGTCGTGCTCTTGGAATGTTAAACGCCAGAAGTCATCTCAACAGCACATTTTCGCTTTCTCAGATGAAGTACAATAGCGATGAAAAACGCCGGGACTCATACTTAAGTAACTGTACTATCGGCTGCAGACCTCACCAAGTGACGTCTCAGCACGCCTGTTTACTCTGCAGAATGAACCTTACATCGACGAAATATGGCCCCTGCCGGACTCGAGATCCTTCTTCTCGTTCCACCATAGCTGCACTCTGGTTCTCCGTTAACTTCATGACGCCCCAACGGCTCATCACCTAGGCGTTGCCTGCACCTACGACCGAATACGCAACCGCTTCTATTGGCCTGAACTAGCGCGTTTAGTGCAGCGCCATGTCACATGTCAACGCCTGCGAAGTCTGCAGAGCCGCAAGAAACCATCAATGCTCACTGCAGCTACCTTCAGCCCACCGATGTCCCCGTGGGCATCGCTGTGTGTTTTCATGTAGGCTTCGATCCTATCGGTCCATTTCCGACATGTGCTGCAGGACACAAGCGGATTTCCATCGCTATCGGCTATGCCACGCGGCACGCAATGACACGAGCAGTGCGAACCAGCGGTGCTACATACGTGGCTCACTTTCTACTCCATGACGTTATGTTACTCGACCAAGCGCGGCTGCACGCTCCTCTCTCAAGTGATTTACGGTTCCTGCGCTACTGCTCTAATCATCCCAAACTCATCAGTTCATACCACCCCCAGACGAACGGCCTGGCTGAGCGCTTGAACAGGATCTTGACTGACATGATTTCTAAGTACGTGTTTGATGACCACCTTGGTTGGGAAGTTGCGCTACCATACGTCACTTTTGCTTATAATTCACCTTGTCAAGGCACTGCTGGATACTCCCCGTATTACCTCTTGTGTGGCCACGAACCAACTCTACCGTTGGACACTTCCCTTTCTGCAGAACCGCCTCGAACAGTGCATACGTCCGCGATGCGATAGCCCGTGCTGACCATGCCCATCGGCTTGCCTGTCGCAGAATAACGACGTCTCAAGAGACCCAGAAGCGACATTACGACCAGCGGCAACGTGACAACGTTTTCCTGCGGACTAGCTTGTTCTTTCGTCCCCAACACGACATCTGCAACTTGCTGAGAAGCTCCTTCCTGGATGCACAGGCTCATACCGTGTTCTTCCACAATAGAGAGAAGTCACTTATGAAAGTAAACCTGAGAATCCCGCCACCTCTTCGGGTCTGATACCACGTGACTTCGCCCATGTCCCTAGGTTCGAACGTTACCACCCGCCTCGTGCAGGGTCTGCAGAGACGCGCCGGGTCGGCGCTCCTGCCTCGGGGCGTTATGTTACGTGACGCTAAGCACATTGAGTGCCTACCTGCTGTGGGATGTCCGCTACAGGGATCGGAAAACACCCAAGGAAGAAGTGGTTGATGTACTTCTTGTGGACAGGATGTAGCTCCCTGCGTGGTCAGCGTGAAATACACGCGCCATAAATATTTCCCTACTTTAACAACGTGTTCACTTCGTAAGCAGTAGACTCCTTTCATAATTACGCCACCTTGTGGCGGGCACTCGAGTTTTATTTTGCAAGGAATCCTGGGGTAGCCAGCTGCATCATGAGGTCATTGCTGGAGAACGGGGACAATGTGAGTGCTACTGGCAGCTCGTCCGCGTGTAAGCCGCCAAAATATCATTGTCTACGCTCTCGAACTCGCCTTTAGCGCTGTGTCCCTACTCTTGACGAGGGTCTCTGAAATCCACTGATTAAGAGTATCTTCTAGCAAAGTAGCTCCATTGGATTGGTTTGTTCCACGGTGATGAACCTGCAGGCGTGGACCACAAACACCGGGAACAGTTGGGACCGAAGAAATGGCCCACCGCACTTACAAGTTAGGTTGCGACGTCACCTCATCGTGTTTGCTTGGAAAAAGGAAGGTCACTAGCTACTGTTCTGTGTGTGCGTATGCAACATGCTACCGGCGGTATGCACTGCGACATCTCACCGCTTACGCAAGCATTTTTCTTTCTCTGCGAGAGAAACTGAGGTGGCGCCATTGTATTTTGAGGTTCGTCTTCCACTTGCCTCAGTAGGGAGGAAGTACTTTCCAGTGAAGTTTCGTGAAACAAGGTTTGGTTGTTTTTATGGTAAAATCTTTGCCTGGGTCACTCCGAACGACCTGGATCAACAAAAGCTGAGCTTGCCGCAATGATGTAACCCCTTTGATATATGAAGCATATTAAGTATTCTACCTGTGTTTATGCTGGCCTGTTTTTACGGATGGGGGGCAATTGCTTATAACCAGGTTTTTAGAGCGAAGTATCTCGCTAAGCATTTGTTCATTCGTTACTTCAGTAAGTAAACACTGTGTGCCGATCGAGTAGACATGAGAAACCTTTTGAGTGATTCGAACATTCTGCCATTAATAGCAACAAACCACATAAGAATTGCCTTACACAGTGTGTGCTAGAAGCATTTCTTATTATTGGCACACTAGTCTAAGTAACTCAGCCATTCAACAGCGGTACTTTATGGATATAAATGTGACCATGAACCTATATAGTACTGTAGCCGAAGCCAATCAGTGTACATGCAGTTATTCACGATAGTTACCACCACTGCCATTCGGGAATATTCAAAATAAATACATGCACCATTCTTAGCCATTCGTGATGCGCTACAGTTTCACTGGTCATTCATATTCACAGAGCGGAACACCTGCTTATAAGCTTTCGCTATTCTCGCTCTGGCATCCACAATGCCAGAGCGTCGACATCTGGGACCTTTACACTGTTGTGTTTCCAACAAATGAGTACGCAACGACGAAAAACGACCGATGAAGTATACAGCGATGCTAATGCGGCACATGCTAGCATATTACCAGTGCCGCCGACGTCGTTGTCTGCTAGGCTGTCCTGTTCACGGAAGTCAGACCTAGTTCGCGTTTTCGGCTCTAGACGCACACTTTAAGGAGCATAGTCAAGGATTAACATGGACGCTAGATGGTGGGCCACAAGTCAACAAATAAGTTAGCATTGAAAATTTTTATATTGGCGGGTAAATAATAATTAAATTCATACCACTCAATTCCGTATTATTCATTGTGACGTATGACGCTTCAGCCACGGGTCGTTCAAATCGATATACTTGCTCAAAGTGCTCCCTAGAAGCATGAAAAACATGAAGACATTGGAGTAAATAAGACGCAGAGAAATCGAACAACCAGTACAACGAAGAGAACTAATCGCTATGCTCGAAATGACTAATTCCGTCGTGGAAACCAACGGCAACACCGCATTTTTCTGAGAAACTGGCTTCTTAACATTCTCGCGTTAAAACTCATGGAGTGCTTGGCTCATCAGGATGACCCATTTCCTGGCGCCCCTGAGTATATTTTGGTGCACAAAGTGCCACCGTCGCTGCGGATGCGTCCCAATCAAGGATTTCACGAGTATGACCGCACTTGTAGCGACCCACTCCGCTCGTCATCGCGCACAGCACTCGCGATCTGCCATTTCGATTGAAAATTTGGGGGGCCCTTAAGCTTCGCCTTTAAGAGTTGAACGCGATAGCGAAGTCCGGCCCCTAGTGTGCACTTCAACCACTCAGTGCATACTAATTAATGTGTGTTGTTATGTACACACACATGCCCACAGACACGCACGCGCGCGCGCTACATATCTATAGTAATGGTAGAGGCTTTCGATCGATTTAATAGCACTTTGTAGTCAACTTCATGAAAATATTGTACAGTGATGTAGTCACATGGTCCCGTATTATGAACTGCGCGTAGGCGTGACACTTTCATTCGTAGATGGTCGGATTCTGTCTTCCTTCTTGCGTTAACTATCTGGCCTCTGTTCCATTTGTTCTTCTGGAGACGTCTTCCGGCCAACCGCAACAAGCATCGCCTTATGGTCGGTGAAATAGCAAACAGCACATTATCTAATGTTTGCTGTTTGCTTGATATGATATTGTCACGCAGTACTATGACTAGAAGAGCCAGACGTAGAGAGCGTCTTGGGGCAACCACTTTATTGGAGACCTTGTCCTAATTCGGCAGTGGTAGCGACGACAGGCGCAGCTGTCTTTCGGCGGGTCACAAGAGAAAGAGCACCACGGCTCGGCGACGCACGCCGTTTTATACCCCGCAGAGTTCGAGCTGGACGCTCCTTAAGAACGCGTCGACACTAAGGATGAAAGTCGAAAGCCACAACATCATTGACGCACGTTCATACCAGACGCCTAGTGTTACGCATGATAGACGCAAGCCGAAGACAGAAATGCTAAGAGCGCGCGTCTGTCGCTATAAAAGAAAGGACGCCATGTGGCAATATGTTCCCTGTCCTAGAACGGCGGAACCATATAAGGTCTGCTGTAGTCGCATGGCCTCCGAGATGGCGGGCTAGCCCACCGTCTCGAAGGCCATGGTAGTCGAGCATGTTTTTCAGTGTCTCACAGGTGGCAGCACATTATCTAACGTTTGCTGTTTGCTTGATATGCTCAATAAAGTTTATTCCTCCTACAAATCGCCGAATGGGCTCATTTTCGTCATGACACCTGCCGAACAAAATGTGTTAAGCAGACTCTTCCCACCACCTCACATTTATGTGGTGTTTTCTTCCGAGGATGTTCCAAGTAACATCTTGGCTCAAAAGGACAGAAAGTTGAGCGAGTTGGTAACAGTCCATAATCAAAAGAAGAGGCGTGCAGGACACGGACACAAGGAGAGCAGTGAGCACACTGCTCTCCTTGTGTCCGTGTCCTCGCCTCTTTTTTTGATTATGAACATCTTGGCTTTGTGGTAGGACACCTGCTTGCCACGCAAACGGCCCGGGTTCGATCCTCAGTGGGACCGAAGATTTGTATTGTTTATTTTATTTAATTTGCATCTTTCTCGATTTTTCGCTCACGGAGGGACACCGACACCGACGGCGGCATTTCTGCGAAACGAGCTCTCTAACGCTATCGCGTTAAATTGTAGCTCCAGTCCACGCTGTGAAGGCGGCTGGAAAGCGAAGCTGGAACTACTACACCGACAACGATTACCCATTGCGGCGTCGCTTGAATTTCACATACAGTTTAAAGGTATGGATACACTCGGCGTCTTGTGCGACAGCTGCTGGGTTATGCCTACGACGCTGCTGAGCAAGCCAGCTTTAATTGATGGTTGTGGTTCGGTTGAGGAAAAGACGCTAATTTCTGCAGCCCACCTCGTAGGCACAGCTGAGCGTCAAGCATTATATTCACGCTTTGTTTGCTTACATGTTTTCTTTCGGTGGTCTATCCGTGGCGGCCTGCAATGCCACGGATAGACCACCGAGTTTCTAGACCGGTCTCTGCTCTAGCAACAAACAGCCCTAGCCGCTGCTAGAGTCAGTGACACCGAGGTGCGTTGGGCGCAAGCGCGGGGAAGCGCTGTCGGCGTGGGAAGCAGCTGTACGCGCCCACTATCGCTTGCTACACTCCTCCTCTCTACCTCGCTTCCGCTGTGTTGCGCGACGCTATTTTTACAGCATAAGCTGTTATGAGATCACAACAAGGGTCCTTTTTGCGCTGTAGTTGTCCGCCGCCGCTACCGCCGCTGTCCGTAACCACTATCGCTGCAAATTTTAGAAAAATAACAAGAACCGAGAGGTATTCCAACTTGTACTCTGCGTGGATTCGAACCCACACTCTCTGCGTGGTAGTCGAGCATTCTACCACTGAGCTACGCCTGTTTTTTAGGGGCGAAGCTCCTCTTAGTCTAACCTTGTTACGCGTCAGTCGTCAGGTGTAACCCGCGTGCCGGGAGGCACGCGCTCGCCCTCGCCGCGTGCCTCTCTCTCTCTCTCCCGGCGCGTGCTTCCGCTGTGTTGTGAGAGAGACAGAGAGAGAGCGAAAGGCGCACGTTGGCTATGAAACGCTCTTTCTTAGAATAACGCTACGAGCTCGCAAAGGAGAACGCGCCCTCACCCGCGAGAGACAACGTTGGCGCAGGCAGCGTCTCCTATCGAGTTTCTTGATTGAGAAAATACCGACTGCTCGCGTTGGAGAAGCGTTCACCGGCAACCCCTATATATATATATATATATATATATATATATATATATATATATATATATGTAGGCACTGGATCTTGCAATCTTGCAATGAAGTGCCGGTGGGAGATTTCACTTCTGCATAGTTGAACCATGAGGATTCGTAGCGTGCGCGTTAACTAAATTAATCCGGAACTCGGCACGATCTACGATGAACCTCCCTAGCTTCGCCCACCATCATCATTCATAGACGCCTAGTGTTACGCATGATAGACGCAAGCCGAAGACAGAAATGCTAAGAGCGCGCGTCTGTCGCTATAAAAGAAAGGACGCCATGTGGCAATGTTCTAACGCTATCGCGTTAAATGTAGCTCCAGTCCACGCTGTGAAGGCGGCTGGAAGCGAAGCTGGAACTACTACACCGACAACGATTACCCATTGCGGCGTCGCTTGAATTTCACATACAGTTTAAAGGTATGTATACACTCGGCGTCTTGTGCGACAGCTGCTGGGTTATGCCTACGACGCTGCTGAGCAAGCCAGCTTTAATGATGGTTGTGGTTCGGTTGAGGAAAAGACGCTAATTTCTGCAGCCCACTCGTAGGCACAGCTGAGGTCAAGCATTATATTCACGCTTTGTTTGCTACATGTTTTCTTTCGGTGGTCTATCGTGGCGGCCTGCAATGCCACGGATAGACCACCGAGGTTTCTAGACCGGTCTCTGCTCTAGCAAAAACAGACCTAGCCGCCCGTGGATATGCTGTAATTTTTTTCTTTATTACATGGAAATGAAAACTGAGATCACAGGGAGAGTACACCTACACACTCAAAGCTCGGGCAAACACACACAGACGTCCAACAAGTGCATCCAGTCAGGCGGTACTTCCTGGGCAGTGTACACACTTCTGACATAGGCCATGGTTTCTCGGTAGATAGATCTAGTGGAACGCGGGTTTTCTGCATGGCGATCACACAGTCTCGATCTCCATAGGCTGTACAAACCAAGTACTACAAATATATCATAGGGTGGACCGGCAGTCGTTTTAACGGTAGAAACCTAATTGTGTACGGATTCGATGTCCTTTTTAAGAGTCCGCTGGAGAATGTCCCAAAAGATATTGCGTCTGTACAATCAACAAAACAGTGATCAATTGTTTCCGCACATGGACAGAGTCGGCAGTTCGTGGACCATGGCACGAAGCAGCCCTTCGAATTCAACCAGGTTTTGAACAGGGAGCTTATCCGAATGAAGTTTAAAGAAAAATGTTTTAACACCGGGAGGTACACACATTTTTGAAACCCTTCTAAGTACATCCTGATAAGGCCTACTTAAATAAGGTGTCTGATAGAAAGGACATGGGAAAATCGAGTCCACCAGTGCAACAGAAATCGCTTTTCGGCTCGCGGTGAAAATATACTCTAGGCTAAATCTAACTTTCAGGAAAAGTAATGAGTACAACTTGCTTGAGGAAGCCCCAAGGAGCCTGTGATGAAATACCTATGACATCTAATGAAACTACTATATTAGGAAGGTGCTGAACTAATCGGACCTGTAGTATTTCACGCAAAAACGGATGGTCGCTTTCTCGAAAGAAAAACAGTCGAGAAACAGTTTGCCTAACAAAGAGATGGACCAATCCGAGGCCACCCCGATCAAGTGGGACGAACAGATTGTCGCGTCTCATGGATTCGTAACTGGAGCTCCAAATAAATGTTGCAAATACACGATGCAATGCCTGAATGCGGAGTCGTGCGCAGTGGAGTAGTTGCAGCACGTATATGAAACGGGTCACTAAAAAGACGTTGCATACTTTAGCGCGGCTGAACATCGACGACTTGCGCCCTTGCCAAGAGCTTTACTTTGGAGCTTTTTAACTTCCCCCGACCAATGACTGTTGCTATTCCTGTATTGTGAGAGAGGGACACCTAAGTAGCATAGATCTGTTTTCCACTGAATGCCGGCATAGTGTGACGGCATTGTGGCCCATAGCCCCCACAAAAACCTGAGCTTCTTTCATAGTTAACACTAGCTCCAGAAACCGCACAAAACTCTTCTGTAATTGCAAGGGCAGTTCTTACACTCAATTAATCCGCACAGAAAAAGGCCACGTCATCTGCATACGCGAGAACCCGAATCTCATTTGACGGAGATTTAAACGCTTGAAAATTTTGTTCTTTCAGAATGCTCCGACAAAGTGGTTCTAAATACAGGCAAAAGAGAAGAGGTGACAAAAAACATCCTTCTCTTACTGATGACAAAAGCCTGATCGGATCAGAGAGCGAGCCATTCACTATGAGCCTCGTTGATGCATTAGCATAACATGTTCTGATACCTTTCAGGAGCTGGGATCCGACATTTATATGCTCTAGTATAGTGAACAGGAACGAATGATTCACCTTGTCAAACGCTTTAGCCAGATCTACCTGTACCATCGCAACCTGCCCATTCCCCTCAGCTACACACTAGCACCGATCTAGCAACATGGATGTTTGAATGGATCGACTTCTGATGCCACATGTTTGCTGTTCACCAACCACTGACCTTATCACGTATTCCAAACGGTTCGCTAGCATCTTTGCAAAAATTTTATAGTCCACATTGCATAAGGAAATAGGCCGGTAGCCATCGACCTTTTGCAATTTAGTTTCGTCATTGCTTTTGGCTATAAGGACAGTGTGCCCTTCATACATTGTAGCAGGTAGGTACCCAACTTCCAAGGCCTCGCGGTACACCTGAAGTAATAATGGTGAGAACACTGAGCGAAAACACTGATAAAATTCGGCCGTAGGGCCATCTGAACCTGGCGTCATGTTTCTGGCTAACAAATCTATGCATGCAGTTACTTCACAGATATCAAACTTTCCATTTGTATAATCACGATCGCCCTGATTGATTGTGCAAAAGATTTTCGTAGTGTGCGAAAAACGCTTGAGTTATTAGAGTAGGCTCACTAACAATAATTCCATGATACTCTATCTCTACATTTTGTTTAGACAGCGCGTGCTGGCGCTCATCGCCTGGAGACCTACTACAAGGCTGTTCTTCTAGAAAACGGATCCCAGGCAGCACGCCAACACAGGACTTATGTAGGCGTGAAGTCGGCCAAAGTCGGCAGCGATATCGGGCCTAAGTCGGCAAATCGCGCTCGCGCTACTTTCACCCACATGTGCCCGATGACGGCCAGCCAGAATGGCGCCACTGTGGCGAAGCCACCATGGGTCGAACTTGGCCAGCCAGAGTGGGCGAAATTTGGCCAGCCAGAGTGGCCGAAATTTGGCCAGCCAGCGTGGGCAAAATTTGGCCAGCCAGAATGGGTCAAATTTGGCCAGCCAGAATGGGTCAAATTTGGCCAGCCAGAATGGGTCTGATTTGGCTAGGTAGCATTGGCCGATGTTGCGGGCATTCAGGCTTTTTTGGCGTGTTGTCGGCCCCGCCGACATCGGGAAACCCCTTGCGCGACTGTTCACAGCCACTATGGTGGTTGTAGTTTACCCCACGTGTGTCGCGCCGTTTGGATTGCGATAATTTTATTTTTTGCTTTCACATTTTCGAAGGACCAACAGTAGTTTGTGTAAATGTGCCTCTCATGCATACGCGAAAGCTTTATTAACACAGTAATAAGTGGGGCTAAGTGGATCCTCTGTAGTTTCTATTAATGCGTTCTCACCAAAACAAATAACACAACAAGAGAGGTTTATAGGGAAAAGCACTATTTCATTTATTTTGTGAACTCTGCATTGATAATATGCTATTCTCGTGTTGCACCGTCGTAGTGCAAAAGCTTCGGCAAGGGTGGAACCTGCGGGAAAAGGCGTGAAAATTAGCACAGCTGAGGAGCACATGAGCACTATACTATAATTCCATGCAACTTATGTGCGACTCATGAACAAACGCGGAAATACAAGAAATGTCAGAAACATTCATAATCGGGCACTACTTTAGAAAATAACAAAACAAAGTCGTCCGTTTAAATATAATGAATCTATGTTCAATATCCAACCCCGAGATCTTGGTGTCGTGTCGCTTTAGATACCCAAGGGGGAAAAAACGTGAGTAAAGGATCTGTTGCAAAGCAACTTTAAAAGCGGCACATTACTTGAAATAGGTGCATCTTGCATTATAATAAATTTAATATTTTTGGCATACATCGTAAAGGAAAACATGTAGACGTGAGCTAACACGACACACCCCAGGGATGGGGTCATTAGGCAAAAAATGTTCTTAAATGATAGGTGTAAGGTGCATTATAAGCAGATATTAGAGAAGGAACCTCTTTTCAAGGCTACTTTAAAAATGCCATCGCGTGCCGAACTGCCGCACATGTCCTGCACCAAGGAGCGCGTGTTCGGTATCACATTACCTTTAAAAATACGGGCAAGAAAAGAAAATGTTACGAGACGAGAACTGCAAGTCACCACACAAAGGGTGTTTGATACAAGCACAGGATTAACTACATGAAGTAAAACTGCTTTGGGACAATGTACGTAGGCTCTTTATTCGAAAATAAAGAGCCTACGCACCTCACGACACAAATAATATATAAAGCGGTGCTTCCACATGACAACAATATGTGCCACATCCCATTTTGAAAACTGGCCAGCAACTTACCGAATTTTGGCATCCGCTCTGCACTCTTCAGCTGTGAGTCCGCAATACAAATTCGGCGACGACACTGTAGTCTCACCAAAAGGCACAGGCTTGTGTTCATATACAACCGATGTCACAGTTGGGATGGGCATTGTCTTAGGAGGTACACTCGCCAAGGAATCGCGCAATCAACTTGAATGATCGATAAATGCGGTACATGATAAACGATAAACGCGTGGACAGACTGCGTGCAGCCGCTGAAACTCGTTCTTACACCTTGCACGTTGGTAGCGATGCAGCCGCGACGAGAGAGCGCGGAGAGAGTTCCTCGTGGTTTCTCCCTCGGTAGGCAGCGAACGCCAGCAAAAGCAGGTTCAGAACCACATTCTTTGCAAACTGCAGATGAGCACAATGGACGTTCACGGAGGGGGCTGTGACAACGGTGGCCAGTTCGGGAGGGGACGCGCGCCCCCCTCCCCACACACTTTTTTTTTTTATGTTTAGTTGCTGCTGGCTTAGCACGTGCTAGGTTGCTTCTCGGCAGAGCACGCTCGTTTTTCTTGCTTTCTTTTTTTTGTAGCTGTCTCAAAACGTGGAAGACAGCATGTCTGTGGGGCAAACATTTTTGCACAATGGCGGGGACACCCGCCGGGACTGCATTTGTTAAGTGCAGCTCAGTGCAGCCTGTGGCGTATGCTGGCGCGCATGTGTTCTCTTGCCAGCTACTTGTAACACAGGATTTCGCAGAGACTGAACCACCCACTTTTAGCTAAAAACGAGAGCGAAATGCTGCACTGCACGCAACAAACGTAGCGAGGACGCACGGCGCCGCCATTCTGTTTGAATTCCTGCCATTTTCTTCAGAGCACGAAAGACATGCACGTTCTGCCTTTCCGCACGACAAGAAATACTGCGATGACTCTGTCTCTACGCGCCCTTCTTTTGCCCTTATTGGTTATAAATAAATGAGTTGTTAAATATCAGAATACGCACATGTGCGCTTATATCAACGCCATAGTCTCATACGAACGTCAGTGATAAATCCGACACACTGCACAGAGCATGCACTCAAGCTCGATATATTCTGCTCATTTAACCAGTACAACGTAACCGATGGCCGATGTGTAAACGAATTCGATATGTATGCAAAGAACGCAATAACGGACGTTACACAAAAAAGCAAAAAAAAGCATGAATTATACGCAATGGCGAGGACATATTAAGGAATTATTAGCCTATTGTATCTGCGTGGTAGTAGAGAGCATGGAGGTGCATTGTCTACCCGACCAGTAGACAATTATTCTCTTTTGCTGAGCTTATGCGAGCTGCGATACATGCGTTGCGCTGTACAGGAGCTGTTTTTGAAAGGATTGCACTAGTTTCGCGAACGCACTGATGAAATGTAGTGGAGGGCCACGTGGTCAACAACAGCTTGACTTAGGACGGCTGGTTTATGCTGTAACCCTGCTCAAACGTATGAAGAAACCAGGGAACAGAAGAGAGCTTTGATTTTCAACTGATTTTTTTTTCAGTGCATGCTTGCTGTTTTTATATAACATAAGATACGCAGATCGCCTGCACAAGAACACTCTGTGATCAGATACACTCTAGTAGAACTCACCAGAAAAGCTCTCTCTATATCAATGATAGGTTTGTGCATTTGTTTGCCACCTTTGAGATGAAAAATGCTTGCCATACCACTGCTTGGTATCTTTCGTTTTTGCTTTTTTCGCAAATGTCGTGGTCTTGACAAGAGCACTTCATTTGAACTTGCAATACAAATGGATCTATGTATTTCATGGTCCTCTCATTATAGAGCTAGCACTAGATCAGTATTGTCTCCTCGCTGTCGCAATGTTAGCTCTGTATACCGTTCTTTTGCATAAGTTGCTAAATGTCAGTAGTATAACGCCGGTGGCGAGTTTATCTCCGCTTCAGCGCACCATAAAGTCGGCGCTAGACCTTTTTTTGTCCACGCGCTGTTACCTCCATATGCCTTTTCCTTCCATAGATTGCTAAATGTCAGTAGTATAGCGCCGCTTGCAACTGTTTATCTTTGTTTGAACATATGAGTGCTGGTTATGCCCATCGATGTATGCACGAACTAGTTCAATTTCTATGAATTTAAATTATCTGACATGCGCGCTGTCAGATAATTTTCCACCATGCTTGTCGATCCTTCTGGCTAATGTTAACTGTTGCGCCAGCCTGTTTCGCTAAGTTCCCGCAAAACAGCCTATAGATGTATATATGAATAGTTTATATGCATGTTTTTTGTGTGCCCTGCTTATTAAAAACAATGCGCGCGAACATAATGTCATATATGCTGCTCAAAACGCACGTGCGCTATGTTCCGGCACTGAAACGCGTATACATGAATATATGAAGCTCAACATCTTATTCTTACGTCGAATCTCTCAAGTGAATTTCGGTCATCCTTGTGTCGATCGGATCTCTATTGTTATATACAGCAGGCTTCCAAAGAGGCCCGGCCGATATCAACCATGAAAGGCTGCGGCGTAGTCGACGTTGCCTCCAGGACAACAGAAATGACTCAATGTCTCCTGTGAAATAACCTTCCTGGGCAAATATCGCGCCAAATTCGCCATTCCTCAGGTGATTCTGATGAGCGGCAAAATCGGCGCCACATTTGCCGGAGAAAGTTATCGGCTAGCCGACGGGGGCTTTAAGGTGGCATACTTGGCACAGTGTTGCCGATAAATGGCGTCGGCCAGCCCATATTGTCTGTAGAAAGGCAAAATCGGTGCCATAGTTGCCATTGAAAGCCATCGCCTCAGCCGATGTCGGCAGTAACGCGGCATAAGCGGCCCCATGTTGCCGATTACAGTAGACGGCCTGCCGATATCGGCGGGGCAGCGGCTATAGTAGCCCGACGTTGCCAGTCATTGACGGCGGCGTGGCCGATACTGGCTCGCTGTCGGCAACATTAGGCCGTGGATGGGCCGAACTTTGCCGCCATAAAACCAATATCGGCCCTACGTTGCGTGCTGCCTGGGATCGCTCGCGCACGTACAAGTGCACCCTTTTATTTTTCTACGTACAACGCTTATAACTGCGCCTTGGTGCTGTGGATGTCGTCAATATATCGTCCCGGATGCAAACATTCAAGCTCGTGTAATTCGCTCAGGAGTCTATACAATGCCTTGTAATTGTTGTTTCTTTCAAAAGCCAATATTGCTGACTCTTCGATAGCTATCATTTTAACTTCTTGTTTGAATAATTCCCACACAGCAAAGAGAGGCAAGTCTCTGCGATGTGACAGAATAGTTACAAGCTCAGTAACACGCTTTAGGAAGAACTCCCGCGAAAGTAATTGGTTATTAAATTTCCACAACTCCCAGGACATACGCCTACACTGGTATCGACGACTCCCAAAAGAGGCTGACGCTAGGCAATGATCACTAAAGCGTACAGGGTGCACAGTGTAACCAGGAATGAGAGATAGCGTGTTAAGCGAAAGGTAAATTCGATCAAGCCTTGCATGTGAAGTACCCTGGAAATGTGTATAGCGACATCCTGCCTTTTCATTTTCTCCAATGTCAACAAGCTGGTAATCGCACATGAGGCGATGCAACACATCACTACTTGGGTCACGTTTCAGCTGCAGTGATGTACGATCTTGCGCGCTACATACACAACTGAAGTCTCCAAAAAGTACCAATGCCCGATCAGTACACAAATGATGTTCTAAGGATAAAAAGAAATGTTCTCGATGCCGTGACTTGTTCGGGGCATAAACACACACGAACCGAAAGCTGATACCGCCAATATCAACATAACACCATATTAGGCCCCCTTCCATATCCGTAAAGAAATGCTGCACATTCCATTGCAAATGTTTTCTAACAAATAACATACGACCAGCAGAAAATCCGATCGCATGGCTTACACAAACATTATACTCAGATAAGAATGGAGTTAAAGCTAGTTTCGTGTTTTCATCGGATTCAATTTTTGTTTCTTGAATAGCAGCAATATCTAATTTTCTATTCTGTAGCAAACGAAGAAGTTGCACTTGCCGTCGCTTACTGCGTAAGCCACGGACGTTTAAGGTACCTAAATGGAAGGGAAGAGCGCCAGCCATGATTCCCTATGTTGGTGCAGCTTTTGAAGGCTGCTCCATATCCGCATCACTCCCTTCTTGATGAGGGGATGCACTGGCCACCTTCTGTTGCACTTTAGCACAAGACACACCTGCAGCAGCCGACCTTCCCCGCAACGGTTTTGTGAACTTCGTCACTTTGGTAACCGGTGGCTCCTTTTCCGCGGGTGATGGATTGTCAGCTAGTGCTGGACGCTCCTTGGCACCGTCGCACGCAGATGCTGATTCCACTGACGGTGGGCGGTACTCCACTGGTGGCACATCTGCCCATGACATAGTTGGATCGTCGTTAGGAGACTTGATAACATGCTCCTTGGTAGGCTTTGAGCGGAGGCTATTATCCGCCGATGAAACGTTTGTCTGCTCCTGTTGCTGGGCCGCAGCGGGTGTTTCCCCGGTTGCGTCTACAACCTCACTCACATCCATTAGATGATAAGTGATGGCCTCAACCTCAGCGGGTCTATTTCCACGATGCTTGTCAGCGTAGGTACCAACACATGCTTCTACATGGTGACCGTAGCGATGGCAATTATTACAGCGTGGTGTCCTACACTGTCGCCGGATATGTCCAACTCTATTGCATCGTAGGCAAAATGGGGGTCGGCCCGGAACTAGGACGAGGCACTGGTGTCTGTATATGCTCAGTAGGTGAGGTATATTACTGGCAGTGACTCCGTCTTTCAGTATAAAGGCCAAGTCACGATTAGTCATTTGCCAACTTTCCATACCGTCACAGCGCCACATTTCTCCCGTGACAGGTGCACAGTCCGACATGGTTCTAGCGCTTCAACAATCCGTCTCTGCCCGAGGTGTGGCGGAAGCCAAAGAAGCTTCATCTTGATATCCTTGCATTCCGGGTCTATGATAAGGCACTTCAGGCCCTTCACCAATAGCTCGTCTTTATCGACAAGCATCTGTTTCGCAATGCCGCTGACACATGTCACTAGCCGCAAATGACTCATCTGATACTGTCCTGCTCCTAGAATATCACAGGGGTTCAGCACTGAAAGGATCGTATCGCGAAAGTCCGGCGCTCTATACGGGCGGCCTTCCAGGTCAGCATGCAGCAAAACTGAACTGAGAACGGTATTCCCAGTGGGTAGACGAGGAAGAACAATTTTATAATTACCAGAATCAGTCGTTGACGGTGATTGGAATCCTCGACCGAGGGCCGATGCGCTGTTTCCAGCAGAGCTCACTGAGCTACGCCTGTGCTTGGAAAATCATCGCTAAAAGACCTAAACAGGTATAACGTCTGCCGAGGAATCGCATTAACAAATGTAATATTACGTGGCAGAACAATAAAACATCACTATACGTCCCGGAAAATGGATTGCATAAGGCGTTCGAGCAATCATTTCAAAGAAAACAGGGCTGCATGGTTTGTAGCTCGGCACCCATTACAGAGGCCTCATAGACGTCATCATTATGAAAGAATCTTCTTCAACTTAACCGTCATCATTATTACGAACCGCTGCCCTTTATCGTGTCGTACCGTGCCATGGGACATGCAGCAGGCGACGTGCGCAGCCCCGACAGCAAATTGACTTGGCTCTTCGTTATACCTGATGGCTCCTCCTCGTAAGGTGCGGACCTCTGCTGAAGAAGTGAATCGCAGAGTCACGCGCGCAGCTGCAGCGAGGCAACGTCGGGCACAACAGACAGCTGCGCAGAGAGAAGCCCAAACCGCAGCTCGCAGTGGACGCCGGGCCGAGAGTTCGCTTCGTTCTCGGGAAAACGATGCTAAGAGACTCTTTAAGATGTTCAGTTATACAGATTTGCGCGTCACAATGCCGCAGTAATCATGGTGTAGTGGGTACTTCCCTACTTGGCGAAATGATGAGAGTTATGGCGCAGGGGATACCTACCACCTCTAGTTACAGTGTTTCCCCAAGCGTTTAAAATGGCATCTAAGAACATCGGTCCTCCATTTTACGCTGCCACTGTCCTACAGTTCCGCGCAGGCCTGGCTCTTTTTTATCAGCACAGGCGAGGAATGACGTAACACCAATGGAGGAAGAAAAATATAGGAAGGACACTTATTTCCAAATATTGAGGTCAGCAGTGGTCGCCAAGCACGGGGGCGAAACGTAAGGGGAATGGAGAATACGTCAAAGCGGGCGTTTTGTTTCAGTACCCGCTCTCGATTTCCGAACCCTCCCGGCCCTTCCAACTGCCGCCGTGATGCTATGCACAAGATTGCGGCGTTGATCGTGGCATTTCTTCGAATGCAAAACTATTGCTGCTGACGCTATTGTCTCCAACAACATGACGTCGAAACAGCGGCAACAGTCGCGCATTATCCCACGGCGAGACTAAGGGAAGGCGCGAACGAGCTCGGCGTCTCGACGCGACGAGGCCGTCCGGCCTTGGGCTCGCGCGCCTCAATTCAGCGAGTAATATTGCATGGTTCCGAAGGTATTTCACGCGCACGTCTTTCTGCGTGTCAATATGATGATGATAATGAATGTGGTCTAGAGGCGTTGGTTTAGTCACTGAAAAATAGCCCGGACAATGCCCGGACAAATACGCATCGCTTAAAAGCTGCCGTGTTCTAAACATCTCGGGAGACCTCGATCCTTGCGTGACTCTGACGCAAAATGTCACATGCTGGGTCACCACTGGCGGCTTCCCAGAGCATTCGCTTTCCAAGACAGGTTGCATGACGCAATGCTCTCTCCTAAAATTTTTTTCATCCATGGTAACGCTAGTGCACAAGCGCCGCGCTCCCTTCACCATGCGCTTCTCCTCCTCCTCCACCTTGCTATGCTAGCTTGCCTTCTTTTCTTAGCCTGGCGCTTTCTGCAGACCACGCGACGAAAATTTCTTTGGCTGGTAGAGGTGCACAGCTTCCCTCTAATAAATGCCTAAGCTGGCAAGTTCGTGGCGCGCAACGGCATGAGCAACTTCTGAGTCATCTCGGTTGGATGAAGCCACAGGCGTGAAGTGGTGCCCCGGCCGCTTTATCAAGTCCCAGAAGTGCTATTCAAGTCGGCAGGTCTAAGGAAAACCAAGCCGCTTGTCGTCGTCCCGTACAATCATCGCGAGGGAATGTTGCCGCCGCGCTGAATGGCGGAGCTTCGTGTGCTAACAGCGCCCGAACCTTTACATCATGGCATCTTCTATGACGTAATTCTTCCGCATTAACAATTTAAAGTCATCGCCTGCAGTCTCTCTAAGCGCGTGCGCATAATTTTTGAGCCTTCAACATATCGGCATGTTTTTCGCTCCACAATTAGAATATATCATTAAAGTAACGTAGGCTTCCTTGGACGCCTGCATAGGAGACGCCAGCCTTTTTCCAGGCTGTCATTTGTTAAAGGCTGTACTAAGTAAGCATGAGAGGAAGGTCCAGTCTGTTTTTACTACTAAAGGATCCTTACCCTGACCGCCGGTCCTCAACGAGTATTTGAATACTAATGCAGGAGCACCGAAACGCGCCCGTGTCCAGCTGACTTCCAAGCACGACTGTTGGCTTTAGTGAAGTATACACAGGCCAACAGCCCCTGCAGGTTCGAAGCAGGGCGTGTTGTTCTCACTAGCTCCGCAAATATGGAGGAGCGACATTTTTACAGATTATTCACAAGCATGCTTTCGTACAACGTGTCAGCTCAATGCGCACACGTGAAAGGCAGTTCCCGGTCACGCAGATTCCGTTTTCATCAGTCCGAAGATACAGAGAGAAGATACTTCAGTGACCAAGAGATCGACGCACGCGGTCCCCGGGTCAACGTAAGACCGCATTGTGCTAAACGTGCGTGAGTTCGTGCAATTCCATGATATTCGCCGCCCGGTGAGCGGCGGTCTTCAGCACAGGCCAATACTATCGAGCGCGTGAGGCTCCCCCATTCCTTCCAAGTGGTCAAGCTTCGGGTCCCCTGGAGGGCAGATCACTGACCCGTATTCGTATTGCTCCGCGGCAACATGAGCACCTTCTTTTCATTAAACAAAATCTGCGCAGCTTGCACGAAAGGTGCAAGGCTGGACGAAGAGAGAAGCTTGTGCCGGATGTAGCTTCTACCGGCTTTTGCAAGCTCACCTAAGTCGCGTGATTTTGTCCTGTGACGAACTGCTACATGCTTTTGACGGCGACATCTCACGTCACTAGTTCTCATGCCATATTAAGGGATTTCAGTCATGTGTCTAAGTTCAGATTGACTTGGCGATTAGTGTCCAGTTTTGACCTCCTCTTCTATCTTCGTTCTCTCCTCACTCTCAGTCCCTTTGCCACCTCTTGCTGTACATACTGTACATGCTTCACTCTATCCAACTCCTTTCCCTTCTTCTGAATCCTTACTCCCGTGTGCCATCCCCTCGTTATACCATACTTAGCAGACTATGCTATCTTTAGGTGCAAAAAACAGTGGGTTCTATCCTGGCTGCGGCGGTCGCATTTACAATGGAGGCGAAAATGCGATCGCCGCCCCGGTTCTTTAACATGCGTTGGAGAGGGTAAGGAACGGTCAGTGCAGGCTAAAGAAACCGCAGGTGATCGAGATTTCCGGAGCCCTCGACTGCAAATTTTCTCTCCTTCCTGTCTCGTTCAGTCCGGTTCACCTACCTCCATTGACGCTTAGCCGTGCTCCCGACATGAGCTATAGAAATTAACGTCCTTTCCGTAGCACCTATGCGCTCGGGCCGTCAGGTGTCTCCCGTCGTCATCGCTGTCACGGCAAAGCAAGGGAAGAAAAAATCGCTTTTGCGAACGCCTCAGATTTTTGAATCCTTCGTCACCTATCCTAAGCGATCAATTCAAACTTAATGGAGATGGTCTAAGGTTCACGAAAGAACTACCGGAGAGAAACGTAATACAATTTTTAGATATCTTTGTCATTCGAGCAGAATCACGTGTGTTGGCAGTATTCCCCTAGAGCATCTAAGCCGTTGTTAAACTTTCACTCCAAGCATTCCAAAGTAGTAAAAAACGGAATAGCCTTGTCCTGTTAAAGTCAGCCCTATCGAAGTCGTGCGTGCACCGTTTTACCATTAGCTTTAATGCGCAGGTCGAGCGCCTCTTAGATGCAGGTTACTAGTCTAGCCATAGCCACAGTAGTTGAGCGTCTGAAGAAGGCGATTTCGACCGGAACGACAGCTGTAGCAGAGAGTAACATGAACAAGAGTCGTGAGTATTCCCTATAGACGGGTTCGCTGTTTGTAAACAAACAGGAATGCGCCGAACGGTGTGCCCAAGAAGACTTCCGGTGCAGCACTTCCGGTAATAGATTTTCAATGGACTTACAGGTGTTTGCCTCTGGTGCATTTGAGTTTGTTGCTCAAATAATTCTGGTGCATTCGTTGGAATATGTTTAGAGCGATGTCTAGCGACTACATGAAGGGGGTCGACGACGTCGCACGAGAGAGCTACAAGCATAAACTGCAGAGGAGAGAAGAGTTGCCTGATCCGCCGGATAGGGAAGTTGTAGCCTGGAAGGCAGCTACGCGATGAATTGACAAACGATCTGTGTGACTGCATGTATGCCGATGTTGCTGAGCAAACTTGTGCTAACTGCAGAATTCTTGCGAAAGGTAATCAAGATTGTCCAGTTTTACGACAAGCGTGTTAAACAGCAATAAAATAATAATTAAAGCCAACTAGCAGAGAGCAAGTCGGCTGTGATGGAGCATGCCTAGTTTTCTTAAAATCGCAGGTTAAACCGATGGCTAACTTTACCATGACAACTTAAAAACTTTACTGTTACCTATTTGAAAAGGTCGTAATAATGATCATCTGTTTTACACATAAGCGGTGGAGTTGTGTACGGAACGCCACGCCACATCGCATAAACGCGTAACCTACGTTTCATCACATGTGTTCTAAGCTGCCGAAAACGGGCTAGTTGACAAACGCAAAGGTTTGGTCTAGGCACACATCACAATGTACAGGTGCTTGTGCCAGACCGGGTACTTTTTGATCCGAGAGATCGGCGCCGATCGGAATCGATCGCGATCTAATGTGTTCGGTGCGTCTGAAATCATATGAAACGTACTCATTATATAATGAAGTCAGGTGCGGCTGGGTCACGCAAAATACTATGGTTTCATTACGAGTACACTATTTACGAACCAAACTTTCAAGTTAACCTGCCTACATCTATAGTCCAAGCTCACACCGAAAGATAAATTAGCTAGGGTGCGACGATGTCCATTGGCGGCAACATGACAGGCGATGAGTCAATCTCATAAAAAAAAGCAAACGCATGGCAACAAAACGTGGGCACCGCGACGTATACTGTGTGGCGATTCATGATGAGCGCGGCTGCTTTGGTGTCCCGAGTGCTTCTTCGAACAGTGCAGCATCACTTGATAAGGCTCCAACTTCAAGAAACACCGTTACGATAGATTTTTGGCCTTAGGCAGCTTTCACGTTTTGCTATCCACTTCAGGCGTGAGCGCGATTGTCTGTCGTGGGCGGAATGCGACGGCGTCCAACGTGTACCTTGTAATTAGGGACCTTAGACTAACGTCTGCGCACCGCCTCTGTGCCATTAGAGTATGCTTGAGCTTTATCTGCCTTTGATGAAGTGGGCAGAAGAAATCTGCGCGCTCTTTGTGGGATTCCAGTTTTCTCGCCTGGTCGCTGCGCTCTTTCCGCTCATCTGTCGCGAAACATAACGTTTTGACTAGCGATAGCAAATTAGTTGCGGACCGCAGACTGCATCCTTGCACCACACAACAGCGCCCGAGTCGCGAGCGCTTCATCACAATAATTCTATCAGCGGAACACAAGCAGCCGCGGCCACCGACGCACGCTGAAACCACGCGAAAGCAAGGTAAACAGGAAGTTTTCTAGGGCACGTTTCCGGTGGACGCACAATGTTGCCAGAGAACGGCAAGCGCTGGGGAAACCGTCTATATCCACGCAGTTTCGCACAGGCTTAAGAAAGTGGGAAGTAGATATGGGGTTAATGTTGTTTTTACGGCTCCCAATAAGTTAGGTAGGGTTTGTGCTGCCGTGCATAGAAGAAATGAGCTGATGGAAGGAAAGAAGCGAACGGATATCTGTCAGGTTAAGCATATAGCCAAGAACAATTTTACCGACTGTCGCATGGGTGCGGTTTATAAGATTCCTTTTAGCTGCGGACGTTTTTATGTAGGGCAAACTGCGCGTTGTATTAATCAAAGATTAATTGAACATAGAAGGTCGCTATCAGGTGGAACGCCGTCTAACCTATCTTTGCACTGCCAGGTGTGTAGCTGCACGCCCGTGTTAGGCGAAACCGAGATCCTGTACAGATATAAGAATGAAGAGACGCGTTTATTGGTCGAGGCCTGGCATATCACTAATAGTGGAAGTGCGTGCGTGAGTCAGCCGTCGATTAGCTTAAACAGAGAGGAGATACAATGCCTTAGCAGTTGTCTATCGCGTAGACCGGCACGTGTAACCGTTTGACAGGTGGCGCTACCATTCCGAGCATGCGCAGGTAAGCTGTGTGTCTTCTTTCTTTTTCGCCTCTGTACTCTGCTTCAGTTGTTAGTCAGCGTTCGTGTTGTTCACTTCTCCCCTTGTGTCCGTGTCTTGCACGCCATCTACTTTTGACTATGGACCCTTACCAACTCGCTCAACTTTCTCTCTTTTGACCACCTTGTTCCACTGCTGAAGCCTGGCAAGTCACCACTAGAACTCTCATCCTATCGCGCGGTCGCTTTGGCAAGTTGCGTGGGCAAAGTCATGGAGAGGATGGTCCTAGGACACCTGGAGTGGTACTTGGAGTACAACAACTGCTACCCAGATGCCATGGCGGATTTTCGTCGAGGCCGATCGTCGATAGATAACGTGGTAGATCTGGTCACATACGTTCAACATGAGAAAAGCCGTAAGCGTCTCTGCGCTTCCTTATTCCTCGACGTCAAAGGGGCATATCACAATGTTACCCATTAAGCAATCCCCTCTGCTCTCGAAGAGGTACGAATAGGTGGTCGGACGTCTCGCTGGATACGGAGCTATCTCTCTATGCGTTCCTTTTTTGTAAACACCGAAGACGGCCGCACTTCTCTACATTATAGCTGCCGCGGTGTTCCCCAAGGCGGTGTATGTAGCCCTGTGCTATTTAATATCGCATTAATTGCTTTGCTTCAGCGCGTTACAAGCACGGTCAGGCTGTCAATGTACGCTGACACCTGCGTATGGACGTCAGCAGTGACGCAGTTACAGTTGCGAGAAAGATTTCAAAGAGCTGCTAATTTAGCTGCTATTTACCTCCGTAGTCGAGGCCTAGAAATTTCCTTCGAGAAATGTGCACTGATGCCCTTGAAGCGCAAATCTGACTCACTACACCCTAATGACAAGCGGTCAAATCATATCCTACGTTCGAACATACATATTTCTCGGTGTCATAATTGAGAGAGATTTGTCATGGAGCCCTCATATATTGTACATGAAAAAGTCACGTGTTCAAGTTCTGTGGAAAAGCATGGGGAATGTCGACACGTACTGTGCTGCAGCTATACAGGGCGCTTTTTCTCGGGTTTCTGCGATACAGCTTGCCAGCTATAACGAACACGGGCAAAACAAGTCTGCGTACAATACAGGGTGCACAGGCTCAGGCGCGCCGGATCTGCATAGGCCTACCACAGAGTGCATCAACAGTGGCGACAATAGCAATCGCTAGAGACCACCTTATGATGACTCAAATTGACATGGAAGCGCTGAGGACACATATCAGGCATCTTGCCAGGACTCCTCGGCACCACCTCCCTTCTTTGCCAGTGGACAGACCACGCACCTCTTTCAGCCAAACGATAACCGCACATGGTGACTCCTTACCAAATTCTTTCACCCCTGGCGCGAGACCTTCAATTCCTCCATGGTATCTCTCTCAGCCGGAAATCAACCTGACAATTCCTGGAAATAAGAAAAGAGCCGCTTTATCATCACCAGCGCTTAAACAGCTCATGTTACTTCTATTGTACGAGAAGTACCGGGACTCTACGCATATTTACACAGGCGGATCAGTGCTCCCAGACAGTTCCGCTGTAGCAGTCGTGATACCCGTGAAAGTTACAGGCTTAAAATTTAAGACGACTAATCCGACAACATCTACGGCAGCAGAGCTCGCAGCGATCTTTACTGCCCTTCATTTCATCAGAGATGAAGCTCCACACAAATGGACGCTTTTCTGTGACTCCAAGCCGGCAATGCAGTCCCTATTGTCACCTCTACGCCGCGGACCACATGAACAGCTGGTGCTCGAGGTTACAGAGATTCTGCAGCATACAGGGAAGGCAAGCCACAAAATATCTTTTCAGTGGCTTCCAAGTCACTGCGGAATTATAGGCAATGAACGGTCCGATCAAGCCGCCCGTTCTGCTCATGATATGGACCAACAAGTACCCGTAACATTGTCAAGGATGGACGCGGCACGGATGCTCCATCTGCTTGCTCGCGCAGTGTTCTATGTCGCAATGGGGTGGCACACCTTTCACGCATTCCCGACTTCACTCTCTCGATCCGACGTTAAGCCTTCGAGTCCCACCCAAGACTTGCCGAGGAGAAGCCACGCTTTTATACCGACTATGGTTGGGCGTCACTTTCACAAAGGCATACGCGTTCCGCACAGGAATGGCCGACACCGCAGCCTGTGACCACTGCGGTCACGAAGAGTCAATTGGGCACATTTTATGTGACTGCCCACGGTAGAGTGCAGAGAGGCAATCCCTTCAGCATGCACTGAACAAGCTGGACGACCAACCACTGTCAGAAGAAGGTATTCTACGTCATCATCGAGACCTCACGTCGCAGAAGAAGGCCACGCAAGCGCTACTGCGCTTCTTGACATCTACAGGCCTTCGTGAACGTCTCTAAGTGGAACGTTCTTTGTGTGTGTGTGTGTGTGTGTGTGTGTGTTTTACTTGTGCTTGTCTGGAATCTTGTGCCCTCTCGCTGTCATCTTTCTAACCCCCTCCCCCTTCTCCCCATTGCAGGGTAGCAAACCGGAGACTAATATCTGGTTAACCTCCCTGTCTTTCTCTTTATCTCTCTATCTCTCTATCTCTTTCAATCCCTTTTTCCTAACGTAGCGGACGCTTAGCCGTGCTCCCGAAATGGGCTGTAGCAATCAGCGTTCTTTCCTTAACCTAACTACAGTCATGGTCATCATCATCACATATTGTCTTTAAGAGCTTGGGGTGAGCAGTGAGGAATAGTCTTTGGGTCGTACATACTGAAGACATGACCCCCATCGTTCTTCGCCCGTTTGCAGCCTCGCGCCCTATGTCCTTTTTTCACTGGAAGAATGATTTCACTTGAATGTTCTTATCTCTTCCGTATCAGTGACATATCCGCAGTATACGCGTCTGCTGACTGCTGTGTTGATGTGCAGAATGTACGAATGTTCTTGCAACCTTGAACACTGTGAGCTGACCGTCTGGCGAACGGATGAAGTAGACTGCTTCCGGCCCCGCCACGGTGGTCCAGTGGCTAAGGTACTCGGCTGCTGATCCGAGGGTCGCGGGATCAAATCCCGGCCGCGGCGACTGCATTTCGATGGAGGCGAAATGTTGAGGCCCGTGTGCTGTGCGATGTCAGTGCACACTAAAGAAACCCAGGTGGTCGAAATTTCTGGAGCCCTCCACTACGGCGTCTCTCATAATCAGAACTGGTTTTGGGACGTTAAACCCCACAAATCAATCAAATCAGTAGACTGCTTCCGGTTGTGTACTTCGGGATGACTGCTTTGATGCAATCTTGCCGCCGCTCTGTCAGGCGCTGCTGTCCTTGCAGTCGCTCTTTTCCAAGCTTCACACTTCGACTGAAGGAAACATGAGCAGACCGTGTAGCCCTGAAGATTAAGCTGCATTTTCCGCAGTAACTCTCTCATCCTGTACGGCGTACATGTGATCGCATTTCACTAACACATTTTTCCGTGATCCCCCAGGGATAACGCCACAGGCCATGAACGCAGGTCTTTGCCGCAGGGCTTTTAGGGGCGAAGCTCCTTAGGGTGTGGGTCGTTCCCTCCTCTGTAGTAGTAGTATGTACGTAGTAGTATGTATGTAGCCACCTCGCGCCGTCGGGAGGCTCGCGCTCGCCCTCGGCGCGTGCCTCCCGGCGCGCGAACTCTCTCACTCTTCCATCTGCTGTCTTGTGAGAGGGAGTGAGAGAAAGCGAATGGCGTGCGTTGACTATCGAAACGCTCTTTCTTCGGTGAACGCTCTACTAGCTCGCAAAGAAGGAGAACGCGCCCTCACCCGCGAGAGACAACGTTGATGCAGGCAGCGTCTTCTAGCGAGTTTCTTGATTGAAAAATACCAACTGCTCGCGCTGGAGAACCGTTCACCGGCCACCCATATATATATATTGTAGCGAAAAGTAACCAACCCTATAGTGGGGTAGGCTCTCCGGTGTGATCTAGTGGGTTTGGATCTAACGCGCACTGCTCGTGCTCGCCGCTCGCTCTCGGGGCTCGTGCTTTCAGCCGTTGAACAAGCTACCGGTCGGGTCTGAAGCCAGCCTTCAATAAACGCCCTTTACAATTGCTGGAGAGTGTCTGGGTACCCTCACAACAACTTCGGCCTCTTTCTATGCCCCTGGAACTTCGCTCCCGCGCAGTGCCGTCTACCATGCCTCAGGACGCCGCCCAGCAAACGCCTCCCCCCGCACCGACCGCATGTCCCGGTGTCCCTCGTGGCCGAGACCCACCTGTCTTCACTGGCGCAGATGGGACCGACGTGGAGGACTGGCTCACGATTTATGAGTGTGTGAGCGTGCCCAATAGGTGGGACGAGGCAGGAAAGCTGAGCAACTTGATATTCTACCTCGCGGGTGTGGCGAGTCTGTGGTATAACAACCACGCATCAGATTTCCTGACGTGGTCCGACTTCAGGACCGCCATTGTCGACGTGTTCGGTCGCCCCGCCGTTCGTAAGCTGCAAGCAGAGCAGCGCTTACGCGAACGATCTCAGCAGGCCGGTGAGTCCTTCACGAGTTATATAGAAGATATCCTCGACTTGTGCAAGAAGGCCAACGCGACCATGTTGGAGTCTGAAAAGATAAAGAACATCATGAAAGGTATCGACGATGACGCCTTTACCATGCTGCTCGCCAAAAACCCTCGCACTGTGGCCGAGGTCATAACGCTATGCCAGAGTTACGAGGAGCTGCGTCGACAGCGGTTGATGACCCGTCGCCCTTCATCACGCGAAGCCGATCTCGCTGGCTTGTCGGCCACTTCTGACCATTCCCAATTGCTCGCGGAAGTCAAGGCATTCGTGCGCGAAGAAGTTGCACGCCAGTTCTCTCTGCTGCCCTTTGCTCAACCGCAGCATGTTCAACAGCCGTCGACCACACTTCTGCCTCCCCTCCGCCGAGAGATTGAGCAGGAAATCGCAGGGGTCATGCCTGAATACCACCAATACCCTCCGGCCCCTGCACCACTGAGTCATGCTGCAGTTGTAGCCACGCCGCCCCAACCGATTCCTGCGGCTGTCCCACTTAGCTACGCCAGAGTTGTCGCTAGACCTCAGTCTCTCGAACTGGGTGTGCCGCCTCCATACGCCGAAGTCGTTCCTAGGGCCCGGCTGCAGTCCAGCACGCCGTCGTATCAGCAGCCGCCCCGTCCGTCTCGTCCTGCGACATGGGTGGCACCTGCCCCAGCGAACCGATGGCGCACCCCCGACCACCGTCCCATCTGCTTTGCGTGTGGTTACGCCGGACACGTCGCACGTTATTGCGATCGCGTGCAGCCGCCTCGAGTCGCATCACCCGTCGCCAGCCGGTCCAGCCGCCCGTATTACGACCTACCTCCGCTTATGTCACCTCCTTTGCGAGCTGCTCCGTCTACCCGCCGGTCACCGTCTCCACGACGCCGCTCCTTGTCACCTATGCGGCCACGTGTGGTCGCCCGTGACCAGGAAAACTAGTCGTCGCAGTCCATGAGGCAAGGGCCGCGACACCATCGAACTGTGAAAGCCCTCAGCGCAGCCCATCGAACGTAATAGACGTGTTTGTCGACGGTGTTCGTGCATCAGCCCTTGTAGACACTGGAGCCGCCGTATCAGTCATGGACGCAGGACTTAGCCGCTTACTACGAAAAGTGACGACGCCACTTTCTGGGCTCTCCCTCCGTACAGCTAGCGCCCAAACTATTCGCCCTACAGCAGTATGTACAGCCCGCGTCGTCATTCAGGATATTCTGTACGCTATCAAATTCATCATAATATCTCCATGCTCTCACGACATCATCCTGGGATGGGATTTTCTTTCGCGCCACGACGCCATCATTCATTGCGCACCTGCCGAGCTAGAACTCTCGCCGTTTTCAGACTTGACGCCGGCAAGTGAACCATCGGCTTCGTACAAGCTACTCGTCCGAGACGACACCAGAGTGCCTCCTAACTCGACAACGGCTGTGTCGGTCTACTGCGCCGATCTCGCCGACACCGTTGCACTCTTTTCGCCATCTGAACGCGTCTCCACTAGGAAAGGCTTGCTGGTGCCTTTTGCGATCGTGCAGCTCACTCAGGGCAACGCCGCTATTTTTGTAACCAACCCATCCCCGTACATAGTTGTGCTGATACGAGAGGAATCTCTCGGCAGAGTGGAACCCCTGAAAGACACACAAGTTATCGACGCGCCCGACCACGTGGACAGTACCAGTTCGAGCGCGCTCAGTGCTGTTTCGACTTCTGATTCGTCACCCGTTGATGTATTTGGGTCATCCATTGCTGACGATCTTACGCCGGCCCAACGTTCCCAGCTTCTGGGCCTGCTAGAAGAATTTCGTTCTTCTTTCGATGTTGCACAAGCTTCTCTCGGCTGCACGTCCACTGTCACGCACCGCATCGACACTGGCAGCCACCCGCCACTGCGGCAGCGTCCATACCGCGTATCTCCCGCGGAACGTCGAGTAATCAATGAGCAAGTCGACGACATGCTTCGACGCGACGTTATTCGACCTTCGGACAGCCCCTGGGCGTCTCCTGTCGTTCTCGTTGCGAAGAAGGACGGTTCTATACGGTTCTGTGTGGACTACTGGCGGCTCAAAAGATCACTCGTAAGGACGTCTATCCACTACCACGAATTGACGATGCGATTGACAGCCTGCAAGGAGCAGAATTCTTTTCATCTCTCGATTTGCGGTCAGCATACTGGCAAGTACCGATGGCTGACGACGCTCGACCGAAGACAGCCTTTGTCACGCCCGACGGCTTGTACGAATTCAACGTCATGCCGTTTGGACTGTGTAATGCGCCCGCTACCTTTGAGCGCATGATGGACACTGTTCTGCGCAACTTGAAATGGCACACATGCTTGTGCTACCTTGACGACGTCGTCGTTTTCGCTCCGGACTTCGCTACGCATCTCCAACGCTTGCGACATGTTTTGACGCGTTTGAGGGACGCCGACCTACAACTTAATTTAAAGAAATGCCGATTTGCGGCACGGCAGCTAACAATACTAGGCTACGTCGTGTCCAAGGACGGAATTCTCCCCGATCCAGCCAAGCTTCGGGCTGTGGCCGAGTTCCCCAAACCGACGTCTGTCAAAGAACTGGGCAGCTTCATAGGGCTGTGCTCCTACTTTCGACGCTTCATTCGGAATTTCGCCGCCATCATATCGCCGCTAACGAAGCTCCTCGGAAGCAACGGGCCCCTCGACTCGTGGTCGTCAGAATGCGACGACGCGTTCCTAAAGCTCCGTCGTTTGTTGACGTCTCCGCCCATACTGCGCCACTACGATCCCACGGCTCCTACAGAGGTACACACGGACGCTAGCGGTGTGGGCCTCGGCGCTGTCCTTGCGCAGCGCAAACCAGGGTTCCCTGAATATGTTGTGGCCTACGCAAGTCGTACGCTTACTAAAGCCGAGACCAATTACAGCGTCACAGAAAAAGAATGCCTGGCAATCATATGGGCTCTTGCAAAGTTCCGACCTTACCTGTATGGTCGCCCATTTGATGTCGTCACGGACCACCACGCCCTTTGTTGGCTGTCGTCATTAAAGGATCCCTCCGGCCGTCTTGCACGTTGGGCACTTCGCCTACAGGACTACGATATCCGCGTGCTGTACCGCAGTGAACGACAACATTCGGACGCCGATGCCCTCTCGCGCTCTCCCTTGGCTGACGACAATGCTCGCTGCTCAGTATCCGAGGTTACTGTTTCATCTATTGACCTTGACACCATCGCCGCCGAGCAGCGCAAGGACCCGTGGATTGCCTCGATAATAGGCTTGCTGTCTGATCCATCGACACCAACCACTCGCGCAAAGCGCCGTAAAGCTCAAGATTTCGCCATTCGCGACGACCTCCTCCACCGCCGCAATTACAGCCCCGACGGCCGCCAGTGGCTATTAGTAGTACCTCGCAGCCTGCGTTCCGAAATATGCACGGCTTTCCACACCGATCCACAGTGCGCACACTCCGGCACATTCAAGACCTACCAACGCCTTCAACAGCGGTACTACTGGCGCGGAATGTACCGCTACATTCAGAAGTTCGTGCGCTCTTGCCCCGATTGCCAGCGCCGGAAATCTCCACCTCGCCTTTCGCCGCCGGGTCTGCAGCCTTTACCTTGTCCTAGCAGGCCCTTTGGGCGGGTCGGCATTGATTTGTACGGGCCCCTTCCCATGACAGCTGCTGGAAAGCGCTGGGTTATTGTGGCAGTTGACCACCTCACGCGATACGCTGAAACTGCTGCGCTCCCGGCAGCTACAGCGCGCGACGTTGCCTCCTTCTTGCTTCATCGGTTCATCTTACGTCACGGGCCACCCCAGGAGCTACTCAGTGATCGCGGTCGTGTCTTCCTTTCTGAAGTCGTTGAAGCTATTCTTAAAGAGTGCCACGTGGTTCACCGTACGACTACGGCGTACCACCCTCAAACCAATGGGCTTACGGAGCGCTTCAACCGCGCGCTCGGCGACATGCTTTCAATGTACGTCGCCTCGGACCACACGAATTGGGACATCATTCTACCATTTGTGACCTACGCGTACAACACCGCTACGCAGAGCACCACGGGCATTTCACCCTATTTTCTACTGTACGGTCGGCACCCGTCGCACACTATGGACACAATTCTACCGTACCGCCCACATACTTCTGAGTATGCGCCCATATCTGACACAGTGAGGTACGCCGAGGAGTGCCGCGACCTCGCACGGGCCTTTACGTCCAGCGACCAAGAGCGTCAGAAGAGCATTCGCGGCGACCCTACCTCTGCACCCACCTTCCTCCCTGGAGCGCTGGTGTGGCTCTCCATTTTTACCGCTGCGCCTGGCCTCTCCTCAAAGTTACTGCCAAAGTATGAAGGCCCCTATCGAGTTGTTGAACGCGCATCACCTGTCAACTACGTGACTGAACCCGTCGACCCGTCTTCGGACATGCGCCGTCGTGGACGCGACATTGTCAACGTCGAGCGCCTCAAGCCGTACTATGATCCACTCATAGTAACGAACTGCTAGGTCGCCGGACGGCTCCCTTTGCATCCCGGGGGCAATTGTAGCGAAAAGTAACCAACCCTATAGTGGGGTAGGCCCTCCGGTGTGATCTAGTGGGTCTGGATCTAACGCGCACTGCTCGTGCTCGCCGCTCGCTCTCGGGGCTCGTGCTTTCAGCCGTTGAACAAGCTACCGGTCGGGTCTGACGCCAGCCTTCAATAAACGCCCTTTACAATATATATATATATATATATATATATATATATATATATATATATATATGCAGTGCTGGATATATATATATATGCAGTGCTGGATATATATATATATATTCAGTGCTTCTATATATATATATATATATATATAGAAGCACTGTATCTTGACTTGCAGTGAAGTGCCGGTGGGAGATTTCACTTGTGCGTAGTTGAATTATAAGGATTCGTAGCGTGCGCGTTAACTAAATTAATCCGGAACTCGGCACGATCTACGATGAACATCCGGAGCTTCGCCCACTCATCATCATTCACTCCGTGGATATGCGTGAATTTTTTTTTTACACCCGTTTACTTCATGCCTTGGATGGTGGCGAGTGCATCGTCGCTGGGTTGTCGGAAGGATCATGTGTCACCGCATCAAAAAAGAGGAGTCAGCTGACGTCACCTGGCGATGTATTCTGCTCCTGGCGCATCTTGACAGGGAGGTACTTCTGCAGCATGTGTATGGCGTCCTTATGGCAACATTCCGTCGTTGGAATACCTGTCGCCGTTGAAGCATGCCAGCTGCGAGAACCAGCCTTAAACAGCCAAGTCTCTTTGTGGGGGTTAGAATCGCGTTTATGTGAGCACTCTCGTCGTTTTGCTCCCAAAACTCGATTCATTTACACACGTCTTACGAAATCGTGTGACCGTTGCTTTTGGTATTTGATTCCGAAGTAATCGTATAGGTAGCCGGCGTAGATGCCTCCGTTTCGTGCGTACTTGTAATATGGTCCCATCTGCCTTTAAGATCGCTTTGGGCTCATAACCCAGTGCTGTTGCACACTCATTTTAGAAGTCCTCTCCGTGGCAAGGCTCTTGAGTTCACATTTATCTCGCTCAGCTTGTTAGTATTTCTGCTCTCCCTCACATGGATGCAAGACAGCTGCTTGTGCGTTGCGGAGTCCCTGCGAAGGAGAGTGCTTTCCTCGTTGACGATCCGACAGTTAGAAATCGTCGTGAAATCCGCTTAGCGCGGAGGTTGACCATTTTTGTGCAGGTCCCTCGTCGCCGTCGGCTGCTCTTTCCCCAATTTTAGGCACACGAAGTTGTCGAACATGATGTGCGGAATCAGAAGGATGACTTCTGATTTCAGAAACCAATATAAGTGATAAGGTCTTTTAATACTGCTTATTTAAGTCACCGCGGTCCTTCGATAAAAAATACCGGTGTTCTCCTACCAGGCTTACCGACGCTTGTTTTCTTGAAGCGTCGATGGTAGTACTAACACCAACGCAGTTGTGGATAATAGACAGCACCTTATCAGCTGTGGGAGGTAACCCTGTACACTACATTTATCTGATTTCTTTGATATGATGCTCTGCACTATGCAGAGAAATGCTTTTTGTTTGCATCAACTAAATACTAAGACTAAGTATACAAGACGAAGGAAATTCCCAAGATGAGGCAAGTGAAGTTCGGTATACAGGGTCCGAATTCATAGATCGTCTCCTTGGTGAGTGCCTTTTTTCATTGACCAGTCGGCTTTCCTAATCACATGCCTAGAATAAGGGCTGCTGAAATAAAAACTGTTAAGAATATTTCATCGCAAGAACCTTTTGTGGATATAGGCTGTGTTCTCGCTAGAAGAATTTGAGAATCGGTATGATGTGAATTTGTAGAGAATGTATCTATCTGCGCAAATATATATTTTGAAATATTTACAAAATGCAGGAAACATGCTTATTTTTGTGCACTTGTCAAAATATTATTGGGCGCTCTTTTTATAATGTGCAATGACTTTCCTGCTTGCATTGCGGCAAGAAATTGAAGCAAACATATACTGACCATTCTTGCAAACACACAATGAAGTACAATGATAAAGCCGCGCTTCTATCCCCTACATCATGTCCCCACTTTGTGCAAGCTATTTTGATGCTTGCCCCTGAAAATATCTCGAAGGAATTTTAAATTTTCTTACAATCGCTGTATGACCGGCTTCATACAAGAGCACACACTGACGAAAAATAAATTATTTTACCATTTTTGCTCCGTTCCGTATTTGTAGGACACCAGTAGGGTTACTTCATGAATTTCTGCATTTGTTTCAGTTGTTAAGGCTGTAATGCAGGAAACGGAAGTGCCGTCCGGGTGTCTATACACATTTGGAAGGCTGGTCATTACCAGGTTAACTCTGCTATCTGTACTGAAAAACTGAAATTCAAAGAAGACGATCGCAATCAATATCTTGGACATAGCACGTACTGAATATGCACGTGTGCAATCTGCACATAGTGTTGTACCGTTCGTACTCATCATGCAAATTTCGGCCTGGGCCATACTTTGCACCATACAGCAGATATATTCAGTCGTTCAGAATCTATAATTGCGGCCTTGGTGCACCCAACTTTTTGTTCACTCGCTTTTGCCTAGCCCTGCCTGAACTCAGCGCATTGAACATGTGTGTGTTAGCAAATCATCAAATTGCGCCTTTATTTCCGTGACGTGGGTTTCACAACCATCTAGAAGCCTTGAAGAAACAAATGCACGGCATTGTCTGAAACCTTGTTCGAAGGGTTGCTTAGTCTTTGTAGGCGTTTAACAAAACCTGGAGCTCATGAGTAAAGCTGATAAACAGCAAAGAAACCCGGAAACTGTTGGTGCTTTTGTACAAATGCATAGGGCCGGATGGTCACGCACTTCTACGAGTTCGCAGACCAGTGTCGCCGCTCTACATTAAGTGTGCAATTGACTACATAGTTTTAAATATGGACACCGCGAAAGATCGGTCGGAGCCAACAAACAGTTTGCAACCGCCTCTCTTTGAGAGTCATGCAGCAAATGATGTGGTTGGGTTTCCCTGCCTGACGTCATGAGCACGGACTTGTGAGGCATGGGAATCGCCGTGGTATTTGGAGGCGCAAACTGGTGCTGCTGGCGCATCAAGTGATCGTCGACGGAACCTTACTAGGGTGGAGTGTTACTGTGCGACATGTCAGAGCCAGTCGGCTACTGAGACTTGGGCGCAGTGGTTGCCGTGGGAGGCGCAGACACCGCTAGCGTACACGTAGTATCTAATAGAAACAACTTAATGAGCAAATAGACAATGAAGCCTAGGAAAGCATAGGGGAAGTTACTAGTGGTATTGTAATTGTGGAAAAAGTAGAAAGGAATTAAAGTGGACGAAAATACAAACCTGCCTTCGGTGCGAACCGAACCCACGACCTTCGGATGTCGTGTCCGATGCTCTACCAACTGAGCTACGAAGGCGGTCGTCCCTCCGTCCACTTTATTGTGTATTTATGTACCTATTATCCTGGGGGTGTTAGGCAGCGCCACTCGTGGCCAAGGCGGCGTGTGTGGAACACACTTTCTTGCCAGGAGGCGTCACGTAGAACGTGAACTTAGATGAGATGGCTGTTGCCCAATAAGCCCTTGCATGCTACCTCCCAGGCAGCACAGATGCTCGGGCCAATATTGTTTTTTTGTTGGCTTACGGAGGTCCAATGAAGGCCCTGTGATACCACTCATAAGCCAGCATTGGAAATTCCATCTATTAAGGCCTCCAACAATGGCCCATCGTAACCATTCAACTTGCAATATTGATTCTTCCATCCTGTAAAGAAGGCAAATGTGGGCCATAGTTGCCACTCAGCATACATTATTGGTGCGTCCAATGCACAATGATGGTAATGATGGGTCAGTTTCTACATAGTCCTATCAATATTGGTTATGTAATGGCAGCAGGCTGTATATATTGTCCAATCAATCTCACTGTATAGCCATTGCTGGACTTCCAATGTTCTGTGTCGGACAATATTGTCCGCACACAAAAGTTGTAGCATCAATGTTGGTAACATTTGCAAGTACACATGATATATCGGGAGGCAGGTACACATGGTGGCAAGTACACATGATTGTTTTCCTGTTTTACCAATAGGAAGGGACCACTAGCCCGACTCGGTGCCGCAAATGAGTTCAGAAAAATCATTGTGTATGTATTCAGTGCAGCAGGAAAAATTATCTCTATAATTTACGTAATTGTTTATTTGCGCAAGTTCTAGCTAAGTGTGTGTGAAGTAGACTAGAACTTGCACACTGGAAGTTGAGCAAACTACATTCTACAACGCCATCATATGGTCCAAAATGCCCAGCAGCATGTTAGTGGCTTCCGAGCCCACGTGCATGGCCTAACAGGTCACTTTATCTGTTGTCATTGCAATATTTCCAAAATAATAGAAGTAGGCTGTGTATACTGTCCAGACATTCTGTCTGGTTTCTTCAATAAAGGACAGCCAATGCTGCTTGCGAGACAATATTGTCCAGACGTAAATACTGTCGTGCCTATGTTGTTCACATTGGGAAGTACATGACATATTAGAAGCAATGATCTCTTTTTCATTTGAAACAACGTTAATATATATGTACGTACCATGTGCACTCGCATAATTAGCGCCCACGCGTAATTTATGCACTCCCAACTTTATGTACGGTTTACGCAAAAATATTACTTGCATGCTCTCCCCATGACACCCAGTGCCACGTGGCGCAGGCTAGTGTTGTCCTTTTTCGGTACTGAGTGTTCGGTAGCCCAGGCTTCGCCATAGCCGGTCTCATTTTGATTGTTTAATAGCGACATAGTGGCGATTCCTATAAACAAATTCAACATAGTGTTTGCCGATTAACTGAGAACCGTTCCGCCACGATAATTTTGCCATGTGAAAACGAGTCGCTCTTGATACTGGAGTTTAGAGATGCCGCTGACAGCACCAGTGACGACGATTCCGAGTCGCACATCCGCTAATGCTTGAATGTAGCCCACGAATGCATTTGGCTGTTAAGGTACGCGTTGTGTTGAGTGAAAGCTGCATTCGTTTTTGTGATACATTTCATTTCACGCATCTCAGATCAGCACGTGTAAAGATTCCTTACGCGATATTCCGAAAGTATTTGCGAAATTCGCATGTAATTTACGCACCTTTTGGAACTCCTAGATGCATCGAGAAAAAAAAAACACGACTTACGTGGTATTTGCGAGTAAGCACGGTATAAGTTATGCATGAGCAAATACGGCATATGCAAAACGTTGGAAGGTAAAAAAAAAGCCTTTGTTATCTTTCTACCTCGAGCAGGGGGCACAGGAGCCCGCCGAACATGGAAGCGTACCACGGCAGGGGGGGGGGGGGGAGGGCAGGGGGGAGCTGCGTGGGCGGCACTAATCCGTTTTGCTTCGCATACCTGTTTGACATGTTTTGCGGCAGCGAGCTGGGGGTGAGGCAGGCGAAGCGGCTTTCACTCTGCAGAGGTTTTTCGGACGCACAGGTTGTGTCGCACGGGCATCGTGTATCTGCTGAAACTGGCGAGTTTACGAAGTCAGAACACCGGAGTAATCTACGGACACGGACCTTGCGGCTGCAAACTTCCGCATAGTGAAAAAGTGGCAGCCCTGCGCTTCTTTGGACCGGACATTTTAAGTGAACTGAACAGATGAGCCTCGACGTGTTGCGACCGTTCTAAAGGTTTTCCTGAAAGCTTCGTACCGATTTTAGCCATTCGTTTATTTTACTCATTGCGTATACTGTTGTGCTCGCACCCTCATTTTGGCGTGTGCCGGGTTTATTATAACATGTATTACTGCATATTTTCTTTATATTTGTCTATTTGTAAATACACACGTGGTGGGCTTTGTTGTATACATCGCGGCAGATGAAGTAATCGGTTCTAGCAAAGCTGTTTTGGTTCGTGTGACTTTCATGTTTGTGTTTTTGTCTTGCGTGAAACGCGTGTTTTCCCTGTGCTCTTTGACGGTCATTTCTTGTTCCTGGTTTTCGGTTCTTTCGAAGTCGTCGGTTTGTCCCCACATACCCTCCGTTCCGGATTCTGCATGCAGAAACATATTACCATATCCTAACATTCACTTATGCTGTGTTACTTA
Organism: Hyalomma asiaticum; assembly: GCA_013339685.2. NCBI lineage: Eukaryota > Metazoa > Arthropoda > Arachnida > Ixodida > Ixodidae > Hyalomma > Hyalomma asiaticum. The sequence goes on from CM023488.1 coordinate 71,738,709, forward strand.
AGGAAGTGTTGAATTTCTACAATTCAGCTGTTTCGTGGAATCATTTCAGGAACCTTTCAAGCTTCAGCTGCTCCACGTAAACACGTAAACCAAAACGTGTCGCATAGGTTTAGGCGTATGTTTTCTTGTGCCTCTTCTTTTTGCTTATGGTGCTTATGCGTTTAGTTTTCTCGACGCTGACGATATACAATGGACTTCAAACTTAGAGTGAATATTGATTGGTTGATTTTATCGGAACTTTCAATCCCTTCTCATGTCTCTTATACTCACGAATAAAATGTGTCACAAATAAAACATTTTGCTTATTTGTATGTGCGTATGTGTTCGAAAGATACGTTTCGCCATTAACATATGAGTGCATTGACCATTTATGTCTGTTTTATGCTATCGTCATAACCACGAATCGTGAACATAACCAAATTCATTTCCCAAGCTGGCAATACATACATGCATACTAAGTACAAAATAAAGCTATTGTTACTCCCATAATTTACTGGATATTCTTGCTTTTTGCCTAGAGCCAGAAGCCTCGGCAAAACAAATTTAAGCACATGCATGATAGCCAATAAGAAAGATGTGGAAAATATAGAATCAGCCAATAAAGGAGGCTGGCAAGAAACGCTGCCTCATCCAACGATGAATGCTGGCAAAAAATGATGGACAGCCATCAATAAAGGCTGGAAAGAACGGTTAGAGCTTCCATTGTTTATACAAGCTTACCAATATTGAAAATACAAACGATGGACAATGTTGGCCAAAGCCATTCTTTCCCAATTTTTCCAACGTTATACGACTGGTATCCAACATTGGACTAATCTAGTCAAAAGTGTAGCATGGGACCCGAAATCCAATGTAGTTCCAATATTGTATCCAATGTTTCCCAACGTTGCGCGAAGGTCGGTCCAATGTTGTTGTGCTGCCTGGGCTAAGGCACCAAGTCTGCCGGCAACGTGGCTCAAGCTATGAAATAACGAAAGGGGTCAAGGGCTCGTTCTTTATTTGTTAGAAACAACTTAATGAGCAAACACACAAATGTTCCACACACGCCGCGGTGGTCGTCCGATCTAAATCAGCAACCGTCATCGCTAGCGCTGCGTAAAGCGATTGACGGGACCCGTGCAGCGCATGCGATGACGGTTGCTGATTTAGATCGGACGACCGGCGCCTTTTTCACAGCCCTTTCGCTTTTAATCTGCGGTACGCCCGGCTAAATGCGGTGTTAGTTCGTACGCGGAAAGTTTGGGAGCACTGCAATCGCGGCGCGCAAGCCGCTATGTCACGTGATATTTTTTGTATTTCGCGGGCATCTGCAGCAAGCTGGAAAACACTAATTATTAACAGATAGAAAGTTGGAAACTTTTTAACTGGGCATTTGACAGACCACTCTGCAAGTTTTCCATAGGAATTATTTAGCTTACTTTGTTACTTCCGAAGTTAATTAATTAATCTTACCTAATTAACCAATTAAGTGGAACACGAAAAATAGTCTGACTCACTCCATGCGGTAATAAGAAAAATACATTTGGTCGCGTTGTCTTTGGGTGCATCGGTATATTTTTAAACCCTGGCTAAAGATAGCTGGGGCACCCTGTATATATATATATATATCGAGAGAGAGAGAGAGGCTTTCATTCAGGAGCAGGGCTGGGCAGTATCACGATACAAGACTATCGCAATAATGTTTTAGAAATACTTTTGAGTATCTGCATTGCTGTATTGAGATCTATTTGAAAAATGAATTTTTATCTCCGTAGTGCAATACATTTACGACGTTTTTTTTTTTGGAATGACCTGAGACGTTTTTCCAATGACGTGTTTCCAGGCGAAAATTGGGTGCCGTTCCGCTGCTGTTCCGTGTGGCACTCTTGCTGTGATTTTTTTATTGTAACTGATAGGTGCACATGTGTTGTTATTAACACTTATGTACAGTGTAAGCCTCCATTGTAATGCCTTAATGGTACTCAGGGTACTGTAATAAAATAATGAATAAATTGCAAGTTTCAGTACGCTGCAACAGTTTAAATATTATGCTGCACTTAATAAATGTATTTATGAAGTATGAACATCCCCTGCTTAGAAAAAAGTATTTCAGTATCAGTATTGCTGTATCTGTATTCCGGAATACCTTTTTTGTTCTTTTTGCAAAATTATCTCTGATATCACGCTACGTCAATTACAAATGTATGTCAGTATCGGTATTTGAGGCTTCCAAACCGTGTATTTCGATATCTGTATTTCAGAACACTTTTTCGGGTATCTCTACCTAGCCTCGTTCAGGAGTAACTTAGGTGACTGGTGCTGCGATTAAAAAACACGCACTTCTTAAATCAACGGCTATTATTCCGGCCGGGGACCAGCGTCTTTCAAATAACAGGCCGGTGCCGCGCCGCAACGTTAACAAAATAGCTTTCTTTTTTGAAGTGCATCTCTTTAAAACACATATTAGAATATGTACATACATTATGTGTCTGTATATTAGTTTGCCTGGGTATGCGCAAAATTGGCATACTTAATAACCACTTTCAACCAGATCGTACTCTGAGAGTGCATAGAATAGCTAATCCCAACCTAAAAGCACAGGCCGCTCTGTTATTCTTTTTCCATGTCAGAATAGACTCCAGAAGGTGATGCTGACATGTTTGGAACAGTGTAATAAAGGTAGCTCATGCTCGCGTCTTTTTGTTCGTAGTAGGGGTTACTAATCGAAGGATGCATTTCAGGTTTGCAATAATAAAATGGCGAAGGATTTCATGGCGAACTTATGCCACCTTGACCGTATCCATCTGTCTAGCCGTCTACGTCTCGGTGCTTTCCTAATCGCCTCGTTCACGTGGCATACCCATATATTAGAGAGATAGGGTATAAATGATTGGGGAATATCACTGACTGGTCCTTACATCATTAACGTGATGTATTCGTTATGTATGCCACGATTTTAGCTACTACAATCACGTGTGGTTTTCTACACGTGATTGCAGTATCAGACGACGCACCAGACGACCTGCTTAAAGGGCCCTGATCTTAAAACAAGCAAAAAACAACGTTTGTCCTCGCTTTTGATTGAAATGTAGGCATAGCAAGCACACAGGCACGTGTGCAACTTGGCAAGTGGTAGGGGGTATCAAACATGGGTTCTAGATGCCAAGAAAGCAGGCTGCGACGCCTCCTCCCACACGGCGCATAAAGTACACAAATCAATTATACCCGCACTTGTAATCCCCGGGCCTGTGTAACGTGAAGTGCTCTTCTAATGCGTGATGAGCACCATCCTAGCAGCCCATATGTTCTTACCATTCTGTGTGCTCTGGTGTAACTTTACTCGATCCCATAGGAATACTTTAACGATCGACGCCTATGGTAGCAGGTCAACGCACCGTACAGGGCATTTTTTTTTTCGACAGAGCGGAAGTCTGTGGTTTGCACTAGCGTCAATGCCAACGTTACGTCGTACTATAAGTCTACCACACAGTCGATATGGTTCTGCCCACGTTCTTGATTATCCTAGCTTAAGCATACTCGAAAATGGCATTCATGCGCTTCGCACAAGGACCAAGGTCCAACTCGTCCTAGGTGGCTGAATCAATTCTTAAAACGCGCAGACTCCAGAGACGAAGGAAAATGTACAACAGCCTTGTTGTATGTGTTCTTTTGGCTGATGTTTTTGCGCGTTTTAAGAACTGAAAGGCTGGAGACAACTGGTTCAGACAACGCGAGTGGGCTCGTTTATTCAGCCGATCCTTCCCAAGCTCATTGTCCGAAGAAGGCACACACAGATGATGTCTGTGTAGGGAGGAATACGATGAGATACGTTACATATTCTTTGACTAATTACCCCTCTCGTGTAAGCGATCAACTTGGCCGCAGTCTAAATACTGAGGGAACGCGGTGTAATCTTCGCACGGGAGATGTGAACAATTCTTGTGTTACGACGACAGTGGTCTATAACGGAGTGACTGATAGTTCACTGGTGAAATCCGTTGCAGCGCGGTGTGTGGGTGAATGTGTGGGCCATACTGGTGAAGGTATGTTCGATAAAGTCGAGATATACCAACCGGAGTCTATAGCAAGCCTTCGTCAGTAGGTTTAAAAGTGATGGCGCGGTGTTTACTGTCGCAGCAACGTTTTCTTTCTGCTTGTGTGGCTTCGGCTTTGCGACGTACGATAGAGCGGCATTGTGCGACGCGAGCGGCAAACTCTTCTGGTAGTGCGGCGTGAGGAGAAGCAGTGGCGAAGGAAAGTCCCGTGTCGAAAATGGAGGGCACCCTTTCTTTTCGACACAGTACTGTGCTTCGCCATTGTCTCTCCTCACGGCCATGCGCAAATAGGCTGTAGCAGGTGGTCCCCTGCATTGAAGGGTTGCAGCGGAGTGTAACAAACGGAAGAACGTAATCCCAATTAGTGTGGTCAGTGCGTATGCACATCAAAATTATGTCATATAATGTTCGCTGGAAACGTCCAATACGGCTGCTTGCTTGCGGATGATATGTAGAAGTTATTTTATGCTTGGTATCAGTCGCTCGCAAAGCTCCCTGCAGCATGCCGGCAAACGAAGTTTTTGCCACGATCACTCAACCGTACGCGAGGAACTCCGTGGCTCAATACGATCGGCAGCAAAAAGATATCAGCAACCTCAGAAGCAGCCCCAAATTGAAGAGGCCACAGTCTCTGCGTATTCGTTAAACGCTCTACCGCAGTGACGCTCCAACGCTGACCGAAAGGCCTCAATGACAGGGGACCACATAAACCAGTTCCGACGAATACGAAAGGCGTAGTCGGGCAGGGAAGAGGCTGGGGGAAACCGGCATGGCGGGATGTAGACGTTCACGAAGAAACATTTGGAGACTGTCATGGACAAGCCGAACGAGAAGTAGAGGGTCCTGGTGCGGTCGTAGGTCTTGAAAGCCTAAGTGACCTGCCGCAACGTCGTTGTGAAAAGCCTACAGTACTCGAAGGCAAAGGCAGCGAAGTAGTACGGCGACCCACCTTTTGCCCGTAGGATGATAAATAAAACGCAGAGCAAGCCATCTTGGAGATCAAAATGTTGCAGCTGGCGGCCAAAACGGCTATTGGGTGGTTGAGAGGCGACTCAAAGATGATCTATGTGTTCGAGTGCAGGGGGCGGCACTCTGAAGCAATTACAAATTGGAGGCTTGAAGATGTGGAGCGGGATATAGTTACGTTAACAAGGGCTCGTGCGAGGTGGGCTGTGCGTTAGAACGAGCCGGTAGAAGAAACTTGGTCATTATCACGAGAAGGTGAAAGCAGGCAGCTAGGCAAGGTGTCTGCATCACGATGTCATTTCCCGGACGTGAAGACCATGGCGAAGTCATTTCCTGAAAAGGAGCACTCATGATCCCAGACATCCGGACGTCTTCTTAATCGATCACAGCTAACACAGAGCATAGTGATCGGTGGCGATGGTGAAGGCGTGACCGTAGAGGTACGGACGAGACTTACGAATCAACCACAAGTAGCCAGGCACTCTTGCTCCGTGATGTAATGCTGCTAAGCGGGCAAAGGGGTGAGGCAGGCGTAAGCCACAACCTGCTCTTAGACGTGGCATCGCGTTGCAAGAGTAACTCCGCTCTCTTCGACGCTTGGGCCAGTGCAAAGTACAGTGGCTGTTCTCTGACAGAAGTGGCAAAGCGCCGGTCGTGAAGTGCGATGTTTCTTAAGATTCTCAAATGCCAACTAGCAGGCGTGGGTCCATGCAAAACAGGAGCCATCGGCCCGTTCCTTATGTAGGGGAGCTGCTGTTGCCGCAAAATGGCGTAAAAAACGTCGGAAGTTTTGATAAGCAGGATTTCTGCTTATCAAAAGGGTCAATAACCCCACATATTGGTCAGACCACTGACTGCTCGCCGAGAAAACGATGAATTCCAACTGGTGACTGATTCTGATGATGAAAATAATGTTGATGCCTCTCTCATAGGAATCGGTAAAACATGAAAGTAAAACCTGTCTTCGCACATAAGCGGCGATGTGGTAAATCGAAGGGATGGAGATGAGTTGGATACTCTGGACATGGGAACTCCTTGCTTGTAGACATCCACGGCCCATCGACACTGCGCAGGGGACCTGGACAGTTGCATGCAAGCGAAAGCTCTCGAACGACTCACATTTCTCCGGAGACACTACATTGAGCGGGCCAACGCCCTGTGCAAGCCTGCTTCAGGCCAGGTGGGTCCGCAAACGGTGAAACATTGCGAGCGAGACTGAACTGTTTGTCAGCTGATCGTTTTGGGACAACACACTTCGCGGTGTGTAAGGCGCACCATTTGCTTGTCGGTGGCCGTCTTTGCGTTCCTGGAGCAGAGCGGGTCGCAGCGCAACTGCCTATCATATACCTCACACATGACAAATTACGTAGCAACCGCCGCTGAAGAAACGCTCCGGAAGGACGCCGAAGCTTGCACAGCGATAGAGGCGTCGAGACTACCGAAGTGCTGGCGCGCATTCTAACACGAGAATTTCCGACTTCGCTCCATCGTTTCTAGGTGGTGGTACCACCCCTGCGACACATGAGTGCAGTGAAAGGGAGGCGGTATTAATTTAAGAGCAATTTTGCTTGCTAAGCACACTTGACTTAACCGGGCATCAATTAGAGGCAAATTGTAAAGTAGTATAGTAAATATATAAGACTGGTTTTCTCCGTACTGCGACTCTGTAGGTGGTGTGGCGGTAGCGCTTCCAGCTCCTACTGTCTCACAGTGGATGGTTGTGGGTTCGAATCCCACTGAGTGATACTTTTTTATCCTGCATGCGTGTTTAATTTTCAGACATCTACTTCCATTATGATGTCTACTTGATTTCAGACACCTACTTCCGTTGTGACATCTACTTGACATTTTCAGACATCTACTTCCGTTATGGAAGTACCCCGGCATAAAACACTTTCGTGTTAAAAAGTGCAAAGCGCTGTGACAGATATCAACAAAGGGTCCGTGAAGGCAGCTACGATGAACCCCTTGGGCAACAGCACGGCATGCGGGTTTGGGATACATGCGAAGAGAAACGCTTGGCGACGTGAAAACCGGACGATGCATGGGGCGACTATAATGCCTCGTGAGGTGCAGCGGGGAGAACGGGCAACCGGCGCATCTCCATTCTCTGTCTAGCGGGACGTGACAACTATGACGTGTTCTTGACGAGGTCGCAGGACGTAAACTGCATCGGCGGCCAAATTCAGGGTGCTGGTTGGGATCTCTCAAATAGGTGCAACAGCTGTACCTGGGACGTAAACGACGTTCTCTGTACATGGTATAACAACGGATGCAGAATGTGGAGTCCCAGCCTAGCGCATATTTAAGGAAACTTGGGGAGCACAATAACCTCGTTCGCTACACATGCCTTTAATCAAACGGCAAGCCGTACATTGTCCATCGGGGCGAATGAGAACGTTATTAGTGCCGCGCAGTATAGATACAAGTGAAGGTTTTGTGACTGTACGGAGCACGTGCGAAACAGAAACAGCAGCACCGGTGTCGACAAGAGCACCCACAGTAATACCTTCTCCAATTATTGGCAGCTTCTTAGTCGGACGGCCAGGAGGTATGTCCAATGACCGCCAGGATGCAGCTTTCTTTCTGAGAACTGCAATTCTTAGTTTTCTCAGTTTCATTTCTCAGTTTCATTCTTAGTTTTCTCAGTTTCAAGACGTTCTCTTTCGCCAATCTAGCCGAGAAACGCTTTCGCGCTTAAAACCGATGTCATTGAGAGAGTTTTATCTATACTGGCGTTTTTTGTTATATATTGAGAGCTTGAGGTAAGCATTATCCTATCGCTCGTCAACTGATCTACGCTTTTCAATAAAATCATTAGCCCATGAAAAAAAATTGGCAGATTCCACGTGCAGTGGGAATCAAGGAAATGCGAAGCACGCATCAGGACCGTAAAATGGATTTCCATTGTTGTCTCGCTATACCGAGTTTGGTGCATATGAAGTTAACGAAACGGCTACAAGAGCACCAAGACTGTGGCATGTAAACGATTCCGCTCATACACGCATGTCATGATTCTAACGTTATGACTTGTCATTTACGTTCGTCATGCAGTCGTGTTGTGCCATAGCAATTTTGGTATACATCCCTTTAAGGAAACGAGTGGCATGTAGATCACGCCGCTAATGACATGCATGTCACGATTTTCATGTTATGACCTGTCGTTTCTGATCGTCATGCAGTCATGTTGTGCCAAACCAATTTTCGTATAGGCTCCGTGCAGTCGAGTTTCCATGTGCGACATCAGCGCCAGAATGCACGGCCTGGCGGAGAGAAGAAGCAAAATTGGGCAGACTGTGACAGGGAAATACGCGAACGCGATGCGCGTCTCCAACTCTATAGCAGCAGCGACCGCCCGTCCCACCTTTCTTGCGTTTTATTTCCCTTCAGACGCGCGCTCCAAACCTGCGGCAAACTGTTCCAAAGGGCGACGCCGCGAGCGTTCGTGTGGTTCGCAGCACGCCCGGAAAGCAGCGAAGAAACGCGCGTCGCTGTCGCCTCGGTTTCCACCGTGCGCGACTGAGCCGTCCGAGGAGACCTACGTATCGCCCTATGGTCAGTAGACGGAGCCCATACATCCCTTTGGGCTGCAGAAATAAGCGTCTTTTCCTACCATAATCACTACCACCACCACCATACATCCCATTAACGAAACGGCAGTTTAGCGCCAGGACCATGGCATGCAAATCATGCCGGTCATAACACGCGTGTCATGATTCTAGTGTTGTGACCTGTCATTTACGTTCGTCATGCTGTCGTGTTGTGCCATAGCAATTTTGGTATATATCCCATTAACGAAACGCCTGGCATGTAAATCATGCCGCTCATGACATGCATATCATGATTTTCATGTTATGACCTGTCATTTACGTTCATGATGCAGTCATCTTGTGGCATGCCAATTTTCGTATACACCCCGTTAACGAAACGCGTGGCATGTAAATCATCTCGCCCATGACATGTATATCATGATTTTAATGTGACCTGTCAATCATGTTCGCCATGCAGTCATGTTGTGGCATACCAATTTTCGTATACATCCCATTAACGAAACAGCCAGGAGAGCACCAAGACCGTCGCATGTAAATCATGTCATTCATGACATGCATGTCATGATTTTCATGTTATGACCTGTCATTTATGTTCGCCATCCAGTGATATTGTGGCATACCAATTTTTGTATACATCCATTAACGAGACGACCAGGAGAGCACCAAGAGTGTGACATATAAATCATGCCACTCATGACACGCATGTCATGATTTTCATGTTATGACCTGCCATTTATGTTCGTCAGGCAGTCATGTTGTGCCATACCGATTTTCGCATACATCCCATTAGCGAAACGGCCAGGAGAGCCCTAAGACCGTGGCATTTCGATGACCATTCTTCGAGTCACAGCAAGAGAACTATGGTTCGTGCGTGTTTATCGTTGAAGGTGGCGTATCAACTAAACAAAAGTGTCGGCCAGGGCTGCCGACATCAATGATTTGTTATATTACCGCCAGGTTGCACGCTTAGCTTTGTAATGACTAGAGGGAATACTGTGTATAGTGGTCGATGTGAGCTCTTGAAAAGAAGGGAAAGCAGGCCTAAATGGTAATGTTCGATTTAAACTATAGGGCTTCTAACGAAGCACAGGAAGCCACTCTATCGCTCCTTGCGCTTTTTACCTGAGATGCACCCCTCATTCGATAATGAGTTAGCAAAATATGAAAGGCGCACGCTACTAGCTTTGTGCGTTGAGATTCAAGAGAAGTGTGCCTTTATCTAATGTACTACTAGTCTTGGCTTACCTCGAATCCATTTATAGAGTTCTCACCTGGAGCATCGTCAGTACAGGACCCAGTACCAACTACGTCACCAGCAACGGTATGAAGAAGGTGTGCGCACAAAAGAAAGTTTGACATCCCAAACACCTTCATTATTAGTAGATGGAACAATTCGTAGCACTCTCGTTTTCTGTGTTCGCACAAACACTAAACGTCTAGCGCTGCGGCACGTTGAGCTACACGCGCTAGCTCCCGCTAGCTTTCATTTTTATATTTACTCCTGCCTAGGTATTAAAGCGGTTCGTATCCAGTGGTTTATTGTTCAATGCACTTGACGGATGAGTCATAGAAAGTGCAACACATGAAAAAAGAATTGTTAAGGATATTTTACTTCGCTTTCTAAAAGTACATCGCTGGAAGGTTTTTCACCTCGATGAACCTGCGCGCGCTCTTCTGATCGTTCCCAGATGGACATGATGATGACGCGTCTGCTACACAAATCATCTATTGAACGGGCGCAGTGTGCATACAGATGTCTGTTACCCTAATTAGGAATTAGTTCTGCACATGTTGCCTGCGCGCGGCTAAACGACTCCGCCGGAGAAGTTTGTAAAAAGCAGACGCCAGCAGTATGACGTTTACATATAGCTTGCCCTATGCTGGAGAAAAGGAGGAACTTAATCAAGGGCTTGTTTCCTTCCTAGACAAAACGTAAAAACGAACAGAGAGCGAAGGAACATTCGACATCAGTTATAGTTTTTAACTGCAATGTATTGTTCTTTGGTCATGTTTCCGCTCAATCAAAGCAGAAGGCAGTTGGTTCGATCGGTGAATTATGATGCGCGTCGCTGATATGGGCGTCTTTTCAAATCCCGTCCCAACTTCATCTAGGTATAATGCGCAATGTGCATAATGTGCAATTCTCCGTTCTACGGTGTCGCCAAAAATGGAGACAGAGAGGTCAGCCTTAGCAAGCACTCTCTGCGCTGCCACTATCCCTGCGCCCAGGCTTGCCTTTGTCACAATCGCCGTTTGTCGTGTACATATATACACCAAGAAGAAAGGAAACGAATCTAAGCGTTTTGCTCCATTAAATAATTTCAAGCCGTGTCTTCCATACTAAAGAGAAAAATAGATGATATTGAAAGCGACATGATACATCGCACTGCGGCAGCCACAATTCAATATATAGAACAAAACCATATATTGTAGAGCTCAAATGCCATGTTAAATGACTTATAGCCTTCCTGCGAACACCTACAAGTTACCAAAGGGGCCCTTTTCCCCTGCTGAAGGGCCACATTGCCACCACACGGCCACCGGACAGAAATCAAACATAAACATTGTTCTTCACTAATTTGCAAAATAATGTCAGAAGGTACTCTCTGAGTACGAGCAGATAAACTGAAGATAATTATATGATTTTTTGAGTACATAGTAGGATAAATTGATTTAGGTGCGCAACACAATAGCGTGCCTTCACGCTTGCCAAGCGGAGGCTGAATTACTCATGTCTAGGTAAATGAGATTTGCTGAGATGCTACCATTTCGATTCGCAATTTGTTGAATGAGAAATGTCACGTGTGCCGTTGGGGGGGAGTGGCTTCTAGCGCTTTCATGCCGACAGATTCCAACTGGAAAAATTAAGTTTTGTAGGTCACTAAGAAACCCCGTAGTAAGATAAAAATGTGTCCTCTGCTAGAACTTATGCTGAACGTCTGCTCTACGTATGATGGAGAGCCGGTGAACTCTCGAAATGAGGCGAAGCGTGGACTAAGCAGCGTAAAAATCACCTGCGCGGCTCTAGCGGTGCCCTGAAGCAGGCACCTCTTTTGCCGTGCTGAGATAGGGCTCTGCCGAGTAATCTTAGTTTCCTATGTAACAATTGCTACTATGACTACTGGGTATCACGTTGTCCCACCCAAAGAGTTCAAGTAAACACGTCAAATATTTAAACTGACAATGTTAAATGATTAAAATATAATTTGCTGACAAACTGTTGATAGATAAGTAGGGGCATAGACTTCACCATATCGAATTCACCATTGTTCCACACATGCAGGAAAATGAGTGATTGTGGCACTACTATTATCTGTAAGGAATGCCACCAATTGATTCTGCTCCTGGTTGCAGGATGACACAACACAGTGACCATACTTGTTGCACGACTGAAGTCACGTGTTAAATCATGACCACGTAGACGGCGCCAATACAGTGAAAAGCAATAACGTCTGCGCACTTTATTTTGTGAGCGTGACAGTTATCCAGCTCATAACCAGCATTTCACAGTCCTTCGCTATAATGAAAGGCCGTAATGCTGGCCTTATACGTCAGGGCAGTTTGTTACTGAAGTGTGGCCTATGCAAACTTCTTTATGCAGGTAGCCGTGTGAATCGTGATGTTTGTAGTTGGTGGCATTTTGTGCAAGGAGCTGATAACTATCTACTTCTTATGTACTTGGCTTAATGACATCTGTTATTCAAGATTTGTAAAAACAAAGCGACCACACCAATAATTCTTAATGAAGTCAACGGCACGCGTATCAGTTTCTTTCTTATGCAAGAAAGTTCAAGATTTTACAACGGAACATACAATATTTACCTAAATTTCTACGGGAACGATTTTACGGTTATTATTGACGTTGTAGCGATTATCCTCCAATGAATGTGTTACCGTTGGGGACGGGGGAGTCCCAGGTAGTGAAGTTTTGGGACGCTTCATTCACGCAGGAAGGCTGTTGAAGAATCTGAATATTCAGCAAGCACGCCATTTTCGCTACTATGTTCGCAACTTTTTTCATCTTTAGTTATCCGTCCTGGCCCTTTCTTACGCCCAGCACCACATAACACTACCACACTAATAGCTCCAGACCGAAAATCTACTTGAAGAAACATCCGCAAAAGACTTTCGAAGTCACCGGCATGGCTTACTGTTTCGCTGCCATGAAGTGCCTTCGCGGTTTTTCTGTTTAAGGACGACTAGCTCGCTAACTGCCGCGTTGCAAAGGGAAGATGAAGAAATAGAGGCCTTGTCGAGTGAGACACACACAGTGAGCTTTGTTCAACAAGAGCAACAACCTGCCGTGCATTCTTGGAACAGGTTAACGGTGAACAAATGGGAATGACTGTGCCTTTCTTTGGCGCTACGTAGCAGTTTGTTCAAAGCTAACGAAATGGCATGTTGGGTTAAATGCAGCGTGCATTGCCTCGGGCATTTAGGCACTTCAGAGATAGTTTATTCAACCTTGAACCCTTTCATATCAGTGAGCGATCTCTTCCAAGTTCTTCTAAATATTAAGGTTTACGCTACTGCAGATGGCGCTGATTACAATAGACGAAAGCAGCGCTTACCAAGTACCACGTGCCGAGTGAGCCAGGCATGGGCATTCGTCCATTTCTGACGCCGTTCCTTATGACAGCGCTACAAATCATTAAGTTCCTATGCTGTGAAATGCGCCTAAGATAACGATTGAAGAAAACTTTAATGCTAAGCGGAATAAAATAGCTTTTGTCTCCTTGCTTAGGGTCAGCTTTTCAGTTGCTTCCAAAGGCTGCTAAATTTTAATATGATCTCTCCTATTCAAAACGTCGAGCGTTTCTCGAACAAAAAATTGATCCATAATAATGTAAGTCTGTGCCCTTTATGAAAACCAACTAATATTTTGACGTGTGTGTACCCTGGCCACTAAGGTATGTCATCGTCTCAAGTCAACCATAAAAAGTGCAGGAGATTACTTAATGCTTGTTATATTGAACCATTCCTTTCACTAAATTCAATAAATTTTTCGTGAGGGGTAGCGCAAGTGACGACGACATTTCCGAGTGCCGGACAGGCGGCCACTTGTCGGCGGAGAGTACCGGCGAGAGAAAGTGCCACGGTTTCCACGCACGCGCTACCCCTAGCAAGCACGCATCGCTCCCTGTTAGATCGAAATAATATCGCTCCAAAATAATATCGTTGAGTGTCTTTATACCTTGTCGCCGGAGGACTGCGGATCCAGCCTTTCGCACATTATGCGCGCGGGTCGTCACCGCATCGGGGCATAAGCTCTCGCGCGTGCGCGTTAACGTTCCTCGGCGCCTGTTAAGGTGAAAAAGGCCGAACTCACTGGCGAATCTTGGAATATTACCAACAGTCCGTGTAAGCACTTGTGCTACCAAGTATTGGACAGTGATATACTCCACCCCGATCATTAAGGCAGGTCAAAGCGAAACAACAAATAACCAGGAGTTATCGAAGGTTATTCAAAAGTCCCCAAAAGTAACATGTATTTAGGAGTGGTCACGCTAGTAAGATTACCTATCACACACCATGTCCTGCCTTTACCAACCGCTAAATTAAGTCATAGAAAATTACATTGTATGCCAGCACAATCAACACATACACAAATAATTAAATTCTGCGAACAGTACGCGAGACTATTTAACATCAAATAGAGGCTTTCGGAAAACTGGTAAAACTGATCACGCCAAAGCAACAAGAATTAAGAGATCTGAAAGGTATCGCGCAGTAGGTGGGGTTCAAATTAAGGCTGTAACAGCAAATGGAAAAATAATTAGACCTAAATAGGAATAATGTGCATTCATTCAATTAGGAAACCAATAAAAAATGCGTCCGATCCCATGAATGGGGGAATCGACGTCCCGTGAAAAAGTCGGACAATGTTAGACCAACAGAATTAACAACACTGTACGAACTGCGTAGCTTTATGCGTAACGTGGACTTACCAGGCACTCCGACAAAACTATAGCGGCGAAAGGCTAGGCCACGGTACGATGAACCCTGAGCGCTCACGTAATTCCACTGTCGCTTTTTTATATGAAAGAAACCCAACCTATGGAGTACAGATTTGCTTACTGTAAAGGTCGCTTGTGGATGTACATCACGTGGGCCGAGCTAAGATGGACAAAAGTATGGTGATTTATAGTAGGAGGTATGCATCTTCTTTTTTTCGTGCATACCTCGAAGAGCGCTTAACACCTGTTAAAACCGGAAATGACGCATGACAAGCGTCATCATCCAATATGCTTGCGCCGTATGCACGTACCGCGTGGCAAAAGCGGCCGTGGAGGAGTGGTGACGTGTTTCCTTGCACTTCGACTGCTTGAGTTAGACTCCTACGTGGTAGAATGCCTCCAGTTATTACATCATGTGTCTCTGTGTTACTGTGCTTGTTATGTCTACGCTAAGATCGCAATATGTACAAATGGTATCCTTTTCTACTATTTAACCCATGTGAAGCCTGTTCTCATGAAGTTTTGAATGTACATTTGGGTTCGCCCGTGATCGCCATAGGCTGCACTTGTAATATTCAGTCACCTGTGGCGCATAGCCCCATTGTCCTGGCGGAGCACTGCGGTTTCGGGCCACACATGATCGTGTCATCGTTAATCGTGAGGTAGGTGGCAGGTATATCATGTCAGCGATTTTACCGACGCCCCTCCTTCTATGTGATAATATTAGGAGTAGGTGTATGTAACGGCGCTGCAAATACAGAACACGAGTACAGCTCGTTGTCGCGTTGTAGATGTTTACGTCTAAGGTGCGGCTTATCGAAGGACTAAGTTTGACGCAGAGTGGAAAGCAGGTTGTAGGAGTGAGGCAGTTGCACTTCCGTCACAGCATTAAAAAGTAAAGCAAGCGCAGGAACCTTCAGGTTATTATAAGAATGTGTAAAGCTGGCGCTTGCTGAGTTTTCGTCGACAAGGCTGTGCCTTAATGCGAGAACGTGCCTTGCTTTCATGCCACGCATATCCACGGTGTGCATGCGTCGTACGAAGACCAGTTTATGTAGCTTGTGAGGGGATATTTGTCGCCGGTCCATTTTAACACGAAAGCGTTTCTCGGCTAGATTGGCGATAGCGCGCGCCTAGCTGGCGTCAGCAAAAAGCGTCCGCAAAAGCCGTGCCCGGAAAGCACGTGGCATCTCCCACCGGAAGTGGCGCCGGCGCCAGCTCTTGCCGCAGGGGCAGTCGGCGCGCGCTCCGCTCCACTGCAGCTACCCGCAGCGGCATGCGGCCGCGTCGCCGCGTTTCTTCCTTGGGTTGGCGAAAGCGCGCGAGCGCCCCATCTAGCCCATCGTTCGTCGCCGCTATGCGTGCCGTGTTCAATCTTGCATTAAAGACGCCCACTGAGGCCATCACGACGTCGAGATGTACATGCATCAATCTCGCATTCACCGACGCCCGACACATTGTGCGAAGTGTGATGTATGTCCCTACCCACCACTAGATCACAAGGCCATGGTAGTGTCTATGTACCCTGGCCCAGGTACGCGGTCACGGGAATGATAAGGAGGTGACGACGCCGGTGACGGTCTAATGGCACCACCAACAAGGCCGCGGCGGTCGTACTACTTCCATATTCCCGAGACCTGCCAAGGGCATATCTGCATATACTGCGTGGACGACGAAATAGAAGAGGACACGTGAAGTGTCTAAACCACTTTGATGGCATCCAATCATGTAAATAAACACAATCCGGCCTCCCACATTCCCTCATTCTTTGTAACACAACTCGGAAACACCATTTTTCAGCACCCTTCCGCAACAACAATCTAGTCAAAGGAAACGCTTTCGCGTTGCCATCTCATAAGAATATGCTTAGTGATTGTCGGACTTTTTAACACGAAAGGGTTTCATGCCGCGGTCCAACAAGAAATCTGTGACGTACTTGCGTAACGAAAGTACATGTCTGAAAAATAAACACCCATTTCAAATTAATAAGGTTGATTTGTGGGGTTTAGCGTCCCAAAACCAGTTCTGATTATGAGAGACGCCGTAGTGGAGGTCTCCGGAAATTTAGACCACCTGGGGTTCTTTAACGTGCCCTGACATCGCACAGCACACGGGCCTCAACATTTCGCCTCCATCGAAATGCAGCCGCCGCGGCCGGGATTCGATCCCGCGACCTTCGGATCCGCAGCCGAGTACCATAACTACTAGACCACCGTGGCGGGGCAAATTAATAAGGTACCACCCGCAGGGATTCCAAGCCAGAACCATCCAGAGTACAGCAGATGGAGCTAGAAGTGCTACCGGCCACTCCACCGACAGACTTGACATATGGCAGAACAGACGAGCCATATACATATCACACCGCTTTACAGTTTGCATCTATGTGATGTCCGGTTAAACCGAAGGTATTTAGCAGCAAAACTGCGCTTAAATTAACATCGCTCTCTTTCGCAGCACTCTCGGTTTTCACCGGTGGCACGCCCACCTAGGAACGATGGAACGAAGTCGTAAATTGTGGCGTTAATATTCGCGCCGGCGGTGAGCGGTTTCGCTTGCAAAGAGCTCGGTTTCGCTTGCAAAGTTTAACCGTTTGCGGACGCTCTGGTTTATGGCAGATTTGCGCAAGGCGCTGGCGCGTTGAGGGCATTGTCTCCGGAGTAACGTGAGTCGTTCGAGAGCTCTCGCTTGTGTGAAACCGTCGAGCGCCCCTGTTCAGTGTCGATGTGCTGCTGATGTGTACATGCAAGGGGCTCACATCTCCAGAGCACCCAACCCGTATCCCGCCTATTGATTTGCCAGATTGCCTCTAATGTGTGAATACAGGTTTCCCTTTCGCGTTCTATCGACTACTAAGACGTAGGGATGAACCACACCTTTTTTTCGTAGTTCTGGGCCCGGAAAAACATCTCTCTGCACAACACACGACTGTTGCGATTAAATAACCTAGCGAACAGTAACATAGGAAGGGAAGTCGGGGATAACAAATTTCTCAACCTTTCTTGTGACCTACACGATTTCTTGAAGATTCTGTGGAGCACAGTTCCCTCGTGAAAAAGACCCGGCCCATTCGTATTGTTTCACCGCTCCTCATAGTTATGGTTTTTATAAAAACTACTTGAAATGTTCCTTTCCAGGAACTCGACATTTCAAGGTAATCTGAAGGACATTATCGAGAAATGACGAGCACCATAGAAGTGTACCTGTAAAAAAGCAGTTAAAGAACACGCACCAACGATCCGAGAACTAATATGCACGGTAACTCACGCCTGCGTGTAAAATCCCTCGAGCTACCTTCGACTGAACGCACATTTTTACGAAACGAAGGAAACTATCCTTCCTTTTATAAGCTCTGCTTGCGTGACGTTCTACCGCGACATAAATAGGTGTTTCTACTGTTAACGCTTTAGCGAACAAGGCTACTTGGTTCTTCTTTTGAAATTTTCATTTATTGAGTGTATATCTTTGTCATATCAGACCTGAAGAGTCGTACATCAACTTATGCTTCCATGTCAGCTGTACGCTCATTGTTTATTTCCGGCGAAAGTAGCTTGAAGAGTATGCAAAGATGACCGTAAAAGACAAGAAAAATCCCCGCAGCTGTTGCATCAGTATGAATGTGAACGCTTTAGTAGGTTAACTTGTCTGAGCATGACAGCAGAACGTACTGGAACCCCGCAAAGCCAAATCACTCGCTTGCCTCAGCCCGTCCAGTGGACCAGCGCTCCCTGGTACTGCGGTCCTAAATTCGCAGCGGGATGTTTGCGATTGAAATGGATGGTCACTCCCCAGTGCGGGCGTACACTATCTGCTTTGTCGCAAAAACTTCAAGGTAGGAGCGATGCTTTTGCTTTCACGATAATGAAGTAGACACGGGTGAAGAACGAAGGACGTCAGTTTGTAAGCTGTGCCAAGCTACGATTTGTACGAATTCAAGAAACGAATATGGTAGGAGCAGTGCCTGCTTCTTTGCGCTTAAGCTTAAACATTTCAGTTGAAACTACATAGTTAAGGATTAGTGTTTGGTGCGTTGCATAAGGCAGAAATGTATTCCAATCAAGTCATCTTAGAGAGATCTTTCTTAAAGTGACGTGGCATTAGAAGGAAACCTAAAGAAGTACGTCTCTCATCTTCTGTTCCGCTGTTATTGTGTCGTCCTTAATTTAAGCTGAGCCCTCTCCGTGAGCCTCCATGAGTCCGCCCGTAGGTGGTAACCGCAGGGTGTAGATATTCAGGCTTCCCACTTCAGACACTGTGATGAACTCACCATCATGCTCCGAGAATACCTGAAAATGCACTACGCCCCATCCTTCTTTTACTAGTTTCTTCAACCTAACCGTTTGGTTCTTCAGTCACTACTCGCCCTTAGCGGCAGAGAGCGAATCAAAGGTTGGTGGGCGGATAACAATGATGTGGTAACGAGCTCCATTTAGCACGTTACAGTGTTCATTGCTGCAACATGGGAAGGACCATGGCCTTTCCATTCTGGTCGTAGGCATTGTATACGAGTACCCGCTTGGTTGTTGTCGTAGGCATGGTGATAATGATGCGTATGAATATGCCATCCGCTTACTGCGAAAATGCGATTCTTGCAGTGTAGTAAAAGACACCTCTAGTATGAACCCGATGCAACGCACAACGCGTGGGCGATTATGTTGAATAGATGATTTATCACACGACTGCCATCGACAACGTATTCTAGACTCGTTACGCCATATTGCATACCGCCGTCTAAGTTCAGAGTAAAATGGTCAGAAACGCTACTAAATGGGCGTGGACTTCGGTAGCATTGCTGTGGTACAATAAAAGTTTGGAATTGTTTATTTCGTGCCAACTACCCAGCTCCTTCATGTTACAGCTGGAATTATTCATCACACGTTACGTGCCCTTTAATACCGGAATCTTTTCAAAGAATAAATAGCGTGAAAGTTAAAACGCGCTCTAAATAACGTAAGCTACTGTTTTCACTGCGTTAATGCAATCAGCCGCAACAATTTCCAACTTCATATAGTTCAGCATGTGAGCCAAAGTTATCTGCCGTGCAAGAGTGTGTTTTTTCCTAAGGTTGAAATGCGTGCTATCTGCTCCATATACTGAGATTACGGTTAAGCATATAGTAGCGCAATTTGAAGAAAAGTAATCTTCGTAGCGCATTTCAATGGAAGCAACATTATAGTGCTTCAAATTTCGTGTTTCCTTTCTTTGGTTTTACGGATGAGATGAGACAGATCAGACACACAAAAACATCAATACCGCAACTAAAGCAAGAGCGAATTTACTTTTTGGCATGATTACAGTGATTTGAGTTACAGCGCCATGTTATCCTTACGGGGCAGGCGGCAACACCCTTTAAATAAAAGAGCGGCGCGTATTGCAAGGACTAGAGCAGCATGACCAATATACCTCTTTATAAGTCGAGGTGGGCACCGCGAATGCTTGCTGGTTGTAATTTGAGCAATGGTGTCTTTCCTTGACTTTCTCGTTTTGCGCAGCCTCTGAATGTTTTCGCGTTCACTTTTATTTATTTATAGCGCGTGTACATGTCGCTGCCAAATCCTTGTCAAAAAGTGTTCCTAGTCATTTGAAGAAGGCATTTGCGGCCAGAACCCTTTTACATCCCCTATGAATTAAAAAAAAAAAAGAATTGGTGACCGGACAGACCCGTACATTGCCATGCAAAAGCTGCTGCCTCAGAGCGTTCGTGTAACGTACAGAACAGCGACAGCGTACACCAGTGTATTGCCTTGACGTAGCCTATGGTTCTTGCACTTCGTCTTGACGCGGAGTATCATCGCGTAACGACCTTTGACGTCAGCAGGAGCGACGAACGCAGGCGCACTCCCTTCTGAAGAGTGCGTCAATAAAGAAACCGAGCATTGCCATATCCACAATAATGTTTGAGCAAGTGCATCAGGAGTCCTACCACGAGTGGAGCTTTTCCAGGCGCTTCGCTTCACTCCAGCTGCGACGCTGCTTCTATTGCATTCTCATCAACGTTGTTTTCATTATTGCTAGGTACTCACACTACATGTGGGCTTAATTGGACATCACCATCACCGGACTTGTTGCTATAGCGAGATGGCAGTCACCTTCATCGCAACTTGTTTTCACCGTCCTTCTCTCAATTTGCTTGCCTGTAATATTTCAATAAAATGAACCTCTAATATAAGGCTCTACAGATAGACAGTAAGGCATTTGAATTCTTAGCCCACGACTATGCTGGCAGAACTGCGGCTGCCAGACAGACAGACAGACAGACAGACAATGAACTTTATTCTGGTTCTGAGGAGCGAGTCTGAAAACCCCTTAGAGGGGAGGAGACGCCGCGGGCCAATCCCACGTCGGGACAGGCAGGCCATAACTGCCGCCTCGTGGCCACTATGGACGGCCCGTAGCTGAGCGGCGAGGTGAGAGAAAAGCTCTTGAAGCTCTTAGTCGGTTACCTGAGAATGCGAGGCATTGGCTGCAAGATATGCCAGCTGTTAGCATGGTAGCAAGAGCGGCCTAGCCCACTATTGTGACGCGTCGAGCTCGCAAAGTACAATGACGGTCATAAATGCGATCACAATTTCCGGCTCGGCTGGCCGAGCAACTGCCAATGCAACAAGCGTGAGCTAGTTTGCAATTAAGATCCCTAAGAGTACTACTTCCTAGTCGAAAGACGCCCCTGAGGTTAAGGGAAAGCAGAGGAAGAAACTAGAAGCGAGGAAACGTTTTCCTCGCTATAAGTGTCACAAAGCAGGGCACATTACAGCGCAGTGTGCGGAGGTCCTGAAAGTATTTTGATCCGCAAGTGGAAACGACGAGAGCAGGATGCTGCTCCAAACGTACTATACGCGACTTTGAGGTAAATGCGAGACCATGTCACGTAGTGCTCGATTCCGCGAGTATGGACGCAGTTCATGGCTCACGCGTGGAACTTGAGACTTCACGGATGACGGATCAAGAAAGCTGTTAAAGCTAAGAATGTTTTTGCCTCACACGTAAAAGTACATATCAAAGGTCTCTTCGGTTTCTGGAGAAGCAAGCTGCCGCATCGTCTACGGTTCCACCACATATGCCTATCCCTTTTCGAATAGGTCATACCAGATTCTTTGTGACAATGGGCTATTTTACTGGAAGGCTGACGTAAGTGACGCACTAACGAGCTCGTGAATTCAGCTATTCTTTCTCAGCTGCCTCTCCTGAGCTATTCTTGCAACGATATATTGCGTAGAAAGCCTCGCAGCTCGGAATGCGTAAGATTAGAATCGCTCTCTTGGTGAATATGACAGAGAGAATAAAGATTTGGTGAAATAGAAAACTAAAGCTGTTGCTCGTGGATACCCTATAGCAATCGCACTGGATGCAGCGGTCCGTGTGCATTGATCCATGGTTGCAGCTAACTTACATTTATATAGCTCACTACATTTAGAATTCGTTGTGTCCGGTTAAGGATGTGCTACCCACCGCTTGTTTTCGTCTGCAATCCCAAGCGACGTTTATATGAGTTGATGTGTCTCCGCACCAAGTGCAGCAGCCGAAATACCGTGACGGACGCATTTATTCTGGGAGCGTGCTTTATGACATATAATTTGCCGCTATGCGTCTGCAATCCCACGATTCCCAGCTTGTGAGGTTTAGTGGAGTGGTGAAGTTATTTGCCGGAAAGTCTGTATCGCGCCTAGGCGCTCGCACATGGAAGTAATCTCTTGAACGGTGGTTTCATTGTGAGCAGCCACGGTATTTAACGCGACTGCGCCAGTTTCTTCTGTATGCGTGACACGTTCGGCTTCCCTCATTCCACTGTCGCCTGGGGGCATAGAAGCCAAGGCACCTCCTACGTAGGAAGCGAAGGACTTCTGCATATTTTGTACACATGTAGCCAGCATTTTTGGCAAATTCTGTACAACCTGATGACCGACCTTATCGGTAAAATGAACGACCTTAGCGGTAAAAGCCAAACAGCCGGGAATGTCATATCATGGTAAAATATCACGTGTGCGAAGGGCCGGTGAGAGAAACGCGACGTCTGTGAACTTCCGGTTGTCTGTTCACCTATTCCGAAGCACACAGTTGTGATTGTCAAGCAAGTCGTCGACGTCCTCACTATGGAACCCGAACGTACAGGTCGATCACGTTGATGGTTTCCTATGGCGGTCGACGTCAGCAGAGCGGGCATCTTGAGGGTCGTAGCGTTAGTTAGCCGTCTGGCCAGCGTCCGAATATCGCGCAGGTGGAGGGGTGGTCGGGTGCATACGGCGACTCTAACCTGGTAGGCGAGGAACGCAGTTCGACGGCAGTACCTTGACGTGTCTCCACCAGTTCTCATAACGAGAGACGACCGGACCAGACAAAGCTAGCAGACACGTTTATTCAGCAGCAATCTAGGCTCAAAGCCATAGGTACAAGGATGTTGGTGGCTATATATAAATGAGAACTATGAAGCATGCTCAATGCGCTTACAATGTTTTAAATAACCTGAACTATAAATCAGACAATGGTACACTTCATAGAATGCTTTTGTATCGAAAAAAATCTTTATTATTCTTAGATTTTCACTTTAGAAGTGTGTGCGACTTATGCTTGCATTAGAATGGCATGGATTACCACAGTGTCTATATTTAGAGCGACATGTAGATTAAAACTGAAAACAATGCCAATATTTATCAAAATGGCACTTCAGCTCGATCAAGTATTAAGGTTCCCTAAGTAGTTTTCTTGGCAGCGTGTGACTAATAAGGATTCGTCATTCTCAAATCACTCGCACGATAAATAAAGCGAGGCGCCTTGCGTAAAGGCAGAACTTTATGGGCTTACTTCTGTCGCCTTCTTTCCCACCATTGCTGTTCCTCCACAACTTGCTTAACTGCCAGGCACACGCTACACACGGCTGCGCCTCCGGTGTCAGCGGCTGTACCGAGGCTACACTAGCGACATGCCGTCTGGGATAAGTGCGCGATGAGATGTGTGATGTGCCAAGCGCGCGTCTTGAAAAGTGAGCCAGTGCGACCAGAGGTGCCGACACAAGAAAAGAACTGAATGTGTGGCCGCGAGCTCTCAATAATCGACGAAGACGATGTGGAGACGAAGCGCGTGAGTGTACGTTAGCCGAACTCGACGAATGAAGGGCTTCCACGCTGGGTAGGAACAGGCCGGGAGAAGAACCGAGGCAGACGTGGCGGAGACGTGGCCGAAGAGAGAAGCCTACCGGGGCGCGGGAGTGGCGGCCGAGTTCCTGTGGCAAGGCCGCTGCAGGCTCCCACCTGTTCCTACCCAGCGTGGAAGCCCTTCATTCGACGAGTTCGGCTGACGTACACTCACGCGCTTCGTCACCACATCGTCTTCGTCGATTATTGAGAGCTCGCGGCCACACATTCAGTTCTTTTCTTGTGTCAGCGCCTCTGGTCGCACTGGCGCACTTTTCAAGACGCGCGCTTGTCACATCACAATTTCACATCGCGCACTTATCACACTTATGCCTCTTTTTCGAGAAGTTTTCTCCCAAAGGAGAAAACAAGAGGCGCGCGTTTCACCACTCACGATGCGGTTCTCGAGTCCACACGAACACATGCACCTTTGTCTCAAGCTAACAATGCTTATTGAATAAACACACACGAAAAAAATTATCTATGGCAAACAGTCACCGGATGGTTAGTGGGAAAGTTCTGCCTACCATTTCTATAACAACACATCACTTACGAGCTATGGCTGCAACCTGCTCATGAAGTCGGCACCCGCATTATCTGATCCTTTAATGGGCTGAATGTGAAAAGTATATTCTTGCAATGCCAGACTCCACGTTAGAACCCTACTGTTGAAGTGTTTAGCCTTCGCTAAGTATTGCAGGGGTTGATGGTCGGTCTGCACTACGAACTCTGTTCCATACAAAAAGATGTGAAATTTTTCTACCGCCCACACTAATGCTAAACATTCACGCTCGATGGTAGAATAATTCATTTCGCGTGGTAAGAGCTGGCGGCTGGCATGCGACACTGGGTGTAACACGCCCCCGTGCTCTTGCATGAGGACTGCATCGATACACGTGTTCGATGCGTCTGTACGGAGCACGAAGACGCGGGTTGGATCTGGAGCCTGCACGACCGGCCTGGAAGCGAGGGCCTGCTTTAACATGTCGAACGCTCTTTCTGTCTCAGGAGTCCACCCG
This sequence comes from Hyalomma asiaticum, assembly GCA_013339685.2. Taxonomy (NCBI): domain Eukaryota; kingdom Metazoa; phylum Arthropoda; class Arachnida; order Ixodida; family Ixodidae; genus Hyalomma; species Hyalomma asiaticum. Next base: position 71,763,361 of record CM023488.1, read on the forward strand.
ATCTTGTTTGTCTCCATTTTTCTGGTAAGCTGTGTTAAGAGCCGAGCTTTTTCCGCGTATTGGGTATTAAATCCCGGTAATACCCAGCTAATCCCAGAAAACATCGGAGCTGCTTCTTGCTGTCAGGTAGAGGTGCTCTGGCTATTTTCGAAACTGTAGTTTCTACTGGTTGAATAGTCCCACCTCCTAGACGATGGCCCAAGAAGACGATCGACTCCACAGCTATTTCACATTTTTGAGGCTTGATGGTTAAGCCAGACTCCCGCACTTTCTGCAAGAAGAGTTGCAAAGTGTCTACGTGCTCCTCCCAGGTGTTCGTAGCTACGAGAACATCGTCAATATAGTGGACTACATTTCCGAGGCCCTGTAGAAGAGTTCTCATTAAACGGGTAAACACAGCAGAAGCTGTCTTTATGCCAAACGGCATGTATATGAATTGGAAATGCCCAGATTGCATTGAGAATGCTGTTATTGGTCTCGAGGCCTGGGCAAGAGGGACCTGCCAATATCCCTTTGTGAGGTCGAACTTGGAAAAGTATCTTCTGGTGCCTACTTCTGTAAACATTATATCTGTTCTTGGTATGGGTTCCGCGTCCGAAACCAAGATCTCGTTGATGCGACGAAAGTCGACGCATGTGCGATAGGTGTTATTCGGCTTCTTAATAAGAACCAAGGGTGAGTTGTAGGGAGAATTTGATCGCTCAATCACACCGAGTTTTAGCATGTCCTGAACTTCTAGCTCCACTACTTCCTTCATGGCCAACGGCAACGGACACTGAGGTGTGTTGATCGGTTCAGATGTCGTCAAGTGAAGTCGGCATTCTAACAGATTCGTCTTTCCCGGGATTTCAGAAAATACATCTTGATAAGCAGTTAGAATATTCCCAAGTTCTGTACGTTTCTCCTCTTCTAACCCCTTGCCAATTGGAATCGCTTCTACATCCACAGCCGGCTTAACTGTGCAAGTTGGTAGAGGGGTACCTGTGTCATCCTCCTTCATAACCACAAAGGACGCTGTTTGTGGAATGGGGTCTGGTTGCCGGTCTTCATAGCGCTTTAGCATGTTAGTGTGGAAAAGTTTGGTAGTCATGTCCCAAGTCCAGCCAATAGTCGTATTCACCTTTTTTCCCAATGACCGGAAACGGACCTTTCCATTGCATCAACAGCTTGTTCGCTGTTGTGGGAAGCAAAATGAGAGCTCGGTCTCCCAATTTAAGGTGGTGCTTCTTGCTCCTCCGATCATAGTAATATCTCTGAGCCCTTCTAGCTCGCATCAGGTTCTCATGGGCTAATTTTAGTGTCTTCTCAAGACAATCCCTGAGGTCCAGGACATATCAATAAGTCGTTTTCACCTCCTCTTCGATCTTTTCTTCAGTCCAGAGATCTTTCAGCAAGTTGAGCGGGCCGCGGACGTATCTCCCGTATATAAGTTCGAAAGGGGGAAAATCTCATGCTGGCTTGGGGCACTTATCTATACTGCAAATAGAAGGGGTGCAAGCAACCGATCCCATGATTTTGGATCCTCTTGACAGAGCTTGCGTAGCATTTGCTTAAAGTTCCATTAAATCGCTCTACTAACCCATTGCACATGGGATGATAAGGCGTCGAACTCAGATGTCTTATAGCCAGCAGATCGTTAACTTCTCTCATCAGATCCGACGTGGAAACAGCGAAGCCTGATCACATAAGACTTCTCGGGGAAACCCAACGCGGGAGAACATTTCCACCAACCCTTCTGTCACAGTGGCGGAGTCAATCGCCGGCAAAGCCACCGCGTCTGGATAGCACGTAGCGAAATCGACCATGGTCAGTATGTACTTGTTACCTTTGTTGGAGACCAGCTTTAAATGTACAATAATGTCCACTGCCACTCGTTCAAAAGGAGTGTCAATCAGGCGAATTTTCCCAAGAGGTGCCTTGCCTACTTTGCTCTTCGGGTACATCCTTTCCCACGTGTCACAGGACCGCACGTATCTCTTGATATCTTCCTGAACTCCTGGCCAATAGGATGAACCCAGCACCCGATCAATTGTTCTTGTTATCCCTTGATGCCCTGGCATCAAACCCTCATGGGCCATCTTTAACACTTGACTTCGTAGTTTGAGAGGAACTACTAGCTGCTGTACCAGTTTGCCAGAGGATAGCCGGTAGTTGCGATACAGTAATGACTTTTCCATGACGAAGGAACACTGTGTCGATCCTCTCCCATAAAAGACGCCGTACTTTGTTCTTGCAAGACTCCGGGGTCTTGTCTTCTGCTTGTGCCGCCTCGCGGTCTCTCCTATTTATCTTCAAACTACTGACGTTGATTACAGCTGAATCCGGCTGTGCTCTTGTGCTCTTGATGCTACCAAGTTATGATTTCAGCCGATGGTCTTTCTTCTCAGGCAAGGTATCGGTTACACCGCTCGGCTCCAGCTTTGTCTCAGCCATTTTCTTTTCCAATTTCTCATCAGGGTCATCGACAGCTCGAGCTCCTGGCACGTTGCCAACGATAATGTCGTAGAGCGGAGAAATCATGCATTTTACAACAGACGTGCCCGAAAAATATGGCGAAACAATCTGTACTTTTGCCTCGGGTACAGTGATTCGGCTGCGATCTGCTAAGAATAACGTCGCCATGGCTCCCGTCATTACTTCATCTGGCACCAAAGAACGCCGTACCACCATTATATGGCTCCCTGTATCCCGTAGGACCGAAGCAGCCTTGCCGAATATAAGGCCCTGAAGCACTGTCATATGATGTTTGGTTGACTTTAGCTACGTGTTTACCGCACTGGCCACATTCTCTTCCTTCTTATCCGCTGATGCATCATCAACTTCAGTCTTTTCCCCTTGCGACCATATACATGAAGACTTCTTCGTGACGTTCTGTTTCCTGGTGCATACCTTAATATCGTGCCCCGTATTGTGACATGAGTCACAGTACGGTTGTCTCGTCCGAGCACGACAATCTGCTGCTCTGTGACCTGTTTTGTCACAGACAAAACATCGGGTGGAAGACTTCCCAGCTTTACTCCCGCACTTTCCTGAGGAGCCGTTCTCTGATTTATCGCGAAAAACCAACAAGTTTGACTGCCGCTGGGCTTCCAAAAAATTATCAGCAGCCTCGGCGATTTCCTCTAGCTTCCGACAGTTTTTCTCCCGCACGAAAAGCGCCACCCGATTATGTCACTGATTGAGAAACTGTTCAGCCACTATGAGATCTCGGACGGGCGAATATTCCTTTTCTGTTGTGGACATCTCCACCCACCTGTCCAAAAAACTTGTTAACCTTGTCGCATACTGCTTGCCCGTTTCGCCATCTTGAGGTTTGCTGTTCCGGAACTTCTCCCGGTAGCCTTCCGGCGTGAAACGAAATCTCTGCAGTAATGCCAACTTAGCTTTATCATAGTCGAGTGCCTCCTCTGGAGACAAACGACCAAACACCTTGAGAGCTTCTCCACTCAAGCAAGGACTCAAAGCCGTGGCCCACTTTTCCTTAGGCCATTCCTGACCTGTGGCGACATTCTCAAACCTTTTTAAGTACGCATCACGGTCGTCCCGGTTTTCAATAAAACCTGGTATAAAATTGTGCGGGTTAACGTTACATGGTCCCCGCACCTGTCGACTTTGGTCCGACGCTGCGGATTCCCTGGCACCTTCCACCTCAGCAAGTCGAAGACGCAGTTGAATCGTCTTCTGGCATTCGGCCTCAAGTTCCCTCTTTTCTTTTCTCGCCTCTCGTTCCGCAGCTCTATCTTCGCGAGCATGTGCCTCATGTTCCTCCAACCATATCCTCAACTCATCTCCCTCTAGACCCATGCGCATCGCCATAGCCGTTAACTCTGACGTACTCATTTTCCTTGTGCAGAGTAATAAAGTGCAGAAACGGTCTCGTCGTGCTGTCGCCGCGGACGCCAATTTGTCACGGGGCTAGCGAATTAACGTGCCCTCGTGTAGGTTCGTGTGTTGAAGACTCGATGGCTTGACCGTCATCGAGAAAGAATAGACGAGACCGTTTGTGCAGGAAAAAGAACAAACAACACTCACTGTATTTGAATGAAACGAAATAAAGAGAGAAAAGGATAAAAATGAGGTGAAGCGTGCAAAGTAGAGGGAAAATTAACACAACTCTGAATGGGAGGGTGAATAGCTAGCGGTGCGTAAGAACAAGTACAAGAGAAAAGACTGTCACCGTTCAGGTGGGTGCACTAGAGTATACGGCGACGTAGATGCTGGAGACGCACTCGGAGCGGATTTCGGACAAGGTGTCGCTCGGTGCGTCGGACGAGAGAAGGTCAGCAACCTTTTGGCGTCTTCATCCGACGCTGGGACAACGAGCCGGGGACGCAGTTGTGCCTGGCCAACGCCAGACGATGGAAAGCCGGTGGAGTGCCTGGCCAACGCCAGGCGATGGGAAGCTGATGGAGTGCCTGGCCAACGCCAGATGCTACAAAGCGTGGCCAACGCCAGATGCTGGAAAACCTGGCCAACGCCAGATGCTGTACCGCTCGGGTACACGCCCAGGCGGAAGCCTGCAGCGGCCTTGCCACAGGAACTCGGCCGCCACTCCGGCGCCCTGGTATGCTTCTCTCTTCGGCCACGTCTCCGCCACGTCTGCCTCGGTTCTTCTCCCGGCCTGTTTCTACCCAGCGTGGAAGCCCTTCATTCGTCGAGTTCGGCTGACGTACACTCACGCGCTTCGTCTCCACATCGTCTTCGTCGATTATTGAGAGCTCGCGGCCACACATTCAGTTCTTCTTTTCTTGTGTCGGCGCCTCTGGTCGCACTGGCGCACTTTTCAAGACGCGCGCTTGTCACATCACACATCACATCGCGCACTTATCGCACCGTCCCAGTATTACCGAAGCCCAGCTGCCTCAGTAGAGCAGGCGTGGCCGGAATGCTGCCCTAGTGGTGCGCCGCGGATGAAGATTTGGTACGCCGGAGACAGGAGCTAGACCACCAGCTTCCCCAACTATACCGTAGCTGGCGCTACGGTGCTTATGACACGTGCCGGGAAAGGCAATGTTTGGGTTGCCTCTCCTCAGCTCGAAGACAGTGGCCGATGCAAACTGTTTACGTTGAGTCACGTCCATATTTTCCGATGGGCATGTTTCAAAACCTGTATTAAAATACACGCTTAACTCAGGTCGCTTATATTGGTCTGCTAATGATCCGAGAGACTTGATCTGTCGGCATAATGTATTTGTACAAAATTATTAAAATCATTTGACGATCCCTTTAGGTTAAGCAAACGATTCAGTTATTCTAAAGCTCAGTCTTTTCTACTGGTAGCGCGCATGTGGAGGGGGTGTATTCATAATCTGGATATTTTTGCCTACAACACTGTGTGAAATACCTCTCGCAAAATCTTTGTGTCGCGTGAGTGTTATCATCTCTCTGCCACAATATGCAGTCTGGCTTCTCGCTGTCTTGGTTGTCTCCTTCGAATTTTCCCGCAGCAGCAGTAGAATCACCAGCAGTCCCAGCGGTATCACTTCCAGTATCGTCTGTCAAGAAAAATGTTGAAGTAAAATGAAGTATGCATTTGCAAATGTGTTTATAGGCATCAAAATTATTGCTATGAAGATAACTGAGCATTGATGGTTGTTTTCTACACCATTTGTTCTATAAATCTTTATTCATTGCCTCGAAAATAAACGAGATTTTTCAAACATAATCATGCCTGCGAAACACAAATTCTCATATGAATGGAGCGCAACAAGGTTTATTGTGGCATCGTTCGTACAAAACGCTACTTGAAAGTGTAGGAAATCTCATATGCGCGCACGAACTCGGCGTTGTACAATTTACGCCCCTACATGTGCTGAGGACTACAGGCTGTGAACTATCCATGCTTTGCAGTGCAGCTACGGCCTCGATAAAGTAGTTTACGACAGCGTAGTTTTACGATTTGTGTTGCGGCACCAACAATTTGACACCCTAACTGATTACTCTCATCACGAGTCCGTGCCGTGTCCTCAAAAACTACCACCGTCATTCATCATCATGATCATGATAAAAAGTGTGGACATCTTTGAAATGTCCAATGTGTTGCATCGCGTTTCTATTGGTCATAAGACGAGAAAAAGATCGAGAGAAAGAGAAACATAGACAGAGAGAGAAAAAGAAACACTAGTAAAGTACGACGAAAGAAAAATAAACAAAGAGAACTAGCATAGCATAGCCTTGCGTAGTATGTCATAAGCCTTGCATAGTATTGCAAGGGGGTAGGAAACTGAAACGAGTATGTGGAGGAAGCAAGGAGGAGGAGGCAAAATTAAGCATACCATAGCCTTGTACATCGTATTATAGCAAGGAGGCGGGGATAGGAATTGGGAATGAGGAGCTCTCAAAGGAGTGGCTGAGTATAGCATAGCGTAGCCTTTTCCATCCTACTATAGCAAGGAAATGGGAAAGGGAACTGAAGCTGAGGAAAGCCACCAGCTACGCTGTATCCTCAGTCTACGCGCCAATAGTGCGTAGCTCCCCGAATTTTTTTTGAGCGATTCGGCACATTTATTTCACGCCACGACTTCTCCACAAGGAAAGAAAACCCTCTTTCTGTACGCGACTGGAGAATCGAGTCAGAGACGCTCCAATATTCCTTTCCTGTACTATAATTGGCGCTGAATATGGGCTTAAGACCTGAAGGCACACCGCAGCCGTTTGAATGAAGGTAATAAAAAATCACTGCAGCCGGCAGAGGCACAAGTCTGTGGCAATGTGAGGTACTTGAACATTTTCGCAAATGTCGACAAGGAATTCATACCTCATCGATAAATTGGGAATAGCCCGTTGTATTGCCATGCTTTGATGCACTTAACACAGAGATTCGCAAACGTGCCCTCAAATAGAACAACTGCCTCTTAATTACGACAATGCGCCTTCTCAACGTTACTGGTCCGACATTTCCTAAGTTCCAAGTACACCGCGTTGCACTTTTGTATCTTAAAAGTACATAAAATAGGGGTGGGGACGCGTAGATTGGAATATAAATTTTATATGTGACTATCTTGAAGAATGTTGTGCTAAATAGCACACATGGCGCGCATATCTTTACGAGAAAATTTCCGCTAGCACCTCATATGCGTCTATTATATTTCTCTGCTAAATATTACCGAGTACGCGAATGCTATTGAGTATTCGTCTGGGCTAAATGTCAGGAGTTATGAAAAAGCTTGTTTGAGTTACACATGCAGTTTACGACAGAAATAATTGCCTAGCGCAGGAATTTTCGCATTTGGAATGGCATCTGGTACAATAGGGCAACAAACGAACAAACTCAGTTCGGCGTGGTGGTCGCGGGGTTATTGTGCTTGGCTACTGACATGAATTGCTATAGTTTAATTCAGCGGCGGCAGTGGCATATTCTATGAAGGGTGAGTGCTCAAAGCCACTGTGCCTGTGTGCTACCAGTGCATGTTATAAAGAATACCAAATTGTGAATATTTTCTTGGCCCTCAAACACGGCGCGCTGCATTATCATATCGTTGTTTTGACTCGTAAACATAAGCAATTATTACTGACGAACAAGTACAGAAATACATGTATTGTTTATCTTCACTTTCTCTATGTTCACCGGCTACCTGAATGGCAAACTTGGAGTAATCGTCCGTTAGTGCTGACAGTAACCGTGAGATTGTGGGACGGACGGAATAAAGATATTTGGAACGCAGACTAGTAGATATTTCCTTAAGTCGCGTCTCTCTAGTCTGGCAATCCTTGTTAGCAGCCGCGCATGGGGCTCGTCGGTACAGGAGGCGATGCTGAAGTGGCTCTTATAGGGAAATGTGTACTTAAACATCAACAAGATGGTTCGTCCGGCGCAATGCAATTCTGGGTCCTAATTAGAAAACGCAGCTGCTCCAACTGTAGTGGGGAGGAACGAACCCACGAAATATAGTGGGATGCTGCCTAGGCAAGAGGTGCGAGCCTAGAGCGCGAGCTGTTGGTGCCGAGAGAGAGAGAAGAAAACATTTATTTAAAAAGAAAGAGAGGTGTAGCCTTCAAAGGGCAGCGCAGTGGGTGGTGTCTCTAGTCCGGGACCCCATTTGTACGAGCCACCAGCTTAGCCCTCCGGACCAAGGCCTTTTGGGCCTGAAGGTCCGAGCGACTAAGTAGGTGAACGCTGCTACTCAGTGAACGCGCTTGACCGCTGCTACTCGACGCCAATAAAACCCCTTCCAAAGTGGTGGAAGTGCTGGGTCTTCAAATCTGGAACTCCGAAGCCGGAAGCTGCCCATCGCCCCAACCATGCTTCATCGCCCCAACCATACTGAAAGGCATAGACGACGATGCCTTTCAAATGTTGTTGGCAAAAGACCCACGAACCGTATCTGAGCAGGCCACCTTGTGTCAGAGCTTAGACGAATCGCGCAAACAACGCGTCTTAGCTCGGCGGCAGGAAACCCCAGAGGATTCTCCCGCCTCTTTGACTGTCGGCGGAGAAAATACCACGCTACTGTCGCAAATCAAGGAGTATGTGCGTGAAGAAGTGGCCCGACAATTATCGTGTTTATCGCATTTGCCACCCACGGAAGCTCCTACGCATTGCTTAACGCCGACCATACGACAGGTAATTCAGGACCAAATCTCCGAAGCTTTGCCACCCGCCCCTCAGCCGACACCTGTCGCCGCGCCACTGACGTGTGCGGCTGCTGCTGCAAAGCCACCGCGTCAAATTCCACCGCCGCCCGCTCTACCTGTTCGACGTCCGACAACACCATTTACTGGTGTGCAGCCGTACTACGGAAATCCCTGGCGCACTCCTGACAACAAACCAATTTCTTACGCCTGCGGAATTCCAGGTCATGTTGCACGCCTCTGCCGTCGGCGACTCGCAGCGACCCCGAGCACCTGGACCTACCCCGACTATACTTTCCGGCCGCCATACCACATTCAACGCGACCCGCCACCACAAGTGCACACCCGCGACCCCCAGCCTTCTTCCCATTTTCAGCCCTTCGCTTCCCGTCGTTCACACTCCCCGCGACGCCGGTCACTGTCACCCATGCGTCGCCGACCCACTACGCCTGAGACGGAAAACTAACTGCCGCAGCTCCGGAGGCACGACCTGCGTCGGCGTCCACCCGTGCAAGTCCTCGCCTATCTCCCGCCAATGTTATCGAAGTATTCGTCGAAGGTGTACCAACTCTTGCGCTTGTGGATACTGGTGCCGCTATATCTGTGATAAGGCAAAGTCTTTGCCGTTCTATTCGTAAAGTGACGACGCCACCTTCGGGATTCTCTCTCAGTACTGCAAGCGCACAGCGAATTCGACCTGTTGCAGCATGTACGGCCAAAGTCTTCATTCGAAACGTACTGTACCATATCGAGTTTCTTGTTAACGCTTCATGTTCCCACGACGTCATCCTCGGGTGGCATTTCTTGTCGCGCCATAACGCTGTTATTGACTGCGCTCGCGCTCAGGTGGAACTATCTTCATTTCCCGATACTCCCCCTGCTGATCCAGCCGTACCTGGTGTGTACAAGCTTGCCGTTGCTAGTGACACTGACGTCCCCACTCTCAGCGCCGTCATGGTTCCTGTTTTAAGTGCTGCACCTTCTCACCCTATTGTTTGTTCACGCCGTCCGACCTGTTCATTCGTCGCCACCACACGTCGCTGCCATTTGCCGTGCTGGCACTTGGTCGGAATGAGGCTCGCATACTTGTTTGTAACACGAACCCCTGCCCTATTACCTTGCGCCGTAATGAGACACTTGGCCACGTTCATTCTGTGGACGGTGATGTAATCGTGCCCATTGATTCCGGTGAGACCAGTCCGAACCCTCACCTGAACGCGCTGACTCCTCACGGTGCTTCAGATGACGTGCCCTCGGATGCACTTCACCGTTCCATCGACAGTGGCCTCGCTCCCGATCAACAGGCGCAGCTTATCACCCTTCTCAACGAGTTCAGAACCTCATTCGATTTCCCCAATGCGTCCTTAGGCCGAACGAACACCACTGTGCATAAAATCGACACTGGGACTAACCCGCCTTTCCGGCAGCGTCCCTACCGTGTATCAGCAACGGAACGTCGCATCATTACGGACCAAATTAACGAGATGCTTCAGCAAGGAGTGATGGAGCCTTCTTGTAGCCCTTGGTCTTCACCTGTTGTGCTCGTAAAAAAGAAAGGCGGCTCCATTAGATTTTGCGTGGACTACCGACGTCTCAACAAAATTACTAGAAACGATTCTACCCTCTTCCTCGAATAGACGGCACTCTCGATTGTCTGCAAGGCGCCGAGTTCTTTTCTTCTCTAGACTTGCGATCGGGTTACTGGCAAGTTCCGGTGGCCGAGACTGATCGACCAAAGACAGCGTTCGTCACACCGGGTGGTCTCTACGAATTCACAGTCATGCCATTCGGTCTTTGCAACGCGCCAGCAACATTCGAGCAAATGATGGACAGCATTTTACGGGATTTAAAATGGCAGATATGCTTATGCTATCTTGATGATGTCGTCGTGTTCTCCCCCGATTTCGCCACGCACATCGACAGTCTTCGCACAGCTTGTAAAATATCTTACAAATGCGGGCCTTCAACTTAACCTGAAGAAATGTCGCTTCAGAGCTACCCAGCTAACCATACTTGGCCACGTTGTATCGAAGGACGGAATTCTTCCAGATCCTGATAACTCCGCGCTCCCGCCGAGTTTCCAAAGCCCAGAACGGTCAAACAGCTGCGGAGCTTCGTGGGCTTGCGCTCTTACTTCTGTCGGTTTGTCCGGAACTTCGCCTCCATAATAGTGCCTCTGACGAAACTACTTAGTAGTTCTGGTACTCTATCAAATTGGACAACAGCCTGCGAAGAAGCCTTCATCAAACTGCGGCAACTACTTACATCGCCACCTATATTGCGGCATTACGACCCTGGCAGTGCCTATCGAAGTTCACACAGATGCTAGTGGCGTGGGACTTGGCGCAGTACTCTCGCAACGTAAGCCCGGCTTTTCAGAATACGTTGTCGCCTATGCTAGTCGGGCCCTCACGAAAGCGGAAGAAAATTACACGGTCACTGAAAAAGAGTGCCTGGCAATCGTCTGGGCGATAAGCAAGTTTCGTCCTTATTTGCGCGGCCAGTCTTTCGATATAGTGACCGACCATTACAATCTTTGTTGGTTGGCATCCCTTTAGGACCCTTCTGGTCGCCTTGGACGTTGGGCTCTTCGCCTGCAGGAATTTGACTTTCGCGTCATGTACCGATCAGGCCGAAAGCACTCTGACGCGGATGCACTCTCCCGATCGCCACTGAACTCAAGTGACGAGCCACTCTCACCCGGTGCCGTTTCCTTAGCTGCACTTACCGTCACAGACATGCCATCTGAACAGCGGAAAGACCCCTGGATCGCCTCTCTTCTGAATGTTCTTTCCGGCTCAATTTCTGCACACACCCGTGCTCTTCGCCGCCAAGCCACGCATTTCGCGGTATGGGACGAACTATTATATCGTCGCAACTATCATACAGATGGTCGCAAATGGCTGCTAGTCATCCCCAGCCACATGAGGTCCGACGTTTGCGAATACTTTCATGCTGATCCACAACATGCTCACGCCGGTGCTCTGAAAACGTATCAGCGGCTCCGTCAACGCTACTATTGGCGTGGAATGTATACATTTGTGCGCAAATACATTCGATCCTGCCCATCCTGCCAACAACGCAAGGCGTATCCTCATTCGCCCGGACTCCTGCAACCTCTACCGTGTCCTGCACGTCCCTTCGACCGAGTAGGAATTGATCTTTACGGCCCTCTCCCGAGCTCTGTCTCTGCAGCAACAGATGGGTGATCGTCGCTGTGGACCATCTAACCAGGTACGCGGAGACAGCCGCCCTTCCTTCCGCCGGTGCTCGTTGCGTCGCCAACTTCATTTTACCCCATTTCGTTCTCCGCCATGGCGCGCCACGCGAACTACTCAGTGACACGGGCCATGTGTTCTTATCTGACGTCGTTCAAGAGCTCCTTCGTTCATGCCGTACTGTTCACCGAACGTCTACTGCCTACCACCCCCAGACAAATGGTCTAACGGAGCACTTCAGTCGAACGCTGGGAGACATGATGGCCATGTGCATCAATTCCGACCACTACAACTGGGACGTCATTCTTCCCTTCGTCACATATGCCTATAACACCGCGACACAGTCTACTACAGGCTTTTCTCCATTCTTTCTTCTATATGGTTGCGAACCCTCCACACCACTCGACACCATTTTGCCGTATCGACTGGACCCTTCCGAATTCAGCCATGTTTCTGAAATCGCCCGGTACGCCGAAGATTGCCGTCAGCTGGCTCGCGCGTTCACTTCGGACAGCCAAGCCCTTCAGAAGTGTCGCCATGACCGCGATCCCTCGGTGGAGACTTTCGCAGCTGGCTCCTACGTGTGTCTCCGACTACCGTTCCACTCACCTGATCTTAGTCCAAAGTTTGCCCCAAAGTACCACGGACCTTATCGCGTCATTGACCGCCCATCTCCCGTCACGTACGTCATTGAGCCTGTGAACCCTTCCACGGACAAGCGCTGCCTTGGTCGCCAGGTGGTCCACGTGAGCCGCCTCAAGCCGTATCATGACCCCCTTATTCTAGCGTCCCCTTGAGTCGCCAGGATGGCTCCTCTTCGCCACCGGGGTATTGTAGTGGGGAGGAAAGAACCCACGAAATATAGTGGGATGCTGCCTAGGCAAGGGTTGCGAGCCTAGAGCGCGAGCTGTTGGTGCCGAGACCGACCCCTGCTAGTGAACGCTGCTACTCAGTGAACGCGCTTGACCGCTGCTACTGGACGCCAATAAAACCCCTTCCACAACGACTACTCCAAAAGTAAATATTTGACTGTCCATAACACGATGCCTTTCGGCGAACACCAAGGAGGAATAGAAATTTGAGCTGGATTGGAGACGGGCGTCGGCAACACGAGCAAGTCTTCCTTGGTTCACACCTGAACATCATATGCGCGAAATTCGAATGGACGTCCACAGTATACTAATCTTTCTCGCTCTTTTCTCGCTTGTTAAAGACTTTTTTTAGCTGTTCAATAATATTTAGAGGTTAAGGTGAACTACGTGCTTCAGTTTAGTTTGCCATTAAACATTACTCACGTGCAAGCAGCGCATTCAGACGCTCGTCACCATTTCCATAGAGCATGCGGTTGCGTTACCAGGAGGAAAAACGTTTTTTTTTCATGCGAGGTTTCTCGTAAAGGGGTAGATTCCTCAGTCCATGGCTCCACTAGCCTTTGCGGCTCACTGGGCTTGGTCGAGCACAGCCAACTTGCTCTCCCGATCCTTGCTAGCAAGCCAGGTCTCCCACCACCGTCTTCGGGGTGTTGTCCCTAGAAGGGGCTAATTGATTTCATGCTGCAGCGATTCGCATTCCCCCGTAATGTGGGCGAGAGTAGGCCGTTCCTCACATCACGGACAGGAGGCTGTGTACATGCTAGGATTTACGTGGTGTTCCCTTTGCAAGTTACTATATGTGTTCGTTTGTTTTGGACACCAATCTCGCTCCTGTCCTCCGGTAAGCTCCGCACATGGACAACTACATTTTTGCCGTTCGCCTCTCTGGTTCTTGAGGATGTCGCACTTTCCCAAATGCTATAGTACATTGTTGCACTTGGCACGATTGCTCGGCATCGATGATTTCCCGTCAGTCTCTAGCTAGGCAGGTAAACTTATACTCACAAACGTTCTTTCGAATGCTTTGTGGATGTTGTCAGATGTTTCCTGGACAAAAACAAGGAGGGCAAAAATGGCACAAAGCAAAATTACAGCCTCCTGATCGGAACCCTGTGCTAGAACGAGCACTGCATATGCTCCCTAGGTACAAATTCAGGGCACGAAATGCTTTGCAGGAAGCATGCGTGGCTAAAACAACTCCAATAATTCATGTAAGACACCTTTTACGGTCATTTTCTATCATGTTCCCCCGCTATTCGAGCAAAATTAGACATTTGCCTCGTTTCTCATTTATACAGCTTGTCATTTGAAAAGCTGGAACCTTGCCATCCTTATGTACTACACAGCCCATACTGTAAAGAACACTCGTGTTGTATTGTTTTATGGAAGCGAGCGAAATTCAAAGTGTACATATATATTCAATTTATGTCGCCTTTGGCCCGGCGTGCCCTATACTAAGAATGGCGGGTTCCGTCAAAGAAATCGTTCGCTTGAGTGTTTTTGTTTCTTTGCATCCATCGTGATTTTACGCTCATGGCCAAAGTTATCGACGACACGGACAGACGATTTTTCGCTACCTCAAGGCAGTCGCGCTAACACAGCCCACAACCTGTTTAGTGATGTTTACTGTGTTCGGGTAAGCAAACTTCTTACGCACTGTTGTCCGAGAATTCCGCGAATATGTCGTGATGTCGAAGATACTGCGCACTCTCACAGTTCTACTATTTATACATTGACTAAAGGTTCCACTAAATACCATTGCTTGTTGATATCGAAGGCCGCATGAAAGCCTTCCGAAGAAGTGTTTCTCGCCCTAGGCAGCTCTGAGTACAGCCGCTGGGAAGAGGAAGACGTTATGTGCTGACAACCCGCTTCATATCAAAATTCCGCACCTGAACCTTTACTTGCACAGAGTCGGTCTGCGGACGTCCCCACTATGTCTGTTTTGCAATGATATCGAATCGATTGACCACTTCTTTTTAGATTGTCGCCGATACTCTCTTCAGAGAAAAATGTTCCTCGAAACTCCACTTCGAAAGATGGGGTTAGAAATGAAAATTTCTGCAATTTTATCATTTGGGGCCACTGTATTCGGGTACTGTCACCGGGATGTTTGCTCCGCTTTCTTCGACTTCTTAAATGAAACAAAAAGAATTCCTTGGTAATTCTATTTGTACTTAGAATCCCGTTTTGTGCCAAAATCAGTCCTCGTTGCCCTCATATCGAAAAGTTTCATTACTCTTGCATCCCTTCCATTCCATCTGTTCGTCTGACTACTGGACCGTTCAGTTTTGTTTTGTCTTTCTTTCCTTCTTTCTTTCTGTAGTTCTTTTTCTGTTTCTTTTAGCGGCGAAGCTCCTTAAGGCGTGGGTCGTTCGTCAACTGTATGTATGTATGTAGTAACCACCGCTTGCCCTCAGCCCACTACTGCATAAAGGCAGGTATGCGGCACAGAAAGCGGGTATGTGTGTCCAGGCTGCTACCTGGACAAACGCATCATCATCATCATCATCATCATCATCATCATCATCATCTACCTCTTTCCTGAAGCCATCTACTACGCCACGAAGCGCACATGGAGACATGAACCACGATGACACTAAATACCCAACATTAACGAAATACTGCCCGTTTCTAACGACGACGATGATGATGATGATGGTGAGTTTGTGCTAGCGCGTTATGGCGCGTGTAAGAAGCTGGTGTAAGACGCTGTGGCCTCTCCGCCTTATGCTCTTTCAGCAGTCATGTGATGGCGTCGGCAAACGCGGTGCGCGTTCCGGCCTGTGTAAGCGGCTGCGTAAGACGCTGTGGCCTCTCCCCCTTACTGGAGTGTACTGCACGTTTCTAACGCGTTTGCGCTAGCGTCCCCTTAAGCGCGAGATCCCAGCGTTCGAATACAGTGTTTCTCACGTCTTTACATGATGATCGACTGGGCGAATTACACGGAAGATTCACGGTATACCGATGATTCCCTCCGGAGCTTCGCCCACTCATCATCATTCACCCCGTGGATATGCTGCGATTTTTTTTCTTGTTCTTATTTTTATTGGCTCAGTCCCTCTTGAAACAACACTAGATTTACTGACTACTGCCGCCCGATTCTTGGCCTATCCCCCTCAGTGGGTGAGCGCCATAAAAGAGGCTCATCATCATCATCATCATCATCATCATCATCATCATCATATCAAAATTCCGTGACGTGACTTGGATATGCCGTATATTCCAATCACTGTTCACTCTGCATCGGCTTCCACAAGTTTTGCTGAACCACACCTGGGAACTACATGGGAAGATTTCACGAATGAAGCAGCGACTTGAACGTAGAAGCGTAGAACAGTTCGTGGAAGAGCACGGACACTTGACAAACTACAGCGTAATAGCCGAAGCAGAGTCATTATATATGCTAATGCAAAGTCTAATAGAGCATTTTGTAATCGCATTAGGCGGCCGCGCTCTTTTGCCAGTGCACGGTCATTGCTCCTCCTCTTCAACAACATTGCAACCATTTCAAGCAAAGCGGTTACTCTTACGCATTCTTAAGAGCAACTCTGAAGGCTACATTTAGAATTTTCTTTGTCTTGCTTCTATAGCTAGCCATATTGAATGAGTGAATAAAAAAATTTACGTATTCAATTCTTACCAGGTAAACGATTTCCAAAATTTTGAACTGTCACAACAGCGCACCCTTTGTTGGCGTACCGAAATGTGTATGTCCCTGAAGGGGCACCTATAGTCAAAGAAATGGAGCATCCCATTATGCGAATAAGAACTTAATTTGTACCACCCATAACGTAACCACTCACCACGCGTAAATCGAGCTAATAAGGAAACAACCGTCTTCTCAATAGAAATGGAAGTTCTCAGCTCAAATTAGGCCCTCACGCATTAAAGTTACGCATGAGAATACCGGTATTAGGCGTGACAACGCCTCATCCCTCTTTTACGCACTGAAACATAAACGTGTTTATGTTTAGACAGCTCTGCAATACAGCACGCCGTAGCCAATGAATCCCAACAACGAGCACAAGATCTGCGAACGACGGCGCCACGCGACCGCAAGAGGCGCCAGATTTGGGCATCTTGAAATGTGATTCGTCCACTCCCTCAACTCCCGTCATTGGTTTGCATCAGGGTGTATGCTATAAGTACATATTTCACACTATGGTTTATGCCCCGCCACGGTGTTCTAGTGGCTAAGGTACTTGGCGGCTGATCCGATGGTCGTGGGATGGTATCCCGGCTGCGGCGGCTGCATTTCGATGGAGGCGAAATATTGAGGCCAGTGTTCTGTGCGATGTCAGTGCACGTTAAAGAACCCCAGGTGGTCGAATTTTCCGGAGCCCTCCACTAAGGCGTCTCTCATAGTTACAGCTGGTTTTGGGACGTAAAACCTCAGAAATCAATCAACACCATGGTTTATAGCCAGCCCTCAAATTTCGCTTGTCGCTGCGCGATCGCTGAAGAACATTGGAGCCACCTGTGCGCTTCCATCTTCCGAAATTATCCTTTCCTTCTTCCCTGTCTCATTGTCTCAAGCAATCGCTTTTATGATCAGTCTTCTCGGTATAGAATGTACTACTGAGTATTAGGTTTTCGCAATGTTGTGGCGCTATGGGGTACTTGCCGTGAATTTCGCTGAGCCGTTTCTTTTGACACTGGTAGGTCTGACACGTCAGTAAACAAGATGCGTTACAGTGACGTAGATCCTCATATAAAAAGACCGCTGTTGACTGCTCAGTGATCAAATGACGCACTACAAAGGACAATCATATTAAATAGAACGCTGAACAACATATTCGACTTTTTCTGGTGGCGCAAATAGTACGGCGTCGCAGACAATAAGACACGCGCACAAAATCAGAAGAGGCGTGCAAGACACGGACACAAGGGGAAGGAGTGTTATTCACTTCTTCCCCTTGTGTCCGTGTCGTTGTTGTTGTTGTGGCCTCTATAATTGGCACATACACACGAGGGGGATTGGCCACACTACAAGTAATGATGTAAAGAGCAGGAAAATTAAAAGTCTAAGGCCGAAATCTTAGAAAATATAAAAAGGAAGGAAGAACTTCTAATTAAAATTAATAATTAGAATTTACTAAATGAAACATGGGGATCGAAACCCTGTGGTCGACAGCACTAGCAGCGTAATCTTCCGGAGGCTTCGATAAATTTATGTAATGCTGACAAAACAGCGTGACGGCTTGTACCATCCTGAGAGGCACCAAAAGATAAAAGATTTGGTGTTGTTAAAGGTAAACGCAGTTTATGGAATAATGAATTTAGATACATTCGGCGGAGTGAAGAAAATCGCCGGCAAGACAGAAGGAAGTGATCAATCGTTTCTGGCTCATTGCACAGCAAACAGAGGTTAGTTAAGGAGAAACCAGATTTATTAAGATATAAATTTAGACTGGGAACTCTACATCTGAGACTCGCTATAGTCCCTTCGCACTGACGTGAAAGGCATTTGTCCGTATTCCATGCAAACTGAAGGTGGCGATAGTCGTCCAAATCTAGCAGAGATGTCTTAGTACATGTCAGTAGAAGAAAGCGTTTAAACCTCTCGGCTGTAATAAACGAAAAATTCGTGTCTTGCACGCCTCTTCTTCTGACTATGGACTTCCTCTTCTTTTGAAGCGCACAAAACTCGTACGTAGTGCTCAGCGCGCGTTTGTGTGTGTGTGTGTGTGTGTGTGTGTGTGTGTGTGTGTGTGTGTGTGTGTGTGTGTGTGTGTGTGTGTGTGCCATCTCGTTGTGAGCACACCTGTGCTGTTACTGCATTATCAGGATGATTTGAATACGCCGTACCACCATTCCCAAATTTCTACATTGATTCACAGCTTGCCTCGTCGGCACGCCTTCGATTGCACGTTTTAAAGATCTGATTTTTCTGGAGTGAGCGCGTGCTGTACTGCGATAAATTGGCTCTGTGGACAAAAAACTGAAATTAGGGGCAATAAATCATTGGTACCATCGTGTTGCCAGAAATTAGTCATAATCTTTGCAAATATCAAGAGAATAAATTCTTAGAAGTCCTCTGCTAGCAAACATGCAATATAATGATGAATTGAAGCGTTACGCAATATAAACTACAGTTGCGCAGATATTAGCGAAGTGCCGCATCCCTACCTACATGATACAGGTCTACATCCCTATACGCTGATTTCTTGTAAGACACTTGACTGAGCATCACAGGTCAGCAGAAATGCAAGAGAATACATACACCAGATGAGAGTCAGTTTATCTATCTGAGAGCTGCTGATGAGGTACCCCAATTTTCTTACATTCTTGATTATAACATGTAAGTTCGTTTTGATATACATGACACAGTCGCAGCGAAATTTCCGGAGCCCTCCACTACGGCGTCTCTCATAATCAGAACTGGTTTTGGGACGTAAAACCCCACAAAACAACAACAACAACAACACAGTCGCAGCGAATGTCCCGCATTACAGGTCACTCGCCTTCAGGAGAACTTATGAGGAATCGTGTTGCATTAGTTTAATCAGGTTACATTTACTGCATTTTAATCGCGTTGCATCAATGTTATCAGACAGGTACTGCAGCAGGAGTAAAAAAAATGCATGCCAAATTCCACACAGACGTCCACAGATGCACATTCACTGCATCAGAAAGCAGACGCAAGAGGCCTTTACCGCTCAGCTCCGTGTTTATCATTTTGTTGTAGCCGCCGGACTCAGTGTAAAACTGAAATCTTTGGCTGAACTCTTCCCTGCGAAAAGGATGAAAAAAAAAGAAGATGAGATGATGAAGAGATAGGCGGCACTTGCGGTTCTAGTTATTCGTAATTGTGATCTATTTCGCTGCTTCTACTGGACAAATATATTCTTTTCCTTTTTCGGTGCAAGAAATAATTCAGTTGGATCTCTAAAACATCGACGACAGCGTACAGTTTACTGAGACGCCATTGTGAGACTTCCAAGCCGTATTTTCTGGCACCGCGCCTGAGCGCTGTCGGTGTTCTGTTAGAGCATCGCACTTGCCATTTCTACAGAACACCGCGGTGGTACAGTAGGTATGGCGCTAGGCTGCTGACCCGAACTAAGCGGAAGTAATCCCTGTCTGCCACGATGTCGCATTCTCGTTGGAGGTGAAATGGCTGGAAGCCTGTGAAGAGTGCCTTTCAGTGCACTCGGCAGGCTGCCGAAATTTCCGGAGCCGTCGATTTTGGCATGGATGATAAGGATATCTTTGCTTTCGCATGTAATGCGCCGGCACATACGTTATTCGATCTCGGTTCGGAAAGAACGGGAGTTGATTTGCGTTAGAGCGCACTTGTTATCCCTGTTTTGGAAAAGGCTTTGATGTATCCTGAACGTTAGGCTCAGAGGCGGGGGGGGGGGGGGGGGGGGGGGGAGGAGTGGTTTATTACAAATGTTAGAACTGTGTTGCACGATGTGAAGGGACTAAGTCGCACAAGGACTGCGAAACCATCGATATTGCTAATCAAGCTCCAGCAACGACTGTTGGCGCCTTTCCTGAAAGCTTGAAATATTGACAGTCTTAAGGCTTCGAAAACATGGGTGTTATTTTATTGGGGAAATCGATCAAATGTATGAAGTGTGCACAACAATAAGTGTACAATTTTCTTTCATATATATAAAGACGACGCGTCTATCGAGAATGAACTAATGTGTACGAGTTGCATATTCCGCGTATATGCTTCGTTTGCGCGACATTTTCGGCACGTATGTTACGGCTATTTCTTAATATTTTATTGAAGGCGGGCCTACGCTTTTATAGAATAATTTAATGACTGGTTCTACGTGTTGTCGAGGCTGTGCGACAATGAAAGTTCTAATGGAGAATTAAATGCAATTTCAGTAGTAACTTTGAACGATTTGGTGTAATATTCTTTTCCTTCTGTTTCATACATCAGTAGAGGTGTTGCAATAAATAAGGCGTCTTTGCTCTATGTGCATTTTCATCCACTAAACGGTGCTAAGGGCTAAATTATTCAGATAATATTGAACGCGGAGCTGAGCCAGACGACCACTTCGTCGTAAAATAAAATGAACACGATACAAATCGGGCATTATAGCAAATGCCGATTTCGAAGTGTGCAGCGCAACATACACTAGCTATACAGTTTGCCCTCCGATATCCCAAAAATTCCCGCGTTTTGCAATCATAATGCCTAGGGTCTTTCACCTGCCTGAACAAAACGAGTTCTATGTGCTTCAACGCGACACCTTTAACGCGACTCATCACCTTAGTTGTGCAGAAGGTACAGAGAATTCAGGTGTAGTAGTGTTGAAAAACTCGCTGCCAAGGTAACCGTCAGTTCCGGCATGTTAGTGTTTCTGCATAAGCGTTTAACAAGAAGGGTTGGTTTTTGTAATGCGGCATTGGGCCATACGGCTGGATCAGTTGCTCGTTAATCACTGTAGCCGGCATACTACCCTTGAATCGAGAAGCGCTTCCGCTTTCACGTGCAGGGTGTTATGCCTATGCTAGAGTCAACTGCGGCGCATATGTGTAGCACTGGGCCAGAAAAACACAACACATTTCTTTAAATAGAATATGCAGCCATCGAGCGACAGCTCCAGGATAGAGCAATTGGAATAGCAGATTATCTTAAATAATCCTGGAAACACTGATCTTTCCGGCCATGCGCCGCCAGTTGAGCTGCCGGATGGGCAAGTTAGGCGAAGTCTACGGCTTTCTGCTGGTCGTGATTTCGCGGTCGTTAAACCTCGCAGTGCTTCAAGAAAGTCTTTCAGTAAACTAACTAGGGAAGGTTAACGAGCCTCAGTAAATACCCCATTTATTTGTAAATATCCCTAAGTTCTTGTAAACTGGAATAAAAATTTCTCTTTCAAATGGATCAAACATGTGAGGAATTTTAAGACATGGGGAGGTGAATTTAAACAAAGCGCTCAGGGAGGCAAGCTGTTGCGTGGGAAATGCTCATTAGGAACACTTCCAAGGAAATGAAGGGATAGAGAGAAAATCTACTGGTAATCATTCATAATAATAGGATATTGTGATTTCCGGTGAGTTTCGCTAATTGGGAAACGATAAAACTTGTTCCTTAAGAATTTAGCGTTCAGTGATGTGGTCCGAGTATAGCGTGTCAGGTAGTCGATGGCAGTCACTATCCATCGCTTTCTAGCAGCACTAACAAGGAACGGCCCGTATAGGCCTACACGGACAGCATCGAATGGTACAATGAGACACGGAATAGGCTGTAACTCGCCGGCAGGAGCGGATGTTGGGAGTTCGCGACGCTGACACGGGGAGCAGGCACTGACGTATTTGGCTACGCTAGCATAAATGCGAAGCCGATAGAAACGGATTCAAATACGATAGTACGTTTTCTGAAAACCTAGATGTCCACCAGTCCTTTCGTCGTGGAATGATTAAAGTACGTGAGCACGAGGGAGCGTGGTAGCACGGGCAGCCAGCTTTGGCCATCCGGATAGTAAATGCGCCAATGTAACACGGAATTGTGCAGCTTGAAGTTTGCTAGTTGGCGGCGTCGAAGCCGCGCATTAGGTAGGTGGAGAGCTTCAGATAGGTAGTTCATGATACACCGACAATAATGGTCTTCCCGAGGTGAGGTGTGAACGTTTGATCGTTGTACTGAGAATAGTGGTCTTTTGAGGTTACAGCGGAGACTTGAATAGAAGACAGCCGAAGAGCCTTTGTGGAATCTATGTGCCAAGGTGTCGGGAGTTCGCGCAATATGCGGGCAACGAGAGAGAGCGTCAGCATGTTGGTGTTTTTCCCAGGTTTATGAACAGTCATATTCTTGCAGTCAGAGAATCCAATGTCGATTCCGCTGTTATTGTCTATTGCGGAAGAGTGCTCAAATAACGAGTGAAGAACCAAATTGTTTGGCGCGGAATGCATATAGGTGATACTTGGCAAGAGCATGTCGTTGTCAGCTAAACAAAACACACTTATAACGGAATCCTTGTCACCGTTTCCCACCTACCTTGGCACGCACCGTTAATGGTAGGCAGCTCAGAACTTCAGATAGTACCAAGTGTTAAATGTCTGGGTTTAATATTTGATGAACGTTAGTAATGGAACGCCCACCTTGAAAAGCCGTCTTCGAGTGTATCCAGAATAACCGGAATTCCGTCTATAGGGTGCGTTATCTACTTCCTAAAAAAGTTAAACTCTTCATCTACATATCATTGTTTTTATCGCGCATAAACTGCTGTCATCTCGTTTGGGGCACGGCATCTTTAACGAACATTCGAAAATTAGTACATGTAATACAGAAAGGGGCAGTTCGCGCCATTGCAGATGTTCCGTATGGGAGTCACACTTCTCCGCTTTTTGATGAGGTGAAGCTATTAACCCTACTAGACTACTACCACACAAGTCTTATGAAACGCTACCGCACAGGATCAAAAAGCGATAACTTTTTTGGGCACACTTTCTCGAATAACCACAGGACTTTTTTTTATAACACTCCTCTCGCTCACACATTGTTTCTTCTGCGCACGCGGACTAAATACGGCAAAGAGATGGTGCGCTTTCTGTTGCCGTTTTATCTGAATCAACATGAAAACATTGCTAAAGATAGTTTACTGTCTTACATGTCGTGTAATGCCTGGTGTTTTCCTTTGGACAGTTTCATTGAATTTTATGTGATTATCGAATTAAAGTTGGTACATTCTTTCCCGGCTTATTTTCGCTCTATTTGGCTTGTATTACTTGTCGGCCTGTGTATATATGTGCATATGCCTATATTTATGTATTCATTTACCAGTCTCTGGTTAGAGTTCTAGGTCAGCGACATAGTGTTGTCTGATTTGTTATATCATAACTATATCGTCAGGTTGTGGCACTGGCGGTTTGCATGTTTTGTTTCAAATTAATTGAGCTATTCTTATTATGTTTATGTCTGATGAAATTTAAACTATAAATGCTGTCCTTTCCCTCCGTGCGTTGTTGTATTGCCCTGTACACTTGCCTATTCCAGCGATTTTGTACGGGCTCATGCCTAGTGAAGCCCGTGAAGAGGCCTTTAGAGCCCGGCCCTCAGCACCCCAAATGACGGAATGTTGGAATAAAAAAAGTTTCAAACTGTCAGTTTGTTTCTATAAGAGAGGCAGCTGATTATATCTTTCCCACAGTGAAATCCGTCAACGGTAGCGCTCCGTCTCTGTCGCTAGCTGAGTTATAGAACGCGGTAGCAGACGTGACGTCTGCTACCGCATCTAGCCTTCCATCTTGCCACGGGTGGTTCAAATCTGGCAGCCGCACCAGCACCAGTAAGTTTCGCTGGCGATTTTCCATCAAATCGTTCCCTGCTAGCGCCCTCAGAGACCTGCTGGCACCTACAAAGACACAGTCTGAAGAGATTTTATGCATTCTTATAGAGCCCAGAAATGCTGGTGCATGAACTAAGCAGGTGCTCTTTCGATGCTGGTTTCGATACGTACCATATTAGTACGGAACATACATCGACAGGTTTCCATTTATGGGTTTACCTTAAAATATTCACAACGACACCTTGCGTATTCCACCTTCTAAACTTCGTATAAAACAAACACATGCACATTTCAAAAGCTCACCATGAGTCGGAATCACCAGGTCTTGTAGTACACCGTTTCCATAACTTGATGGGTGTCGTCGTTTTTCTCCGTAGTAATTGTGGTAATGCACTTAGCCAAAGTCCCACCTGGCACACTGAAGACTTCTGGCAAACTGGTCATCACGATGTGAAATTTGACGTCTTTCTCGAGAAACTGCAAGATATGAATAAAGTTAGTTGTCACTATTATTCAACATTTTTATCAATAAAAAGATAAGTTATGTTGCCATGTCCTTAAGAACCAAATCACATCTGTACAAACGTTCGTAAAACTGGGACGTGTACTTTGCAAAGGTGCATATTTAGGTGCTTTCTGTGGTAGAGCTGACAAAATACATTCCGCTAGTTCGCATAGTGCACATGGAGCGAGAGTGTGATGGAATTGCTCCAGGTTTGGGCCCAGGACCACTCACCAAGGAACGCAATCGATACTCGAGCACACAATCTATATTAGAAGAAATTACATGTATAAGGCGACAATCACGCATGCACCTAGTGTCACGGTGACTATCTGTGTAGTCCTGCGGCTACTAGGATAATATATCCCGGACACACGAAAGAAGATAAGTCTCGCCGTATTTCCTTCGTGTCGTCGTTGCCGCTTCGAGGCTTCGAAGCAGGTGTCACTTGCGGCGAGGAAGTGGCCGGCAGGATACTGGTAACGTGGGTCCACCAACGGGACTGTTGGCCGCAGCAGCGGCCCTTACGCCGCAGCGCCCGCTTCGGCAGCCACGGCAGCCGGTAGGCCGCGGTTGTCAGACAGCATCTGGCTTTGACGACACCGGTGGCTGGAGTGACAGCGCCTGTAGCAAGGCTGGTCGCTGTAGTGGCTGAGAGCACGGCCACCTCAGTCTGGCTCCCTGGACCGATCGTCCAGCACGGAACACAGGCCCTTGAGGTTGCCTGTACCAGTTCCTCAGCTCGCCTGGCTCCCTGGACCCGTTTCCCAGCAGGAACGAAGGTCCTTGGCGATGCAATACGCTGTAGCGGTTGGTCTCAGATTCTCTGGGCCGGACGTCCAGCGAGAATCAGCTGGCTTCCAAGCCGCGCATCCCGAACCACAGCACGCACCACACGCACCACGCACCGCACGAGCACACTTCATCGTCATCGCCCCCGCACGGCGATCACTCAACTGTTTAAATTTCGCGCCTGTATCATGACACAGACACGACATGTAAACTTTTGATAATCGCAACAGTGTGCGCAAGTACCAAACACGACATCTAAACATTTGATTATCACAACTGTATAAGGAATTAGCCGGGATAACCTCATACCACCTCGAGCTGGGTACCTATACAGGACGAGCGCTCTTGTTCGCACAAAGCGGTATTTTGCTACAAGTAAAAGTACATATGTATTCCCTGGCCCTAAGCTCTCACTTTTATTGTGTGAGTGACCTACTTAAGCCGCCTAAATTATTCCCATGTCCCTAATAACTATGCTAGTAAAAGGTAAGTAGTACGCAAACGCAGCAGGAGCGACAGAAAGAAAAGTTGCTTCTGTCTAATTCTGAGAGTCTTGTTTCCTTCAAATCCAGCGGTACGACAGCTCCACTAACGTTAAACCTGAGGTTGCTGTTATGTATCAGTCAATCAATGTGAAACTGACGACTGCATTCGTTTAAAATGTATGTGTCAGGAGTGACAAGTAAGAATGAAGCAGAAGACAAAGTTAAGTTATAACAATTAGCCCAAAGAAGAGCAAGCGGGAAAGAAGAGAAGGAAGTGATTTGGAACGCCAGCGAATATGTAAAGCTAGGAAAAAGGAAGAGAAGGACGAGAAGTCAGCGCGCGGGGACGCCGGGTGGAGAAAAGAAAGGAAGATGAGAAAAACGAAGTGACGGGGCGCGAGGGTTCCGGAGAACGCTACGAAGGCAGACTGCACTGGGTTTTGCCCAAGTCTGGCGACACGGCAAGTTCTCGCTCGAGTGCCAGCTCAGCGTTAAGCCTTCAACTGTTCCTCGAAGCGTTGGTGGCCCTAGCTCGGATGCCTGGAGTTTTCAGCGTGGGTGCCGTTGAAGGAGAACGAGGCCACACACGTCTCTACCCGTGGCTCACTCACTACACGCACGGTGACCAGGACTCGTCTGTACCAGCACGAACATCGGTCAGCCAGAGTTCCCGAGAATGCTACGCCGTGCTCAGCGACGGACCAGAGCACCGAGAGCCTGCACTCTGATCGACTGTGCGCCGGAACTGTGAGTTCATCAACCTCATTGGAACGTGTAGCATGCGCGGGGGCTGAATAGCTGGACGCTGTTAAACTTTTCTTTTAAGAATATGTATTTAAGTGTTACTGAGCTTATTTGAATGAAAAATGAAGTGTGCGTGTTAGTAAGGCATCGGCGTCTTCCTCCATCCATCTCGAACGATCAGACATACGTACCAGGCGGTGTCTTACGCGTGACAGTATGCATACGTACGTTTACTATGGCGTAGTTAACGCCCGTTGATGTATTGTTCGTTTCACATGACCATAGTTTGAGCACTTGCACTGCCGTCACGGAGACGACGACAGGGGCGCGGACAGTCCGGTACTCGCACCTAAAGCTTTCATAGTCTAGTTCGGGTCACCAAACATGCACGAGCAATGCAATGCAATGTCTACGCGTGGCGTTGACACGCGCGCTTCTGCCTTCTCATCCCTCACCGTGACAGGAGCGACGACAGGCAAAGCTGACAGCCTAGTGCATAAACTGCTTCGCACCTAAAAATTACAGCGTCCTCTTAAACGAATGCTATTACTTCTCTTCATGGAATTCAATGTACTGTTGGGCAAAAAAAAAAATCCACGCATTGCATTTCGGGGCCCGTGCTACACCTAAATCTAGATTAGTTCAATGTTGGCTACCACTCGTCTAACATTGGAGAAAGTTCGGAAAAAATGCCTTTAGCCAACATTATCCATCGTTTGTATCTTCAATATTGGTAAGCTTGTATAAACAATGGCAGTTGGAGCCGTTTTTGCCAGCCTTTAATGATGGCTGTTCGATCATTTTTCGCCAATCTTCCTAGTTTAATGAGCCAGAATTTTTCGCCGGCCTTCTTTATTGGCTGACCTAATATTTTCCCCGCCTTTTTTATTGGACATTATTTATACTGCCAGTGCTACCATGCACGCACTTAAATTTTTGGCCGAGGCTTCTGCCTCTAGGCAAAAAGCAAGAATATCTGGTAAATTATGAGCGTAAGAATAGCTTTATTTTGTATCTGGCATGCATGTATGTATTCCCATCTTCGGAAATGGATTTTCTGTTCACGCTTCGTCGCAATGATAGCATAAAACAGACAGAAATGGTCAATGCACTCGTATGTTAGTGCCGAAACGTGTCTTTCGAACGCATGCACACGTACAAATAAGGAAACTATCTCCATTGTGACACATCTTATTTATGAGTTTACATAGACACGAGAAGGTATTTAAAAGGAACTTCTGATAAAATCAACAAATATATATTCACTCTAAATTTGAATTCCACTCTATACGACCAGCCTCGAGAAAACTAAATGCGTATGTACCATAAGCAGAAAGAGGGGCACAAGAAAACATACGCCTAAAACTATGCAAGAAGCTATGCTTTACTGATTAAACGGTGAAGCAGCTGAAGCTTGAGATTGCATACATGATTGCGTGAAACAGCTGAATTGCAGAAATTAAGGACTTCCTCAATTAAAACAATATAAGTGGGTGTTAGGGTATGGTATGTTTCTGCACGCAGATTCCGGAACGGAGGGTATGTGGGGAGAAACTTATGACTTCTAAAGCACTGAAGTGTATATATATATATATATATATATATATATATATATATACACACTTCAGCTCCGAAGGCAGGTTTGCCTTTTCGTCCGCTTTAATTCCTTTCTACTTACCCATAATTACGAATTGGAATAACTTCCCCTATGCTTTACTAGGCTTCAATGTTTGTTGTTTCAGTTAACTTGTTTCTAACAAAGCGAGCGCTTCACCCCCTTCCCTTTCGTTATTTCATAACTTGGGCCTCGTTGCGGCAGTCTTGGCACCTTAGGTAGCATATGAGGGTTTATTGGGTAGGAGCCACCTTGACATAAGGTCGCGTTCTACGTGACGCCTCGTGGCAGTAAGAGTGCGCTACACTCGCCGCCATGGCTACGAGTGGCGCTACCTAACACTCCCAGGATTCCATATACATAAATACCCAATAAAGTGAACGGGAAGACGACCGCCTTCGTAGCTCAGCGGTAGAGCATCGGACGTGATATCCGAAGGTCGTGGGTTCGGTTCCCACCGAAGGCAGGTTTGTCTTTTCGTCCACTTGAATTCCTTTCTACGTATTCCGAAATTGCAATGTCATAATTACGAATTGTAATAACTTCCCCCATGCTTTCCTAGGCTTCAATGTTTGTTCTTTCATTAACTTGTTTCGAACATAAATAAAGCGAGCCCTTGACCCCCTTCCCTTTCGTTATGTATATATATATATATATATATATATATATATATAAGCATTGTCTCAAATGAAAATGAAATGATTGCTTCCAATATGACAGTTGTACGTTCTGTGAACAACCTAGGCGCGACAATATTACATCGGGACGGTATCATCTGGCAAGCAGCATTGACCAGCTAGAAGACTGGACAGTAACGCAGCCTACAGCCATTATTTTATGAATGTGTTATGACAACATATAAAGTGGCCTGCTATGCCACGCACGTGGGCTCGGAAGCCACTAACATGCTGCTCGGCATTTTGGACCATGTAATGTCGCTGTATATGTAGTTTGCTCAACTTCCAATATGCAAGTTCTAGCCTAATTACACACACTTAGCTAGAACTTGCGCAAATAAAGAATTGCGTGCATCGTAGATAATTTTTCCTACTGCAATGAATACAAACACAATAACTTTTCTGAACTT
Organism: Hyalomma asiaticum; assembly: GCA_013339685.2. Lineage (NCBI taxonomy): Eukaryota > Metazoa > Arthropoda > Arachnida > Ixodida > Ixodidae > Hyalomma > Hyalomma asiaticum. The sequence continues at coordinate 71,792,502 of CM023488.1, forward strand.
ATTCGTGGCACTGATTCGAGCTAGTGGTCCTTTCATATTGGTAAAGCTAGAAAAACCTTTGTTCCGGATATATCATGTGTGCTTGCCAATGTTACTAACATTGATGCTATAACTTTTGTGTGTGGACAATATTGTCCGACACCGCACATTGGAAGTACAACATTGGCGATGCGGTGAGATTGATTGCACAATATATAGAGCCTGCCGCCATTATATCACCAATATTGTTAGGACTATGTGGAAACTGACCCACCATTACCATTCTTATTGACTGGCCCCACCAATAAGGTATGCTGACTGGCAATTATGGCCCACTTTTCCTTCTTCATAGGATGGAAGAACCAATATTGAAAACTGAGTGGTTACGATGGTGTCATGGGAGAAGTGCGCGCCTGTGGTGTTTGTTGCTGTGGCGAACCCGCAATGAAAAGAGCGGCCACGAACAAGCGCCGGCTCAGCACGTGAGCCGCTGAGGAAGACGACGACAGGCAGAGAAACGCGGCCACAAGGAGAAAAGACGGAGCGTGGCGCGTGGAGCGTGCACGAGAGGCGCCATATTGTGGAGAAGCGAGGCAGCGTTCCATCAGCGCGGACGTGGCATGGGAGCTCTCCGCCAGAACCACGGTCGCGGCGTATTCCCGAGTGACTGGCAGGTGCCAGGAGTCCGGGTGTATGGCTCCGCTCGGCAACGAGCTCCTGACGTCGTCTCCTTCCGACGCCTGACGAGCGGCCCGAGCTTCCGGCAGCACCGTCGGGTGTAGGCCCGAGTGCTGTCCTCCTTCTTCGGGCCACGAGGGCCTTGAGTACCGTGCCGGCTTCTGTACCTCGTCGTCCCTACGCTGGCACCGCGAAGACAACAGTGTAGACGCTGCACTACTTCTCGACGACCTCCCACGATGACCTCCGACTCGCGCCGACGCTCCACCTGTGTGGACTTCCCCCGCACCCATCGACCAGCCTCGGTGAGACTGTTTCGAACTGTGACTTTGCTCTCGTGTTTCTTTGTGTTTCTTGCTCCATGTTCTGAAGTGCTGCGTTCCTTTATTCATTGAGTTGGTTTGTCTATGTCGTTGTCTGTTGTTGTTTTCTTTTTATAAAGTCTTCACAGAAAGCAGCCCCGCCGTATTCTTTAACGCGTTGCCGTCGTAAGACACAGTGTGCATTCACATTGAATTTTCAAGAACCCCATCACATATGGGCCATTGTTGGAGGCCTAATAGATGACATTTCCAATATTGGCTTATGAGTGGCATCACAGGGCCTTCATTGGACCTTCGTATGCAAACAAAAAAACAATAGTGCCCCGAGCATCTGTGCTGCATCGGTAGAGGCTTCGCCCTCACGTTAAGCACAGCCAAATTGCCCTTTTAAGTCATTTTTCCTGTACATTTTGGCCGATAGTACTTTAAAGTGCAGAGTTCGCAACGCTAATGGGGGGTAAGCTGCCACACCTATTCCGAGCGAGCTCGAGAGAGTGCTAGAGGAATATCTCTTAATGTATCCTAACGCAGATTTCACTGCGCATGCTGCGATGGCTTCAACGATTTGTGTATCATGAGGTCAGGTTCCAGACACCTCTTCTGGGCATAGAATATGCTTTGAAACAATGGTTTGCGGCTAAGAATGATCTCGACGAATGCATCGCGGAATGGCGTGATACGCTCGATTCGCCACTACACAGACTTATTCTCAGCTTTCCGAGCGCTCATGAGACGCCGGTTTGGTTCACTGATTCTCCCTGCCCACACTGGTATCGTATTGTCATATCCTTTAGAAATCAGCTTGAGCCTCATGGCTCTTCTTATTCACGCACAGATGAAAAGCGCCCCACCCCGGTTACTCAGGTGTTTTCTACTTTAGTGGCGTCAGTACGATGTCTACCGGAATCCACTCGTAGGCGCACACGCATCGCTTGACTGTGCTACACCTCTGTACAGGCGACGTCACCTTTCACCATTCATTCTTGGTTGAACTGAGCGTACTGCGAAAAAGGCATACCATACTCCATGATGTTGCCTATGCATTCGTGCCATTGTGTAGCTAAAAACTACACATAATTCTTACTACACTTACCTTGGCCCAATTCTTTGTTGGCTTGTTAGGCTGTGTCTAGCAAAATGAGCCTCTGACTCATTCCCCTTCGTTATTTCATAGCGTGGGTTTTCCATAGCGTATTTCATTCCCCTTCGTTATTTCATAGCGTGGGTATTTCATAGCGTATTCATAGCTCTAAAGAGTCTTTTATTGCAGTGATACTTGCGGTACGACTGTAGTTTCCAAGGATAAAGCGGACAGAATTATTTTGGACTAGCTCAATAGCCGAGGTTAGCACAATAGTGGACGGGTCCCAAATGCATGCGGCATATTCTAGTTTACTTCGTATTAGAGTTTTGTAAAGGAGGAGTTTCAATGGGACAGGGGCATAAGAAAAGTTGCGTCGGAGATAACCTAACGAACGGTTAGCATTAGTAATTATTTTGTTAATGTGAACAGACCAGGTAAGGGAGCTAGTTATGTGTACACCTAAGTAGCGATAAGACGTTACGGGTTCAAGAGCGAAGTTGTCAAGCAAATAAGTCATGGAGCAAGAAGATGTGCGAGATACGCGTAAGACTTTACATTTAGTAATGTTCAGTTCCATTAGCCAGGCTTTACACCAGTCAGATATAGAGTTGAGGTCATTCTGAAGAATCGTTACGTCATTTGGATCCGTAATTTCTCGATATAATACACAATCATCGGCAAATAAATGAATGTTAGATGTAACGCAATCAGGCAAATCATTAATATAAATGAGGAAAAGGACGGGGCCAAGTACAGAACCTTGTGGTACGCCAGAATGGACGGGACTCAATTGAGAACTAAAAGTGTTAGCCCACACATATTGTGAGCGACCGTTCAGGAAATATTCAATCCAAGAAAGTAGCTTGCTATCGATGTTTAATTTGCTTAATTTGCTTAAGTAGATTGTGGCAAAGTTTCTCGAAAGCTTTTGCAAAATCAAGAAAAATACAGTCAGCAGTGGAACGACGATCAAGGATGGTGTGTAGTTTATGAGTAAATGAAGCCAGCTGGGTTTCACAAGACAAAGATTTGCGGAAGCCATGTTGAGCATTTGAAAAAAAATGAGTTCGAATCTAGAAACTTTACAATGTTAGTGTACAAGACATGTTCAAGGATTTTGCACGGAATACTGGTTAGTGAAATTGGTCGGTAGTTAAAAGGAGAGTTTTTACTTCCAGATTTATGCACAGGAACCACCTTTCCGAATTTCCAATCAGGTTGTAGGGTGGGTTCATCAACAGATTGTTGGAATATCTTTGATAGGATAACACTAGAATATACCTTGGTACTTTTTAAAAATATAGCAGTGATGAGATCGATTCCTGGGCTTGAAGACACTTTGAGAGAGTCGATAATTTTTTCTACACCAAGCGGGTCAATGATGATTGGATCCATAGTTAAAGAATTGAAACACTGAAACTCAGGAAATGTCGTACACGATGACGTAACAAAGTTACGACAAAATACGTCGTTTAAAACTATAGCACAGTCGGCAACCCGAATCATTTCCCCAGTAGCATCTAGCAAAGTGATTTCACTATCTCGACCGGGGTTGATAGTTCGCCAGAACTTTTTTGGGTCATTATTGAGCATAGTAGGTAAGGTGACTTGTAGAAAATTATTACGGGCTGTCTTTAACGCTGAAACATAGGCATTGTTCGCCTTCTTGTATGCATCCCACCGCTTTTCAGAGGGAGAGTGCTTGGCCGAACGGAAGAATCGTTTTTTTCTGTTACATAGTCTTTTTATGTGTGAGGTGTACCAAGGTGCTTTGGAATGGGAGGAGATAGTGCGCATAGGAACGTGTCTGTCAATTAATTCATGCACTTTCGAGGCAAACATATTCCAGTTAGATTCTGTTGTCCGGCTTTCGAAACCTTCTAAGAAAACGTCCAAAAAGCTGGACCGCTCATTACTAATAGCCTCAAAGTTGGCTTTGTTGTAAATACGGAGGCTCTTTTTTACTTTGTGTTTCGGAGGCTGGCAATACTTTAATTCAAAGGAGAGGGCTAAATGGTCACTCAGACCATGTAGGTACGATACGTCCGCGACCATATCCGGACAGTTCGTTAATACAAGGTCTAGCGTGTTTGCAGCATTGTTCGCTAGCCTAGTAGGCTGAGAAACAATCTGATGGAGAGAAAATACTGAGCAGAGGTTGATGAAGCTGAAACTTTCTGAAGAAAATGGTTTGGATACCGGAGGATCAGAAGACCAGGAAATGTTGGGAAAGTTGAAGTCTCCCAGCAGAAAAATGAAAGCGTTAGGATGACGTGAAGTGATGACATCGATGGCGTTATGTAAATCGGCAACAAAGCTCGCCGAGTCACTGGGTGGACGATAGCAGGCCCCAAATACAAAGCGTTTGCGGCAGATATAAGCATGCGCCCATACCATCTCAAGGACCGTTTTGACTGGGAGATGATAAGACGGAATATTACGTGAGATTGCCATCATGACGCCACCACCAACACGTGATTCACGATCACAGCGATAAACGGAAAAGCTGTGCGCGTCTTGAAATATTTCGTTGTCAGCAATGCCTGAGTGAAGCCAGGTTTCAGTTAGTGCAATTACGGCTGAATTGCACGTATCAATTGCTGAATCAAGGGAATCACGTTTGTTAACTACGCTTCTGACATGCCAGAAGTATAGACACACTAGAAGATGGTATCAAACCACCACATCCCCTCGCGTTTACCTATGTTAGTGTTTCGTAATTCGAATGACGTGTGGCAGGTGGAAGTGTACTTCCAGATGGTTCGCTGGAAGTAGACGAGCTCAGCTCTATAATGCTGTTACCGTCGTACTTGTAGCGCATATTGTTAACAATGAGCTGGTTGTACCGCAGCTGGAAGTTAGGTGAATCAGGCAAGCCTTTGGCGAATTAAGCAAGCTTTCTTCTAGCAAGGCGAGTGGCGGCAGAAAAGTCTTCAACAACAGACATTTTCTTCTCTTTAAATTTTGACCGGGATGCTAGCACGTTTCCTCTGACTTTAAAGGAAGAAAACTTTATAATGACAGGCCGACACTTTGACGGTGTGAATCGGCCCAAACGGTGTGCACGTTCAATCTCGGATTCCGAGACTTTTCTACCCAGTGCAGAGGATAACATCACGTTCTACGTGACGCTTCATGGAAAAAGAATGTGATACGCTCGCTGCCATGGCCACGAGTGGAGCTTATTAACACACCCAAGATTACATCTACAGAAATACCCAATAAAGTGGAGAGGAAAACGAGCGCCACCGTAGACCATTTGGTTGAACATCCGGCGCGTTTTGCGGAGGATGTGGGTTTGGTCCCCACCGATGGCTGATGTGTTTTTGTCCACTGCTATTGCTTTTATTTTATATCATATCTAGTAAACTACAGCTAAAAGCTGCTCGTAATTGTCCTAGCTTTCCGTGGCCCCATTTTGTTTTGGTTCTTTACGTTGTGTGTTAGATATAAACGAGCCCTTGGTTGTTTCCTTTTCGTTGTATATCTAAGATAGGAAGATGTCAATTCCTAGCACGTAAATGACGCCTTGGTTTATTAAATGCGAAGCATTCTGTGGTTATATTTAGCAACTTTGCATGTATGTACGTATGTATGTATGTATGTATGTATGTATGTATGTGTGTGCGTGTGTGTGTGTATGTACGTATGTCTCCTAGGTCTCCGCCGCCTATGTCTTGGTGCCGTTCTGGTCGTCTCGTTCACATTACTTATGGACTCGAATATACATGGCAAGGTGCGAATGCATGGCGACAGGGAATGGCTTCTCTCAACATCATTAAGCAGACACACTCCTCCTGTACGTCATGATTAACGATGCCAAAATGACGCGTGGCCCATGCCCGTAGTGTTGGACAGTCGATTGGTTGGCTGAAAACTTTATTGGGGTCCTGAGGAACGACGCGTTTCTCCTTCCCTTGTTCAGGGGAAGGTGGCGGCGGCAGCTGGCAGGTAGTATTCGGGAACGCGCCGCAGGTGTTTCAATTTTATGCAGGCCAAGCCAATCTTGGGCCAACTAACATAGGCGGCTTAATGAATAATTAGAACCTTTTTTTTTAAATCAACGAAGGCATACCGTTTGTCCTACCATGGGAATGAAATGTAAAAAATAGAAGCAAAACAAGCACACAGACGCATCAGCGCGCTGTAGTCTCCGAAGGCACGTACGAAGCGGCAGGCGGGCAGACCTCGGGACTCCACAGTTCCAAGCAAGCACGTTACCACTACACTACGGCGGCTCCACCTACACGGTATATATATATATATATTAAAACTAACGGACCATCAGTTGTGACGACGGCACTTGTGTAAGATCAAGTGCTATTCTAACGTTAGTTAAGCGCTATCTTGGAATGTATGAAACCATGCATATGTTCCACTATCACTCGGCATGCGTTTGTCCAATTTTGCTCGATCCTGCAATAATTTCCACGAAACGCTCACGATATACACGCTAGTGCACTGTAGCCTGCATTTCTCTTCGACAAAACAAATGCCTGTGCTGTGCACTAACGCGACTGCCGACGTTACGTCCTACCTTGACCTACCTACCGTTCAGTCGCCGCGGTACTGTCGAGCTTTCGGTGAGCCTATGTTAAGTATACACCCACTCAACAACGTTTCAGAAAGATGTTCATGCTACTCGTAACACTTCGCTGAATGCCAACGATTCGTTATACGCATTTTCCTTGCTGACTGCTTTGCATGGCATTGACTCCCACATCGCGCGGGATATGCAAGTTCATCCAATGCTCGTGTTCAACATTAACAAGGGGAACAGTGCTAAATAGAGTACACAGTGAGAGCGGCAATAATTGCGGCATTGAGTGAGTCATGACAGGCTCTGATTACCATATGGATACGTACGCTTCCTTCCTATGGATTTCAAAAGGCAAAACGTTTCCGCAATTGAATGTCTACGAGCAGGAACCAGTCATCGGCGCTGAACTAGGTTCTCACTGTATACTAACGGTTCCGGGCGCCTTCTGTTAGGTCGATCTTCAAAGCATTGGGGCTATGGCAGCTGACGCCGGACTGGGTCCTCATTGTCAGATCGTGCATCCGTGATGCCTATTGGTAGTTGATGTTGCACCGGCTGCTCGTTGTCACATGCTTTATCCTACGCCTCTTCTTCAGAACTACTGTACGGTTCTCTCCTTGCCAACAGATGCTGCTGTCTTCGTCGTATCACGCTTCCCTTCTGTGCCTTTACGACGTAAGACCTCGGCCGCACCCTGCTGATTACTCTCGTGTCGGTTCCCTATATGTCTTTCTGGACGAGGACAACTTGCCCCTTCTGCAAAGATGAAATACCTATCCTCATTGGCATAGTGTACTGATCGTTTTTGACCATATTGCGTATTCTTTCCTTGAAGTCGGACATCGGGGCGCGCAGTTATCGACGTTGAAGTAGCTTACTCGTAGTGGCCTTTGTTGTCACAGTCCCAAGTGCTAGACAATCACTAGGTCGTACGAACTTGTATTTCGCTACTAGGTTTCATCCACATTCAAGTTCATGGCGAACTGCAAATACTGCCAAGACACTGCGAACATCCTGCAGCACATGGTATGGGAATGCGGAAATTTTCTAAGCATTCATTCCATTATGCAGAAAACATACAACCAAGTCCAGACAACCAGTGGGAGGCATTCCTGACGTCACTCGACCCTTAGGACTAGCTTCTACTGGTGCAGACAGCTGGGGCGTCGGCCTCCACCCTTCTGTACCTTAATTAAGAAGATCGCGCAACTCTGAAAGAGGGGAAAAACGCGCTCCTGATCGCGATGTATAGTTTTTTTTTTCTCTTCCTCCTGCACACAATAGGCTTGAAACTTCAAGTAACCATTGAAATGTCGCGATGCCAAATGTTCAACCATTTATTAATCGTAACTTTCCAGCACTTCAGCTCTTAATAGTTATGAATTTAAAAATGAGTCACCAGTCCTGTTAGGAACACTTTCGAGCGTTACTGTCGAAATAATATATGTGAAATGTACTTACAGTGTATCCGTCTATGCGGTTTTCATCTACGCCCATATTCTCGTTTTCCTGGGGAACCGCTTGTGCGTCACATATTATTGCGTTTTGTTGAGCGTCCGCTGCAACAGCGACAAAAATGCAAGTGCAAATATACATTGCGGAAGAAGAAGCAGCCCTCATTATTTCAAGCTGTGGTGCTCGACTAAGTTCTGCTAAGTGCTCTTAAGCAGCGAGCTTTGCACCCTGCGTCGCCCTCTGCTAAAAAAAGGGAAAAAAACAATGGTAATTTTATGGCTGGCTTTGCGCACTCAATGACATTACAAATGATGCGCAGATGCTGCGCTATACGACGATGTAGCAGCATGTCGGTCATCAGTCAAATGTTTCATTTCTACATTAGTTATTGTTCTGCTTGAACTAAATACACGAAAACAAAACACATGAGCACAAGTAATGCTTCACTTTGACGTCAGCAAGTTGTTTACATAGGAATATACTTCACATCATTGAAATAACATGGCTGCGTATATGTTTCCCGCTGGTGTTACACGGTTGATCAAAATCCTGTTAGATAAGAAGCACTGTTGCGTTAAGGAAAGCATTGTGAACAGTTTGGAATTGTAATATATCTATTGCAATAAACAAAAACGACCGACTATCCTGGTCAACGCTAAGAAGGACCTTCATGTAAAATAGTTTTCCTAATAGCGTGCTCAAAGCTTCGCATACACTATTCTCTGTGTTCGCTGACGCAGCACACGCGTTAAAAACCAAACATTGTTGCGTCTGTGGTCTGGCGCGAATTTTTCGTACAGCGTAAACTGTTATGAGATCACAACAAGGGACGTTTTTGGCGCCGTAGTTGTCCGCCGCCGCCGCCGGTGGCCGTAACTGCTAACGTGCATATTTTAGAAAAAAAAAATCACCAGGACAGAAGAGGATTCAAACCCACGTCCTCTGCATGGATTCGCACCCACACCCTCTGCGTGGCAGTCGAGCATTCTACCACTCAGCTACGCCTGTTTTTTTTTTTATTACGTGGAAATGGTCTCAGCTACGCCTGTGCTACGCCTGTGCTTGAAAAATCTTCGCTAAAAGAAAAAGACCTAAACAGGTATAACGTGTGCCGAGGAATCGCATTAACAAATGTAACCTTACGTGGCACAATAATAATACGCCGCTACAGGTCGCGGAAAATGGATTGCATAACGAGTTCGTGGAATCATTTGGAAGTGTGTAACACAGGGGTGCACGATTTGTGGCTCTGATCCCATTACAACATCATCGTAATGAACCAATCTTCTTCAACTTTTCCGTCATCATTATTACGAAGCGCTGTCCTTTATTGTGTCGTATCGTGTCATGCGTCACGCGGCAGGCGACGTGCGCTGCGCCGACACCAACATGATTTGGCTCTTCGATATACCTGATGGCGCCTAATCGCAAGGTGCGGACCGCTTCCGAAGAAGCGAATCGCAGAGCTACGCACGCGGCTGCAGCAAGGCAACGTCGGGCACAACAGACAGCTGTGCAAAGAGAAGCCCAAACAGCAGCTCGCCGTCGACGCCGCGCCGAGATTTCGGTTCGTTCTCGGGAAGACAACGCCAAGAGACTCTTTGAGATGTGCTCACGTTACGTTTGAGATGTGTTCACGTTACAATACCGCAGTAATTATGGCGTAGTGGGTACTTCCCTACTTGGCGAACTGATAAGAGTTATGGCGCAGGGGATACCTACTACTTCTACTTGCACTAGTTTCATCAAGCGCTTAAAATGGCCTCTAAGAAGGTCGCTCCTCCAGCTTACGCTGTCACCTGCGATCCTGCGGAGGCCTGGCTCTTTTTTTTAAAGACGATAGTCTTTTTTTGCGATGCTCGAACGCAGAAATTCTGGCCTGTCTTTCTCTTTGTCAGTCTTTCATACGATTCAGCCACCTGGCCAAAGTTTACGCACTTGCCTAACGCCCAGCCATCTTGAACTGGTAGATGCGTTCATACTTGTGAACATTGTCGATCAAAAAGCAAATATTACGCATATGTGAGGTGCAACATCAATACGTAAGTATTAGGTGGTGTGTTCCTTTACTAGAAAATGCATAGATACGCAGTTCTAAAGATCCTAGTGTTTCTTAGGCAGCGCTAAAAATGCGACGCTATGCACGAAAAAGACCTCTGCCGACGATCTGGTGCTGCCACCTGGCATTTGCCCAGGGATTCTTCACAAGCTCATGTTTCTCGACGGTGCTGCCAGATGGCGTCCATATCTCACGCAGCGTAATACGGACGGCAGAAGACTATCATCTTATGACAAATTTGCAGCGAAGCACGCAGATACGCGGCCAATTTTTTAAATAATATGCGCACCGATACCGTACGTAGGCTGCTATGCGCTGATAACGAGATGATCCGAATGCGAACATGTGTATTAGCGTTACACCGGAACCTGCAGAACTTATGGCATCTTTACGCGGACCCAACGAGACCAACGAAGGAAAGGTCAGCGTAGCCTGTTCTAGAGATACCTGTACTGGAGGTGTAATAAAACACGAAAAGACAAACTCTTCGAAGACTCCTTGACAAAGAACAGATGACCTCTCGAAGCTGACAACCAAGGAGCATCGGGGAGGTCCGCGGTGCTAACAGCGGACTCGGAGAGCGAGCAGTGTCTCCCCTCTCGCCCTTATCCTATGACAAGACGCTGGTCGGGCGGGGCAGTGGCTTCAGTGAACTGAAAGAAAGAAGACGTATTTTCTGTACGTGTGTGAGTGTAATACAGTTTTCTATTATGTTACCCTAAATCTCGTGCTGACCTCTTTTATTCCGAATCACTTAAACAGTCTAAAGACCTCTCACAGGAGGTACGAAGTAGAACCACGGAAATGCTGCCACTAGGGAATTGCGTTCGTGCTTAATATTTTTTTGCCGTGAAAGATATAGGGAATCGACAGATTTTCTATAGGAATAGGGAGTTTTTCGAAAGAAGACGCATAACACATCAGGGAGATATTCGTATCGGTATTGCTTTTTACCTCAACGGCACATCAACGGAGCAATGGTATCCCCATTGCCCCTTGGTTTCTCTATCGCTATGGACTGCGCTCCTCCCAAGGCCACGGGATCAAATCCCGGCCGTTGCGGCTGCATTTCCATCGCGGCTAAATGTTGACCTCCATGTACTCTGCAATGTCCGTGCATCTTAAGTCATCTCAGGTGGTCGAAACTTCCGCAGCCCTGCACTACGGCGTCCCTCCTAATTTATATCCTGGTTTTGGGGAGTAAAACTTTAGAACTTATGCATAAACGGCGTCCCCGTTCTCAGGTTAGCGTTCGTCAATGTTTACCCGTCTGCACGAAATGCCAAGGGATATTGTGACAAACGTTAATAGTAAACGAACGTTTAATCTTTCCCGAGTCACCTCTTCTTGCGCTTGAAATGAGTACCCCAGCTTTGTAATGTTGACAAGCCCAAACGCCCGGTAAATTGGGCTAAATGGCGTAGGCGTACATGTGCATGCGCTCCGCCCGCTTCATTATCATGAAAAGTTGTAGGCAAGTTTAAATTTGCCTAAGAAATGGTAACGCAGTTTTGGCTGCGGAAAAATCCGAAAGCAAACGAACACATCAACAACGCTGGCGTCGACCCCACCTCGCGCATCACTTGTGAAACCACCAATCGTCTGTCATCCTGTGCCTATGACCTATAATAAAGAGACATTGAAGCGGTTTTGCGCAAATTGATTTTGTGCAAATACCTTACGGCGGCAGCGCATGTACTTCTGGTTATTAGGAGACGGGCACGATGTAGTCATCGCCATGTACGATTTTGTTTGAGTTATTCAAATTAACGGGGAACATTTTTAAAACAAAGCGTGGCCCAAACACAACCATCACTAAATAGCGCACATAAACAATTCCGTGTACTGAATTTACACATATGTATACAACGCCATAACTGGGCTAACATGGAATGAGGACAGTGTTATAACACTGGCTGAGCCAAGCCTTCAACATTAGGAATTACTATGCAACCATGCAGTGGCCAACATCAGACAGAGGAAGGTGGTGCTGTTGTATGCAAGTAAACCTGACAGTCGAATTCGGAGAGAGATGATTATACGTCGTACCCCGTGGCAAAACATAGATAATGGAGGCTGAAGAAGTCATTCTCCTAAAAGAAACGTAGAATGTAGGCGCCACTAGACTTTCTGTCGCGAAGAAACGGAGTGGCACAAGTGGGAGTGTGTTCAACGATGTTCCCTTCTTAGTAGGCGCCTATATTGCTTTACATGCATTACAGCGGGGCGATATACACGCTTTCAGTTACTTGCTATCCAACAAACAAAATGTCGCAGTATTCCTCAGTGCCTTGCATACATGAAATATTTGACCGGAGCACTCTGAATTATGTACTAGTATTCTTATACTCAATCGAAGCAGTCACGACGTTCTAAAAGCTTCACAGATATCATTCATGTGAATTTTGACGAAAGTGATATGGTGAGCAATCCAATTTACACTAAATACCACAAGACATAGGAGTAGTTACAAAAATTAAACATTTGCATTTTTCTGACACTGCAAATCATTCAAGTAGGTAACACCCAAATGAAGAAATACATCAAAAGTGGTTTGAAACCTTTACTTAGATGTCCGATAGCTGACGCCATCACTTAGGTGTCCGTTAGATGAAAATAAAAAATACACATGGAAGCATTAAAAAAAAGCAGGTAGCGGCAGGAAAATGGGCGGGAGTGAGCTGGAGTAAAGTAAAACAAATGTGCCAGCACGCAGCAAAATATAGCTTACGCTGCCGCGCATAGAGCCCTCTGTGCAAGATTGCATGGGTACAATAATTTCAGCAGAAATTAGTGCACTCATCTTTGCTCCCCACAACAAAGAAACAATGCATACACACCAATAATTTAATACATAACACGCTCTTCCTTGACACAACTATTGACACAAATCAGTAGTCCCCGGCAATGGCTTATGCTCACATTTTGAAGGCGGTGTTCGCTTAGCAAGTCACATTCTTTGCTGCGCGTACATAGTTAGAGCACTTACAAAAGAAAAAAATGCTGCAGGTCCCACTCATTGCGGGAATTGGTGTCATGCGAAGCACTGAGCTAGGAAATTGCCTATGACAAATTTTTCTGTCTTACGACTAGGATCAAGGAATTAAGTGCCAAGCCCATGAGTGCGTGCATGATTAAAGTGGGCCAAACGAACGTCGACACCACTGTGGCGACTGAGTGGCAGCTCATGATACGACGCATCGTTGGCCCTCACGTCAGCGCACAGAACAGACGTTTAGTTTATCGAAGAAAAATGCACGCAACTGTGCACCGACTTGGGTATCATAAGCGTAGTATGTTTTACTATACCTATGGGGTCGAAGAAACTTGTGCAAAAACAAGCCGGGTCATAGTAGAACATACATATTGTTTATTACATTGCTATTATAGAGTTGAACGCACATTAGAAGCTACCGTGGTAGCGTGCTTGCCTGGCTCCTCGGTGGCCCGGGTTCGATAAAGCCTTACCCAGGGAGGCGGCCTGCGTATATGTGTGCTTGTTATGTCTACATGTCAATCGCAAGCTACGACAAACGGTATGCCTTTCTTAAAGCGTGTTTCATGACAGTGACACGTGCCTTTGTTTTGGTTTGTTGACGGGCATCGCGTCATCACTTTCCTGTGACGCGCAGCGCAGGCCACCGTGCGCGTCACAGGAAACTGATGACGCGGTGCCCGTCAACAAACCAAAACAAAGGCACGTGTCACTATGTTAAATTTCCATTTCAGTTACTCCTTGATGAACATAGTCTCTAATAAATTCAAACACCTCTGGCGCACACCCGCATACCACGGGCCGAGCGCTGTGGCTATGAACCACACGTGGTTTCAGTGTCGTCAGTCGGGACGTCCATGACGAGTTTATCATGTTAGGGATTGAAGTAATTGTCGCTGTTGTGTTCGTCGTAAATTTATAACCTACCATAGAAATATATGGGTAGACCATGTAACGAGACGACCAGAACATCCTGACGTACGCTACTAGATAGATAGATAGTTAAGGTAAAAGAGACTGAAGGTCGCTAAGAAATGCGTCTCATTTAATATGCCAACAAACTTTACAACTGCCGAACCACTGCATGTGAGAGAGAGAGAGAGCTCTTTATTGAAAGGCAGAGAATTTAGCTGGCGTTGAAATATCGCTGACATGCTACTCTGCGTGGGGAGGGAGTTTGGGGAGAGAAAGACGAGTAGAAAGAATGTGGACTGCATGTGGACTGCATGTGGTCGGCTATCGAATCATTCGGGGAGACGACGCAGTCTGCTCTTCGCAGTAGAGCAGATGTTCCCCTCACAATGAGCAATAACACCTGTCATTGCTCACTTTTAACCTTTCGCTAAAGGCGGTATACAGTACTAAGATGTCCGCAGAACGAGAAGGTCAGTGAACATCTGTTTTGACACATCTCGTTCGAGTTAGAACGCTGAAGCCGTAGCCATCGGCTTGCATTGATTGCTTCGTCCGAAATGATTCTTTTAGACCTTCATCAGAAAGCTTTTACCGAAAAAATACAACAGAGGAAGCCGTTAGGCTGTAATCTCTTTTTGCAACACCTCTACATCGGCAGCGCCATTGTCAAAATAACGTATGCCGGCACTTGTTTTGATAGCCGAAATATATTGCTACAGCAACGTCGCCGCGCGTGCGTGGAACGAGGCGAGTGTATTTATCAAGCGCAGAGGAAAACACGTTGGGTTCCTTGACGCACAAGAGAAATAACCTCGTATTGATGGATGAGCGCCTAAAGGCGCTCTCGCTCGATGGTTGTTAAGTTAGAATAACGCCAGCTGGTGCAGGCGTGGGGATTTTCCATGCAGTCGCGGGTCGTATTTTGTACACCAGGAGCCCGTTCGCAGAGAAAGTTCTCGTGGAACTTACTTAAGCCTACATAAGATGCAAAACTGCATTTGTTGTGACAGCACACTAATCGAAGAAAAGCAGACCCATTGGTATGCCTTAGTATTGGATACCTTAGTATGCGTAAGCAACTTTGCGGCACAGATTATAAAACCCGGGAAAAATGCGTAAGCGGAATGACTAGCGTTTGTCATGGTTGGCATGGTTCTGTTCTCGGCAAATGTCACGTTTTTGTCGCGGTCAGTATTCACTGCTTCCCACACTGCTAATCACTGCTTTACCCGAATACAGTGCACCAACTGAACACCGCCTCCTCCCCTGCAATTGGCCACCGTCGAAACATCTTTGCCTGAAGCCTCATTTCTTTGACGGCTCTGACTACAAGTTGGCTTCCTGAAGACATACTCTACGATAATTGGCGCTATTCACAGTACACCATGCAAGGTCTGCCGCACCGAATAAACCACCGGTGATTTGCTCTTTCACTGTGCAAGGTTTGACACGAAGCAATACCGCTTTCTCACGCATTATATCTACTGGACGATAGGTGGCTTTGGATGCGCGTGATGCTCGAACACTTCCCGCAACATCCGTCAGGCCACAAGGCTCTGTAATCAGGTTCAGGTTTCTTGACGGCCATACTTTTGTGCGAAGAAATATCATTAGTGGCACAATGCACACGTGTCGACGCATTTACTGGTCATCTCCTTTCCTCCTGTCTTGTCCCATGTACACTTCTTTTTTCATTTTTATTACCGATACCGCCAGCATGGGTGTGCTTATAGGATCTTTCTGGAAATTTTCCTGCATTTCTGCATGCTTGTTTTCCTATTTCCTCTTCCTCCTTACCCCAAATATGTTTGTGGGAAGACGCGTAGTTTGTGGTATCACGCATCTCATGCTTCTCCTCAGCGCTCCCCCCCCCCTCCCCACCTAGCGGGAGAGTCGGGGTGCGAAGGAGCCATTTCTAAGAGAGAGTGTGTCGATTGTGCGTAAGCGATGTGAATGCGCTTAGTCTTCAGGTGTAGTCGCCGGCGGACACAAATTCATCCTCAAGGAAGGCACGATTGATGCGTTTGGAATGCTTGAATTCTCATCTCGCAATCTTCTAATGGCAAATAGCAAGAAGACCAGGACGCTAAAAGGCGGTCGTCCGTAGGTGCATATATATGTTGGTACCGTTAACGGCGGTGCCAGGTGGCGTGGTGAGGCGTCGGCGGTGTTCCTCTAGCGCCGGAGGAATGACGCATACCTCAGCACATGCGCCGATGAGATACCGAACCTTTGGGAAGCCGTCTTTGACGTGGAACAGGCGGCTGCAAGTTGGGCCGGAGACGCTCGCCGCCTTCAGTGCGAGGCCGGCGCGTTTCCCGCAAACGTGTAAGGCTGGCTTCGCTGAGGAGCGTGTGCTCCGTACCGCTGATGGTACCAACACGTGCCGGTCGCTGCTGCGGCAATGGCGACGGTCTCGTGATGCGCTGCGTTGCTGGTTGGCCTTGAACAAATTCACCTCGGTGGTCAGTTGGTTGATCTTGTGGTTGAGGATATGGTTGGCGTCAAGGAGTCTAGCTAATCGGTCGTCACGGATCAGAGCGACGACTCTTCGAGCAGGCTGTCTCTGGACGGGAGAAAGTACGGCTGTGCCACGGAAAGCCGTCTGTGCGAGTGAGTCTAGGGATTCGGGTTATGACACGCTCAAAATCATGCCCTTCGGTTGAGGGTGCGGTAACAGGTCGCGCCGGATTGATAAGTCAAGGGCAGCAGAGCGTGCTCCTCTGCGCTGAACAGGTGCTCTAGTTTACGCAGTTCCGACTCGAACATTCGGCGTATGTGTTCCGCCTTCAGAACATTGTAGGGTATTTGAGCAGGTGGGGACCGTAGCATATGCCTGACGATGGCGCTGAGACGTGGTTGCGCATGGATGATGTGGTCGTACCTTCCTGCTTGTGACGTGATTCGACCATCCGAAAAGTGGCTCGATACTCAGAACTAGGGTTTTGAATCGGACCGCCAGAATTCGGGTAGCTTTATGTTGATGACGACAAGGTCGTTTGCCGTGGTGTTCGTTGCCGTCGGAGAGGCGTTGTCGTGGGGTGTGGGATCCATGAACTGTCGTGACGAGAGGCTTCTGCCGGCAAAGCCCAGAAAACTAGAATGGCATTGTGAGCTCTGTGCGTGTTGGCGTCCGGTGTCCGGGTCACAACTTTCGGGAAGGCTTTATGATCTCCCACAAATTTTATTTCTGCTCGGTCGAACGCAGACGATCTGCAAACGCTTTTGGCGCTATAGTTCCCTTGCTCGTGCTTTAGCGCGCGAGGATACATGCGTAGGCACCACTTCGTTGTCGACTTAAACACCGACTGCTCGCCATAGGTTCCTTGCAGCACTGAGAAACAATGATGGTGGGTACCGGCGAAAGCTGCGCCTTCGAATGGGCCTGTACTGCAGCATCTTAGCCTGTGTGCTTTTTTCCGTATCTTCTTAATCGCACTTATTATACAGGAAAGCTGCAGGCTCATGGACGAAATATTTGTCAGGTGCAACAGAGCGGCCTCTTGGTTGCCTTCAGTGCGAACAACAACATCAGTGGTAACAACCAACGTCGCTTAGATAGGTAGTGGTTTCGTTTGTAGGATTATCTTCAACCGCATCATGATCAAATGCCACCACCCGCCGCGCCTGTCGCAGAGCTTATTCCGTGCCCTTACGAAAATTTTTAATACGTTTTTTAGAAAGCCTTTTGAGCTTGCTCGATAGAATCCTATGGTGTTTATTTTGACACCCTACAGAATTTTTCTATGGAGTTCCAAAAGTTATTTGGCCACCGCATTCTTATAGAAACTTTATAGATGTTTGCTTATAGAGCATGTCTATCGAGTTTCTTTTAAGATCGTACAGACATATTTCAATAGAGAATTTATACCGAATTCCTTTTGAGACTGTAAAGACAAATTTCTATAGAGATGTTCAATGGTGTTTCTTTAGGACGGCAATAGAAACCTTTGGCAATACTTTTCGAAAAAATAGGCCTTTCATGCCATTTGCTCCCACGTTGGGGGATATCCTCTCGTGAGGGCACTTTACTCAACAGCCTGAGTCCGGTAGTGGGATTCAAACTTGGTACCTCTCGCACTGGACGCCGATACTCTACCACTGCGCCACCGCTGCGTTTGCTTCTCCTTACGCAAACTTTAGTCATATGCTATTCGAAGTAAAGGTCATGAAATTAGCATATGGGAAGGAAATTTAGTGCGAAGGGAAGGTAATCAATCGCCATTAGGGCGACAGATTGGATTCCAAGGGAAGGAAAGCGTCGCGGGAGGCGGCAGGATGCTAGCTGGTCAGATTAGATTAAAATGTTTGTGACGACAACATGGCCGCAATTACGACGTCACCATGTTAATTGAAGAAAAATATGGAAGAGATTTTTGCCCTGCAGTGGGTGTAAATAGGTCCCTGATGAAACACTTTTTCATAAGAATGTTACATGTATTAATACACCGTCTATAGATCCCTTATAGGAGACATATAGAAATGCAGTCTATAGACAGGTAGCGTTAAGAGATGTAAAGGTCACTCTATAAAGGTTCCTTTATAGGATTTAGTGGGTACATCTTTTATAGAGCGCGTATGGTGAACCAGTCTATAGAAAGAAAGCGTTAAATGTTTTAAAGACGCTCTATGAAATTTACTCTATAGAATTCAGTACATATGAGGTCAATACGCTTTCTTTTGTGTGTGAAATGACGTCTTTCTATAGACAGGTATTCTAGAGTTTCTATAGTCGTCCTATGGAAAACATTCTATAGATGGCGAGTTCCTATTGAGTTCATTTAGACTCTATAGGAACTCATTAGGAGTTCTAAAAGAACTCTAAGTCCGTTTTCGTAAGGGTGTGGCTGAAAGCTCCAGCCACGACAGAACAACAATCAGGAGGAAGCACGGGTTCAATGCTCAGCCGAAGGCCTCCAGATTGGCCTATTCCACTCCTCAGCAAGGCAAGCATGGACGACGGCACGGCCATGTCAGCCGAACCTCACAGCTCCCGTTTCTTTTCTGCGGTAGTAAGCCAGCAAATACGCCTGCCACAGGCCGGCCTGCTGCAATGGTTCCGCGTTTTCACCTTCCATTGAAGCTGCTAGAGTCAGTTAGGGCATTTTCCGAGGATCGATGTTCTCTAAGATGTCTATACCTTCGCCGCAAAGCCGTTGGGGTGTAGCATCATACTCTGAGCCATCGTGGACCTTCTAGATGACCTCTCAGCACCACCATCAGCCGGCCCGCGCCCCTACGGTCCGTTGCGTTCGCTTTCAACATGGAACAGTAGCTCCCATAAACGCACACTTTCGCTGCACCTACGACGAGGGTCGAAGTATCTAACCTAGGTCCCTGTGGTTCCAACCAAGTTTGTCACCACAAGAATACGGTGGCTTCTCCCACATGGTACATAAAGTAGATAAGCCTATTTTATTTATTTATTTAACAATACTGCGGATCTAACAGCAGATCATATGAGATAGGGCGTACATATGAACGCAAAAAAGCACCATCATATCATTCATACACCGCGGAATCATAAATAAACAGTACATGAATACTTGCTCTTAACAGGGAGCTCACCAAGTGCATCACCATTTGTGGTTATAGTGCTTACATAACGTCCGCGGCACTTCTACTAAGTGTGAACCGCTGTCACAGCAATGTCAGAAGCTATACATATGTTTGTCCTATAACTTCGCATGCCTTTGACCATTTCCTAGATCCTGTAGGAATACTTCAACGAACGTCGCTTATGACGCGCACTTCAGCGCACCGTTGGGTGCATTTCCCTTTTATAAAATAGTCGTGTGCGATGTGCACTAGTGCAAGTACCAACGCCACGTCCTACCCTGAGCTACAATTAAGTCGCCACGTTCCAATTCAGCCCACGTTCTTGGTTAGCTACCCGTTAAAGGTACTGTGACGTCGCAGTTAGAAGTACTATGACGTCCACTCATTTACTTTGAACAAAGACGTTCATCGCATCCTAACCCTTGGCTGAATACCGAACGACTTGCCCGAGAAAATATTCTCGTTAACTGCTTCGCATACGCCTGTTCCCACAATGCGAGGGTTGTACAGCATTCTATTTTAAAAGTTTATTGCTTATCTCTTTGGTCGTGAAGCCGTACGATGATAGTGAGTATTCCCTCGGTGGTGATATGATGTATATGGAGGGTAAATGTCTGTCACTTGATGAAATAATATCATTGCGGCTGCTTGGTCCTTAGGCTTCCATACCGCCGCGAAGAGTTCTAGGTGCGAGCTTCTGAACTGCCCTGTCCTGATAATGACACGCTGTAATGAAGAGGAAAGCTGAATTAAGGCCTTCCAAAATCAATCTTTTGTTCGGCGAAGTCGAGCGCAGGAAATCGGGGTATGCTCATATTACCTCCGGTAACCGAGCGCAATAATCACATAAAGCAGACTCGTCAATCTCCTAATCAGCTGCAGAAATACGCCACAGCACGTTACAGCGTTTCGCTCATAATGGCGCGAAATATCAGATGCATACATTTATTTGTGGAACAGTAGGATATACGCGGGAAATAGAGCGCATGCTTGGGCACCCTTGCGCCAAGCGATCAGACACGTAACACACAGTGAGATTCCATCGACATCCCAGAGAAATGTGTGCGGTCCTCTTGTAAAAAGGCACAGTGCCAATGCCGCATAGCAAACGTGAAAATGAAAATGCGCGCATTAAAGAAGTCTTTACAGCTCGACGCAAGGACGACCTCAGGTAGTGCGCGTCGGCACAGTGATGGCGTTATGCCATCGGACCCGCCATTACCTCAGCGCACACGACATCTAGTCATCATGTAAGGTCCTAAGTTTTACAAGAGGAGTTTTGAGGTGAGGCGCGTCGTCGTATCGCGGTCCAAACCCAAATACCGTCGCCAGGTTTGTGTTCCATGCCGCCTCCTCGAAGAATACAGGGCCAGCTGGATGGCGACACGCAGGGGTGCGTACTTATCAACTGCTTGGCGCGCTTCAAGAACGTGGTGACGTTACGTTTGTCCTCATGAGCGACGTCGTTGCAGCGCTCATTCCATAGACCATCTTGAACGGCGACATTTGCGTTCGTTACGTAATACCCGTGCTGAAGCTCAAGCCACCAGTGGAAGGATACCATCCGAAGTGGTGTGCTCAAGTCAGTCAGTCAGTCAACGAACTTTATTCAAAAATTGTCCTGAGGAGCCGATGCCCTTCAAGAGGGCGGGTCGGCTGCGGACCGCACCCACGTTGGGACAGGAAGGGCATGCCCCTCCCCTAAACTGCGGGCCCTCTGGACAGCCCGGATTTGGACCTGCCGGTCCGAGCAGGTGATTGCAGTCTTCCAGGCGTCCTCTGTGGTGAGAGGCTCGCCATCGCGCAGCGCCGTGCATTGCCAGAGCATGTGGGATAACGTGCATCGTCTCTCATCGCAATGAGGGCAGTGAGGCTTTATGCTATCAATAAACTTACTGTAAACTAAGGGCGACGGGTAAGTACCGGTTTGCAGCATTCGTAAAGTGATTGACTGGGCCCTCGAGAGTTGCGGGTGCGGGAGCGGAAACCTACGCCTGGACAATTGATAGTGCTTGCATATTTCGTTGAAGGTGAGGAGGGAATCAAGCTGCTGGAGGCCTTCCCCCAAATTAGAGGCCGAATGCCCGTCACGGTGGGACAGTGCGCGTGCGCGGGCATGGGCATACTCATTTGCATTAGGGATAACACGGTGGACATCTTTGCCCATGTGGGCAGGAAACCAGGTGATGTGACCATCGATTGCAGTGCTATTTGAAATTTTGGTAAGAATATGGGCCGCCTGCTCACAAACTGACCCCGTCATGAATGCTCGTACAGCAGCCCGAGAGTCAGTGAAAATGCACGTGCGCGTGGGAATAGCCACGGCCAGTGCTATAGCAGCCTGCTCAGCCCTGGCCGGCGTGGTATCTCGAAGGGATGCTGCCGTGAGGAGTTTACCATCAAGGTCAGTGACCGCAACCACGAAATTGGGTGTGCCAGGATACTGTGCTGCGTCAACGAACGCCACAAGTTCAGGAGTGGTAGCAGCGGAACTGAGGAGCGACCGAGCCCTAGCAACCCGGCGGCCTACATTGTAGAGTGGGTGAACGTTTCTTGGAATTTGTGATACCGTAATCTGCTCCCTCAATTTAGCAGGGAGTTGTATCTTTTTGTCTGCGACCAAAGTGGGCTCGCAGCCCAGGAACTCCAGGATGCACCTGCCAGCTTTGGAAGAGGACAGTCTTGCAGCCTGAGCTGTTTGTTGCGCTTCTGCAATCTCGTTAAATGTATTACGCATACCAAGGGCCTTGAGCTTTTCCTCATTAGTGTTGTTTGGAAGGCCTAAGACTTTCTTAACGCATTTTCTAATAATCGCATCCAATTTCCTTTGCTCTTTCCTTTCCCATCTGTGTGCTGCGGCAATGTAATTTATGTGACTCATGAGAAAGGCATGGAAAAGCCTCATGAGGTTGGCCTCACAAAGCCCTCCATGCCTGTTAGATACCCGCAGTATAAGTTTGACCATGCTGTCCGCCTTCGCCGTAATGCGGGTCAAAGTATGAGAGTTACTGCCGTGCTCTTCCAGGAACATGCCTAATATTCTGATTTTGTCGACTCGGGGGATCGCCTGCCCTTGTCGTGTGTGAATTTCGATCCTTATCTCTTCCGGTGGAACTGGGATGGTAGTGAATTTGCGTTTCTCTGGCTGTGTGTAGAGAAGAAGCTCTGATTTGGCAATAGACAAGTGCAGCCCTGTGCTATCCAGAAACTCTTCCGTGCACCTGAGGGCCTGCTGGAGGGAATCCTCAACGTCTCCATCTCTACCCCCCGTGCACCATATAGTAATATCATCGGCATAGAGCGCATGTCCGATGCGGTCGATACGAGTTAGCTCTAGCGAAAGTTTCCTCATCGCGATGTTAAAGATTAGTGGTGAAATTACCGATCCCTGAGGGGTTCCCAGAGCTCCAAGGTGAAATTCCTTGGAGCAGAGGTCCCCGAGCTGAATGGTGGCACGCGATCCCTGAGAAAAGAGCGGACGAACCTATAAAAGCGGGACCCCAACCCCAATTCAGAGATAGAATCAAGTATGTGAGCATGTGAAATATTATCAAAGGCTTTCTCGAGATCGAGTGCCAGAATGCCACGAACATCTCTGGTGTCTATGTCGAGGATTTGATGTTTAATCATTTTCATAACATCCTGCGTAGAGAGCGCTGGACGAAAACCAATGATGTTGAAAGGAAAGAGCTCATTGTGCTGAATGTAGCGGGAGATTCGGTTAAGGATAGCATGCTCCGCGACCTTACCCACGCAAGACGTGAGCGAGATTGGTCGGAGCGTGTCGAGCCCGAGAGGTTTACCAGGCTTAGGAACGAGGACGACAGAGGCCGTTCGCCACTCCTGCGGCACCTGCGCCGACTCCCAAACCCGGTTGACCTCATCAGTTAGTACCTCTAGATCTATCGTCCAGATTTTTAAGTAACCTGTTAGTAATACCATCCGGCCCGGGAGCCGACTTCCCGTTAAGATCAAAAAGGACCGCCCTGACCTCCGCTACGCTAAAGGGGGAGTCCAGCTCCGCCTTCTCCAGACCGGAGAAATCTGGGTAGTCTGCCCCCGTGGAAGCCCCCAGGGGGAGGTACCTATTCTCCAGCTGTTGCAAGATGTGATCATCGGAGAGCCCAGCAGACCTTTCCTTGTGAATGACCCGGTCAACAGTGTGTCTCTGATTAGCTTTAGTTTGCCTATCTCCTAGGAGATGCTTGAGAATGTTCCACTTGGCCCCTGATCGCATCTGCCCGTCGACAGCATTACAGACCTCATCCCATTGTTGTCTGGCTAGGGTATGGCTGTACGATTCAATCTCCTTATTGAGTAGAGCGATTCTCCTTCTGAGCCGCCTGTTGAGTCGCTGCGTACGCCATCTGTTAAGTATAGAGTTCTTGGCTTCAAGAAGCCTTGCTAGGCGACTGTCCATGCGATCCGTTTTAATATCCGTGTGCACCACCTTAGTGGCAGTTTTAACGTCTGCCTTAAGCTGCTCGAATAGCTGGCCAAGGTCATCGTAGTTATTTTCATCCCGCTTTCGAATTTCCCGAAAGGCGTCCCAATCAACAATTTTGAAAACCCGCGGCGGCGACGCCTTAGTCTCGAGAGAGACCGACACAATGAAATGGTCGCTCCCCAAGTTCTCATGCAAGTTCTGCCAGAGGGGGCGCTCGACGTTCTTGACAAAAGCCAGGTCCGGCGTGGTGTCCCTCACTACAGAACTGCCCAGACGTGTGGGAAAGTTGTGATCAGTAACCAGTAACAGGTTAAGATTATTAGTATGCTGCAGAAGCGCCCTCCCCTTAGCCGTGTTACGGATATGGCCCCATGTCTGATGGTGCGCATTGAAGTCGCCAGCTACTGTAAACGGAGCCGAGCCGGCGATTTTGGAGGCTTTGCACAGAAGCGCATTGAAAGTTTCCCGAGTGTCTGATGGTGAGCTATAAACGTTCAGTATGAAGAGGTGCTCTTTAAGCCGAGAGTTTGGAATTAACTCAATAAATATGTGTTCTACCTTTAAATCCGGATGTACCTCGCGAACCTCAAAAGAGAACTCTTTAGAAACTAGAGTGGCGACCCCTCGTTTTCCTTCCCCCCAGCAGGCCACGGAGCGATAACCCCGGAGGGTCACTTCTGCTTTAAGGGTCTCCTGGAGGAGTATTACGGCTGGCTTATTCACCTGCGAGCTAATGAACTGCTGCAAGACTGCCTTCTTCCTGAGGTAGCTCGCGCAATTCCATTGCCAAATTATTAATTCCTTATTTTCGGGCGCCGTGATTGCTACTTAAGTTTTGTTCCACCACCGCCACCCTTGCAGAGAGGGTCTGGATGACAGAGCTCACACCAGCGATGGCGTCCTTAATTTCACGGACCACTCCTGTAATTTCTTGTTTAAAGTCACTGAACTCCTTCTCGTAGTCTACCGGAGGGTCAGCAGCCTTTCGCTTACCGCCTCTAGGTTGCGCGTCTGCCTGATGAGCGTTCACTACCGCGTCCGCCATGCGTTCACGCTGTCTAAGCTCCTCAACTAGAGCTTTAATCTCCTGAAGCTCACTCCGCAAAGTTGCATTCTCACGCTCTAGCTGCTGTATCCTAGCGGTATCTTGCTCTGGCAGCTGGCGCTGCACGATAGTGCGAGACTCACGTTGGTGACCCACTCGATCAGCCCAGGTAGGTCCTTGCTAATTCCGGACGCAGGAGGCCGACCGATTCCTCGAGCGAGAGCGGTGACCCGCACCTCGCCCAGGGGTACCAGGTTCACCCCCCTGGTTGAACCGAGACCCGGCTGCTTGCTGTGGCACGAACTCCCCACACTGCTTGTTTGCTCTTCTGCGTCGTCGCCTTCTAGGGCGAACGATGTAAGGGACCTGGTACCTGCTTTTGCAGGCCCGATCCGCCGTCGGATGCGCTCCTCCACAGATGGAGCACGTTGGCTGGCAGGTGTGATTTTCAGGAGGTGATGAGACCCCACAGTTCCGGCAGTCGATGACGGTAGGAGTGGGACAAACGTCCGAGCGATGCCCCAGCTTACCGCAGGTTCGGCAGGCGTCGATCTGTCGTCGGTAGAGGGTGCACCGGATCAAGGTCGTCCCACACATAACGTAGTTTGGAACTTTCATTCCGTCAAAGAGGATGATTACCGTCGGCGTTTGCTTGATGCGCCGTACTCCAAGAACCTTCGGATTTCTTGTGTGCACGAAGAGCTCGCCAAGCCGGTCGTCAGAGAGGTCAGGGTCAATACCCCGAACAACTCCTCTGCACGTATCCCCGGGCGGCGTCACGTAAGTTGACACTTCGTGGAGCTTTTCTCCCACCTGAATTTGCTTCACTTTAGCGTAGGATGCCGTGTTCCCAGCGTGCGGCGTGCTGATCACAAAAATGTTCTGCGTTTCGTTAGCACAAACAATATCCTCCTCAGCCTGCGGCGGGCCGAGACAAGCAGCCATCACCAAAGCTTCGGTAACCTTCAGTCGACTGACCTTGCGCACGTCCATACCTCCCTTGGGTCGGACGACAACCCGGTAGTGATCTTTAGGCAGTCGCGGCAGACGCGACGCGGCGATGAGCTTGTTTATCGGCCCCTTCGGGTGCACTGGGCGGGCGGCACTATTACCGGCATTGGGGCCAGGGCTGTCACCGGGCGTAAAATCCTGCCGCCGCTTCTTCCGTGAGTGGGCAACAATCCATCCGGAGGTTTCATCCTCCTGCCTGGATATGTCTTCGCCGAAGACCATGTCCTCGAGCGGCATCTTCGCAGCGTCTCACTTGGCTGGCCAAGCCGAGCGCCACCGTGGCACGGGGCAAAAAACCCCAATAAAAGAGCGAAAACGTGGCCTACCCGCACAAATTGGGTATCCACTTGATCCTCAAGATGAACTGCTTCAGATGAGTCGAAAAAACCAGGTCGAACGGCAAACTTCTCGCCAAGAACATTTAAAAAAGCAGGAGCCGATGCGAGCGCGTCTGCCTCGCGTCTGGCAAGCGGCGTTCCTCCGTGTGCTCAAGTTCGGTGCATATCGACGTAGGTGAAGCCGCGCCACTCGCCTGCGGGTGGAACAAGGTGGCCGTGTGGTGGCTTGTCTTACTTCTCGCAGGACAGTATGAATGACATCTGTCGCAAAAGCAGCGCTCAGGACTGTCCTTAGGAATTCAAATTAATGAATGCGCGTAACTGTCGAGCGCGCAGCTGCGATTTCGATAGTAGGTGTAGATATATCAATTTTTCACAAACATTGGGTGATTAAGGGGTCACTTCTCACGCGTGGCATAACCAATCAAACTATTCTTGCAGACAGTAATACTGTCGGAGCACCCGTGCCGTCGTTCTCGTTCCTTTATATATGGCGCCGAAATCCGAGACTAGCACTTCGATTTAAACTTATTCTAATACAGCGGCCCGTCTGCAAGTGAGTGAGAGCCCTCACCTTTCCTTCAGCTCCTTCCTACTCGCCGAACAGTAAAGCGTGTAATGTTTGCCGCAAAACACGAACAATTGAACGGACACGATGGCACACACAGAGCGCTGACTATAGGATGTTTCTTCCCGACACTAGGGTGCCACGTTCGTACATTTTCAGATTGGACATGACAGCAGGGCGAATTCTAAACAAAACGTGGCTGTAGATGACATAAGTAAATATAAACACCAACCAATATCCATGCTGGGCAGGTCCGACGTTTCGAGGCCAGCCCGGCTTCTCCCTCTGGGATAAGTAGGGCCAAGTTCTAGCTGCGTTATGTAGTCTTTGGCGCGGCGACCACTCAAAGCGATTCGCCATGGAGCGTAGGCCGTGCGTATACACCGTGGGTAGATTTCCCAAGGAGCGACTGATGCCTGATATGGTAACTTCATGTATTCAAAAATTCGGCGACCTCGGTGAAATTAGCGGAGATTCGGATAATGTGCGACAAGAAAGTAGACCACCATGCATGAGTACCGTACAATAATTAAAGCGAAGAAAAGTGTTTTTAACGGCGTAACGCGAACCTACAATGGATAAGGCATATACCAGCTGTTGTGCCCACAGATGTCCAGGTCACGTTGGAAGACAAAATGAACATTGTTTTCCCCTAAATCACTTAAGTATCGCGGGAACCGAACATCAATGCAAGGTAAAATTTTAACTCACGGCGAAAACTCCTAAGGGCAATGTCGGGACGCGAGATAGTTTACGTTTTGTGGCTTCTTTCTCCGCACTGGTCGCAGGCTTAAATATGTCGCACACTGAAGATAATGACTAGCGTGTGGTAAACAAAATCGTCATTGACACTGCAGTTCCTCAAAAAACAAATATTTCGGTTGACCCACGGCGTCAACCGAAAGCCTTTTAGGAGAACAAGGAGGTATGTAAGGACATACTTGCACCTACTGATGTCGATGAGGTGATATCGGGGGCGCATAACACATGAGAATGTTGTCAATGACAAAGTTCATTACCTAGCTGGCGCTGCCTTTGGGCGCAGCTCTTCTTACATGTCGCGTGCGAGTCAGTCTGCAGCTAAGACTAATGGCTCATTGCCGAAAGATGACGTTGTGAAGGGCCTCTTTAAGCCCACGCATTTCCACTTGAACGGTCGGCGTGGTGCTTCGGTAGAGAGTAGAGGACCCGCTAGCCTCGTCGGTGGTGTGTGGCATTTAGTCTACCTCACAGATTGTCCTCTAGTAATAAGAAAATGTGGCAGCCAGGCGAGGCTAGTGACAAACCGAAGTGTCCGGCAGCCTTGTCGTAACACACAAGGTGTAGAATTCTTGGACGCAATGCTGAAGGTACAAAAAGAAGACAGCTGGTCCATCATGGCGAAAAGTTCCTTAGTGGAGTGCTGTCGTTTCGCGAATTCACGACACAAATATCGGCCCGAATATCTTAAGTACAACCGCCCTGCCTTGCAAGTAGTCCGTGATGCTCTTGAGTGCTGCTTCGGCTCTTTGCTGTTAGGCGAAGTATTCGGCACTAATGGTCCCAAGAAGAAGGCTGAAACATGACTGAACTGGAGTCCTGGGGCATTATGCGCTCAGGACAGGCAGTCGACATCAGAGTGTATTTTCGCAGACTCGTAAACGACTGAGATGTTTTCTGGCCAAGAGAAAGCGTCTGGATCGCTCACTGCTTTGAAGGGCCTGCCATGTAGGGTAAGCTCCACACCTTAACGTAGCCCTCGTAATGCCAAAACGTTCTTTTCAGACGTAGAATATTTGGCATCTGCTTTCGACAGCGACTGGTTTGCTTAAAGAACACTTTCAAGTCCATCTTTGGAATAGTACGGCCCCGGCTACCACGCTTCTTGATATGGCGTAGATTTCGCATGATCGTCTTCATATATGTGAGCATACAGGTGGTGTCTGGAGGCGCTGTTTCCTTTCCTCAAATGTCTAGACATGTGGCGATTATGAACCTAATTCCACACTTGCCTTCGATATGTTGCTAAGCCGCTCAGCACTCAGTGAACAGCCCTTAATAAAGCACTCATATAGGCGAATCGACTGAGAATTCAGCGCACTCGATTCTCGGTGGGTGGCGGGAAGGTAGACGTGTCGGATGTCGTGTGCGGTGATGTGCAAATTGCAGACCTGCTGAAGACAGGTCCAAGGAACACTAACTGCTCATACGCTAAAATGAGTTTTTCTATTTCCAAGGTGCGCCCCGAGCCCACCATAGCATGAAGACTCTAAAGACGAACTAATATTATTGCCGATATATGAAAAAAAAACGCACGGCGTCACCGAAGTAGGGCGAGAAGTCTGCAAGTTTAAGGCTGCAAACACCGTGTTGATAACGCGCTTTAGTATAGCAGATGTCGAACAAACGGTCAACGATACGATGTGAAACCGGGCGGGTGTTCTGGATTGGTGGTGACTGGTTTCGCTCGATCCCTTTCGCTGACTTTATGATGACAGTAGTCTCTCTTCAAGTTTATCGGCAATGTAATAAGCTGCATTGCAGAATTGGTGTAAAGTGTGGTGCTGTCGGCAGAAAAACAGAGCCCACCCTATAGGCGGCCGGAACAGTTGTAGGGCGACAAGGCGGTGCTGCTACCTCGCTCAGCACGCTCAGGTCGAGTGCCTTTAGTGACGTCAGACTCCAGGCTCAATGTCGACCGTGCAACGCTTTGTCGCGGTTGATAAGCTCCCTCCAGCCGCCGAAGTCAAGGTGCGTTCATTTTGGG
Source organism: Hyalomma asiaticum (assembly GCA_013339685.2). Taxonomy (NCBI): domain Eukaryota; kingdom Metazoa; phylum Arthropoda; class Arachnida; order Ixodida; family Ixodidae; genus Hyalomma; species Hyalomma asiaticum. The sequence goes on from CM023488.1 coordinate 71,822,244, forward strand.
GCCTACAGTACGTTTTTGTACTGTACTCTTTTGGATCGCCTTCGACGTCGGAAGAATCCTGTGCAGTTCCGCAGTAATTTCGGCGCAACGTCTGCTCTACAGATGCTACAGATACGCTGGGTTACAGCGGCTTCGGCCTTCAGCAACGCACCAACACAGCGCAAGAAAAAAAGGAAAAAGTAGAAGTACTCTAATGCGGCGTGCAAAAGGGTAAGTGTCGCGAAATAAGCGACCCAAGGAGGTTTAAAAAAAATTCTGGAGTGGAGATTTTGTGCTAAAGGTGAAGCCGGCGGCCGCCATCTTACTCAGGGCATCGATTAACATCATTCAAGTAGCACAAAAGTAAAAGCGTTTTCCTCACGCTTCTAACACCTTTAAAGCGGTCAACTTTGCTAGGCAGACAATCCTTTTTGTGCCCGTTTGTGCCACGGGTTTTTGAATGAAACATGAACATCGAGAAAATTTGTGTGCAATATCACGGCATTGATAGTTGTTCAATAGCGGTCTATTAAATCAAAACAACGCGCTTTTACATTACAATTAGTCTAGGGTTTACATTAGCAGGTCAAGAACGCTTGAAGTGATACCGGTTTCTGGACACTTAGGCAAGGTTTTAGGGCTGAACTAAGGGCAAACGCTGGCTTCACTTGTCGCGGTAAGGTTCAGCGGCCGCTGCCACTCCAGCATTTTTTTAGAACCTCCTTGAAGCGACCAACGCCGTGGAATTATTTATTTTTTGCACTCCACATAACAGGCTACGCTACACTATTTAGAGAATCGATGTAGTTGTGCACTCTTGCGGAGAAATTCAAAGAATCAGCGCCGTAAAAATGGCTCTACAGTAATAAGCATGCGAAGTCCAAATAAAACACGTTTAAACTTTCTGTTAGACATCAGCTGCCATGCTCTTTCACTGAGCTCCAGCTGAAAGTACTTGTTAAATTCTGCTTTCTAGAAGGGTTGCTGCACGGGTCAGTTACGTTAGTTTGCTGAACGGGTGCACGGCTGAATTACGGACGGGTGTATTACTTTATTTGGGTGCATAACGACTTCATCTCCTAAAATGAGCTTTGGGCGGAGTAGTACTTGGGGTGTAAAGAGTGGCAAGTGTTATTGTCTGTCAGTCTCAAGATGGGGGCACGAGATTAAGAAGTGTGTCAATATTAGTGGTTCTTGCCAGTTGTGTGTCAGGTGCGCATGCCTTGTTCGGAGCCGGCATATTGTGACTTAAAAGAACCGTTCTTGGTGGCAGCAGGTCTTCCACTCGCCAAGAACGGGCTTGACAAGGTTGAGTTTATTATTTGTCGTCCCACTGTTGCTTCAATTTTAATGAGACTGCTAGACGAATCATTCGCTGGTTGTTCTTAAAGGTATTTTTATTGTCGCTCTGGCTTTCTGCGCGGCCAGAGATGCACATTCATCTGCCCTCAAGGCGAAAGCTGCGAACCACGGTGTCGTATCCGTGGCGCCTATTGATTTCGTGTGCTATGGCCGTATGGCTGCTGCCATTTTCGTCCGACATGTACAATAAAGTCGTCTACTCCACCACCGCAGACAAGCGTAATTTATGCATGTGTAACCGGAAGCATAATAATCCCGCAATGCAGTAACAGAACACAGCCAGGCTGTAGCCGACACTTTAGGCAGTGTGTGCACTGGCAATTGCGGAATGATAAGTTCTATATCATGCTTCCCGCCGTGAAGTTAAGAGTTTTCGTTTACTATTTCGTGTAGCTTTTGTTGATATGTGTAACAAACCGACGCAGTGATACTGAACATAAGAGCCTTTGGGCCTGAAAGCTTAAAGAAATCATGAGTGAAACGAAAATAAAGAACAACGTTTTCTTTGCTCTCGAGGTTGTGAGCAAAGCTTTCAAATGTATTGGTCTTAGAGATTGTTTTCACCGCATAAAAAACTACTTCCTGGCAGCGATAGGGACTGATATTGCTTTCCATTGTTTATTCGAACGTTCAAAAAAGTTCAAGAAAACTCAATAGTAATGTTTTCAATATGCAACTACCAGCTTGTCGCACCCTTCACCTGAGAGAAATCGCTAAATTACTAGTCTGCCACTTAAAGCTCAGAATTGTCTTGCTGAAATCTGCACTCTTCAGGGGTATAACTATAAGCTGAATTTTTCAACTTGCAACAGGTTGTGAAGTATGGCTCGCAAGATACCTGCAATGCACGAGTATTATCGCCTTTAGCCCATATCATACAATCCGGTTTCACAGAAACTCCATTATCGGCAGTTTCCCCACTGCGAGCAGCTGGCTCAGGAGCGTCTTGAGCAGCGCTCTCACTTGGGACTTCTGTAAGAGATACAAAAAAAGAGGTTAAATAAAAGAGGAAACCCTAGAAAGAGTCGAAATCTTGAATTTGCCGCTATTTCTCGGCTGCCGCCAGCCTAGTCATTTAATTTGCATAAAAATAAAATTGGCAGATCCCATGTGCAGTGGGAATCAAGGAAATGCGAAGCACGCATCAGGAACGTAAAATGGATTTGCATTGTCGTCTCGCTATACCGAGTTTGGTACATATCAAGTTAACGAAACGGCCGCACCAGCACAATGACAGTGGTATATAAACCATGCCGCTCATACACGCATTTCATGATTCTGACGTTATGACCTGTCATTTACGTTCGTCATGCAGTCGTGTTGTGTCATAGCAATTTTGGTATACATCCAATAACTAAACGGCCAGGAGAGCACGAAAAGCATGGCATGTAAATCATGCCGCTTATGATATGCATGTCATGCTTTTCATGTATGATCTGTCACTTATGTTCACCATGCAGTCATATTGTGGCATACGAATTTTTGTATACACCCAATAACGAAACGGCCAGGAGAGCACCAAGACCGTGGCATGTAAATCATGCCGCTCATGACATGCATGTCATGCTTTTCATGTTATGTTCTGTCACTTATGTTCGTCATGCAGCCATGTCGTGGCATACCAATTTTCGTATACATCCCGTTAATGAAACGACCAGGAGAGCACCAAGACCGTGGCATGTGAATCATGCCGCTCATGACCAGTGGCGTAGCCAGAAATTTTTTTCGGGGGGGCTCGGAATTTTCGACAGGCAGGAGGGAGAGATTTGGAGCCTCACTGTACATATATATGTAAAGAGCTTTATTGGACGAGTTGGACAAGCAGGCGGTAGCTCGAAAAGCGCCCAGGAAGAACAAGATGGAGCAGCTCGAACGCCAGTCTCGTGCCTTCTACTCCTGATGATGATAGCGGCACTCGGGATGTCGGCGTTCTCTTTCTTTCATTACAACTGCCCCCGTCGAGAAAGGTGAAGCCATCCTGGCGATCTAACACGTCGGAACGAGCGGGTCAAAGTACGGCTTGAGGCGGTCTACGTGAACAGTGTCACGACCACGTTGACGGCGATCGCTCGGCGGCGTGAGAGGTTCAATGACGTAGTTCACGGGAGATGTACGCTCGACGACGCGGTAGGGACCATGATAATTTGAGAGTAGTTTGGGGGACAAACCAGGAGCACAGGGCGGTACATGAAGCCACACAAGTGCTCCAGGAGCGAACGATGCGGCAGGAGGGTGGTGGTCATCACGGGCATTCTTCTGGCGTTGTTGGTCGGCCGTGGTAAACCGCTTGGCCAGTTGACGACACTTTTCAGCGTAACGGGCGGCTTCTGACACGGGCGTGCACTCGGAGGCATCCGGTTCGTAAGGCAGCAGCGTGTCGATGGTGTGCGACGGCTGTCGACCATACAGAAGGAAGAATGGGGAAAACCCGGTTGTGACCAGTGTAGCGGTGTTATATGCATATGTTGCGAATGGAAGGACCAGGTCCCAGTTTGTTTGGTCAGATGCTACATGCGTCGCAAGCATGTCGCCCAGAGTCCGATTAAACCGCTCAGTCAGACCGTTCGTCTGAGGGTGGTAGGCAGTACTCGTTCGGTGGACCACACGGCACTGATGGAGAAGTGCTTGAATTACCTCAGAAAGAAAGACGCGGCCACGGTCGCTGAGGAGTTCTCGAGGAGGGCCGTGCCGAAGCACGAAACGATTGAGAATGAAAGAGGCGACGTCTTGTGCTGTAGCCGTGGGAAGAGCAGCGGTTTCGGCGTAGCGCGTAAGGTGGTCTACCGCAACGATAGCCCATCGGTTGCCCGCTGTGGTCAATGGCAACGGGCCATAAAGGTCAATACCGACGCGGTCGAATGGGCGGTTGTAGTGAACCTGTTGCGGGATGCGGCGGCACGGAAGCGGTTGTAGTGAACCTGTTGCGGGATGCGGTGGTTGTTTTCGTCGCTGACACTCGGGGCAGCCGCGAACGAACCGGTGGACAAAACGAAACATACCGCGCCAATAGTACCTTTTTCGTAGGCGTTCATACGTCTTGAAGACACCAGCGTGGGCGCATTGCGGGTCGGAGTGAAAGGACGCGCAAATTGTAGAGCGGAGCGTTCGGGGAATAACTAGTAGCCACTTCCTGCCATCTGGGGAGTAGTTGCGCCGGTACAACAGGCCATCCCGAATGCTGAAGTGCGAAGCTTGGCGTCGCAGCGTTCGGGTGAGCGGACGAGTGGGTGCCTCGGACAAAGCGTCCAGAAGGGAATTTATCCATGAGTCGTTACGTTGCGCAGAGGAGACCGTGTCGACGTCAAGAGTTGACAACGTGTGGTCTATGGTGGATATTGGCGTTGTTTCCGTGGACAGTGGTGACCGCGACAGTGCATCAGCATCCGCATGCTTTCGGCCGGAACGGTATACAACGCGAATGTCAAACTCTTGAAGTCGAAGAGCCCAGCGGGCCAGGCGACCTGAGGGATCCTTCAGCGAAGACAACCAACATAATGCATGGTGGTCTGTAACCACATCAAACGTGCGGCCGTATAAGTATGGGCGGAACTTGAGAAGCGCCCAAACTATTGCCAAACATTCCTTCTCGGTGACGCTATAGTTTGACTCCGCCTTTGTGAGCGTTCTGCTGGCGTATGCGACGACATACTCTGGGTACCCAGGCTTTCGTTGCCCGAGAACCGCACCGAGGCCGACACCGCAGGCGTCGGTGTGAACTTCAGTTGGGGCCGTAGGATCGTAATGGCGCAATATTGGAGGTGATGTCAGGAGACGGCGAAGGGTGGAGAAGGCTTGGTCGCACTCGGAAGACCATGAGGAGAGATCGGTCGTGCTGCTGCTCAATAGTTTCGTCAAAGGCGCAATAATCGAGGCGAAGTGGCGCACAAACCGACGAAAGTACGAGCATAAGCCTATGAAGCTCCGTAACTGCTTTACAGTCGTGGGTTTGGGGAAGTCGGCGACAGCACGTAGTTTAGCTGGGTCTGGAAGTATGCCGTCCTTGGATACGACATGGCCAAGAATTGTAAGTTGTCGGGCAGCGAATCGGCACTTCTTGAGATTCAGTTGGAGCTGAGCATTCTTAAGGCACGTCAGGACTTGTTTCAGACGATCGAGATGTGTCGCGAAATCTGCCGCAAAGACCACAATATCGTCTAGGTAGCAGAGACAGATCTGCCACTTCAAACCCCGCAGAACAGAGTCCATCATGCGCTCGAAGGTGGCAGGCGCATTGCAGAGGCCGAACGGCATGACATTAAACTCATATAAACCGTCAGGCGTGACGAAGGCTGTCTTTGGACGGTCGGCATCTGCTAAGGGCACCTGCCAATACCCCGAACGCAAATCTAGCGATGAAAAAAACTCGGCACCTTGTAAGCAATCAAGGGCATCGTCGATTCTGGGCAAAGGGTACACGTCCTTCCGAGTTACCTTGTTTAGGCGCCGGTAATCCACGCAGAAGCGAATCGATCCGTCCTTTTTCTTAACTAGAACCACAGGTGACGCCCACGGACTCTGCGAAGGGCGAATAACGTCGCGTTTGAGCATATCATCAACCTGCTCGGTAATAACTTGACGTTCTGCGCTGGAGACACGGTATGGTCGTTGTCGCACTGGCGAATGGGAGCCGGTTTCGATGTAGTGAACAGTGGCAGAAGTTCGGCCAAGGGCAGGTTGGGCCACATCGAAAGAGTCGCGGAACTGGTACAGCACACGGAGAAGTTCAGAGCGTTCTAATGGCGACAGTCCGTCTGCGCTCGACGAATCGAATAGGTCGGCAGGGGGTGTATCAGAAGGGTTCAGAGCACTGACAGCGTCGAGGTCACTTCGCGATGAATCTTCCTGCACGGCATAAATTTGGCCGATGTCAATGGGTTGCACAAATCCGAGGGATTCACCTTTAAGCAGTTCGATGGTATACGAAAGAGGATTGATGAGGCAGAGGGTGCTAGTTCCATTCGAAACAGAAAGGGTCGAATATGGCAGGAGGAGTTGTTTCCGACTTAAGAGCAGGCTTGATGGTTCAAATAATGCAGCTTCATCGTGGAAGTTGGTGCAGTACACGGGGAGCAAAGCAGCTGTTGTCGGCGGAATTTCTGCTGTCTTCTGTGACGACTACTTTGTGCGCGGCTGGATAATTGCTGTTGTTGGACTCGTCATACAGCGGGAAAAGCTCAAGTTCAGATCTGGCACAATCGATATCGGCCTGGTTACGCGATAGAAAGTCCCAACCAAGTATGATGTCGTGCGAACAGGATGAAAGGAAAATAAACTCAACATTGTAGTGATCCTCGGCGATGACGAGTCGAACAGTGCAGGCGGCTATAGGCTGAACACGGTCTCCATTCGCTGTACGTAAGAACATCATATCAAGAGGTGTGGTCACTTTCCGAAGCTTGCGGCATAGTTTGGCGTCTATAACAGAAACGGCAGCACCGGCAGCACCGGTATATATATATATATATATATATATACCAGCAATCTTTATTATTTTTATTTTTTATCTTTATTATTTCCGTATATGTTCAACCCACTCGTTTGCTTTCCCACCCTTGTCCTTCTCTCCTTACTACAAGGGAAAGTGTGTATATAAGGCCATACTGGCCTGTGGTTTAAATGTCTTGAAAAAGGTCGGGCTCCGACCGAAACGTTGACTTCATAAACCGTCGTTCTCTAAGAGGCGCATCGTCAATTCTGTTATATATATATATATATATATATATATATATATATATATATATATACACACTTTCGGAATGAATATATACACGTGACGCATTTGCGCGGACCGTCGCCCAATGAGCATACATTTTACACATTCGGACAGCATCTGCGGCCTACTTCAGCCTTCGGTGGTCATGTCAATTGATCGCCCAAATAACGATACCCTCGCACATTGAAAAATTTCACAGACGGCAATGTATCGACGAAATCTAGTAGAAACACATTTATTTCCCCGCCACTGCGAAGATTCGTCACTTGCGCACGCTACTACCTTGATAATTTCCAGATAAACTATAATGATCGATGTGCACATACGCATGAAATGCTGTGAAGAATTCGTGATAGAAGGCGCAGCCGGGAACAGCGGGCAGCATACCTGAGGTAGGTAAGCTGAAAATGATGCTATAACAAATACTTTTTTTGATACCCTATATGAACTGATCGTGGCGTTGTCCTGATATGCTCCGGAAGACTCTGTACAACTTAACATGCTAGTAGACATACAGGACGGCCCCGCCGCGGTGGTCTAGTGGCTATGGTACTCGGCTGCTGATCCGAGGGTCGCGGGATCGAATCCCGGCCGTGGCGGCTGCATTTCGATGGAGGCGAAATGTTGAGGCCCGTGTACTGTGCGATGTCAGTGCACGTTAAAAGAACCCCAGGTGGTCGAAATTTCCGGAGCCCTCCACTACGGCGTCTCTCATAATCAGAGCTGGTTTTGGGACGTTAAACCCCACAAATCAATCAATCAAGACATACAGGACGATATTTTGGTATATATTTCGTATTTATAGTTTCCTCACCTAAACTTACCTGTTCGTTACATTATACAGGCGCTTGGTTCACCAAATTTTCGATACATTTGCAGGAAGAACAGAAGTTCGCCTGCGATTGTGATTCTAAGCAGCTCGAGATCTATCTGTCCTTGAACATATTACCATTTCTTTTTTAAAAGAATTACGCCTATTGCGTTACAGAAAAATGCCGTCCTCATTAGCATGGTAGGCCTCCCGAAACATGTTTTTGTATCCACTAAACACACAAACAACACCATCCCGGACCTTTCAGGAATAATTACTGGCACATTTATTAAGCAGAAAACTGTGGTAAAATATCTCTTAATATTGAAAAATATTTTTATGCGGTTTTTGCCACTTCACACTTCTAGCCAGATACACAAGACGTGGGACGCCACACTTCCGTATGTGTGACCTTCGCGTACAACACGGCCGCGCGAGAAACGACGCAGCTTACGCCATACCAGCTTGTCTACGGACGGAGCCCAACAACGACGCTTGAAGCCATGCTACCGGTAGGCACCAACGAAGACCTCGACGTTGCGATCTACTTGGAACGCGCCGAAGAAGCTCGACAGCTCGCTCGCTTGCGCATCAAGAACCAGCAGACGGTCGACAGGCGCCACTACAGCCTTCGACGACGCCACACCGAATACCAACCCGGCGACCTCGTCTGGGTCTGGACACCAATACGACGACGAGGACTGTGTCAGAAGCTCTTGCGCCGCTACTTTGCACCCTACAAGGTAGTCCGACGTTGTGGTGAACTGGACTATGAGGTCGTGGTGGTGGTGGTGGTAGTGGTTTATTAGGAAGGAAGAGACGCTAATTTCTGTCACCCATGCTGGGGACACGGCTAAGCGCCTTAGGGGAGGGGATAAGGGATATGAAAGTGGAAGAGAAGAAATGAAGGAAAAGAAGGAAGAGAGAAAGGTCGTTCGATAGCAGCAGGAACAAGCACGTCCCACTGCTCGCAAAGGCAGCCGGTCCAGAGGCAGCAGCCGCACGAATGCTTTGGCGTTTCCGCCGCCGGCGTGAAGTTCTACATGCTCAGCACAGTACTGCGCAATACGCTGGCAATCTGGAGGATCGCGACACGTTGCGGATTGTCCGCCGGAAATAATTCGGCGACTTGCCTTCCCAAGTCAGAAAGAAGCTGGATAAGAGCGTCCCTTGCTTCCTTCGTGGGGGTCGGCGTTGTAGCAAGCGGGGCCGGGAGGGCGGGGCTTGCTGGTACAGCAGATGAGTTCAGAGACGCCGGCATGGACGAGTTCGGGGCACGCACGGTACGAGCGTGCGCCGAAGGCATGGCCGGCTGAGCAGCAACAGGCAAAACAGCAGGCGAGGCCGGAGAGGCAGAGCTAGCTGGCGTTGTGAGGGAGCGGCGCGGCGCCGGGGTGGGGCGTGCGCCTTCCTTTGGCGGTTTGGTCGGTGGGCCGTTTTTGAGGGCAGCTGCGTACGAGCGAAGATGATTCTCCTCCCGCACCGCCGCCTTCACAGCCCGCCGAGACACTGGACTCGGTGAAGTTGCGATGATAGTAGCCACGCGCCTCTCCTCCTGCCATCTGGGGCAGGTGGGGGTGTTTGCGGAATGGCCACCACCACAGTTCACACACCGTGGAGCACAGTCCATCGAAGCAGGGTGCTTTCGGGCACAGCGTATGCAGTCCTCCGGGCGTGGGCACGTGGCGAGCACATGGCCGAAGCGGCCGCACTGGAGGCACTGCAGGGGATGAGGCCTCACCGGGCGAACCCGGAATGGCATCTTGCAGAAGGTCACGGTCTCGGGGGCAACGGTGCCGGCCAAGCGGAGCTTCACAGCCCGCTCCTTGCGAGCCGCGGAGAGCACGGGAACACTCGCGGTCACGGCCGTCAGCAGTTCGGCGTCGGTCAGGTCGCCGTCAACGCCGTACACGAAGCCCGTGCACGTACGGCGATCTGCAGGTTTCCCGGCGGCGACGAGCACGCCGTTGAGCTCCTTGATGGACAGGAGCGCCGAGAGGCATTCCGCAGACGACGCATCCGCAGCCACGATGTTTCGACGGTGGTTGATGCGCACCGCCGCCACACTGGGCCGCGCGGAGAGCGCCGCCGCGATCGCCAGTCGAGACGATCCTCGAAAACTGCTGCCGGGTGTTGACGGACGGAAGAGCACCGTCCCCACGACCGCAGGATCGGATGGTAGTACTGCGGCCTCGAGTGCCCTCGCTCGCCGGCGGGCTGCCTTCGAGACAACGAGTTGGAAGTCGCTCTCGACGAGCGAGGGGCTTGGAGGTGGGGTCGACGGTTCCTCCGTGGCTTGCTTTGGGACGCGGGGCTGCTGCTTCCGCGGCCGCTTGGCGTTGCGCCGTTTCCGCTGCTTCCGAGCCTTCCGCGTGGTTACAGGCGCAGCTACCCTGTGTTGGGCTGCCGCGGCAACACTCGGAGGTGGCATGGGTGGCTGCGGTGGCGTCCATGTGGGCCGGGAACCATGTTATGGTGTGAAACCCGGCAGCCCCCTCGCTGCCGAGGATAGCTGCTGCCTCCCGCGAGATCGAGCCCGAGGCGAAAGCTCTGGCAGCGGACCGCGAGTCCGTGAAGACATTTGGACGCGATACGTCCTTCATTGCTACAGCAATGGCAATTTGCTCAGCAATCGTTGCCGAAACGTTTCTAACCGACGCAGCACATAGGAGCTTGCCACTATGGTCGACTGAGACCACTGCAAAGCGATCAGAACGCCCGTACTGTGCTGCATCGACAAACGTAGCGAGGTCCGGGCTGTCTGCAACTGACTTCAATAAGGAACGGGCCCGAGCTATGCGGCGTCCTACATTGTACTGCGGGTGGACATTCCTGGGAAGTGGAGCTACGGCAAATGTACCTCTGATAGAAGACGGTAGAGTCACTTTACGTTCGCGAATCTGTGTAAGACCGCAGCCAATTGACTCCAGGATACGTCTACCGGCCTGCGAGGACGACAGGCGCACTACCTGAGCCATTTTCTGCGCCTCGATCACCTCCGAGAGGGAGTTATGCATGCCCAGTTGTATGAGCTTTTCGGTGCTCGTGCTGAGAGGCAACCCTAGAACTCGCTTTATACTCGTGCGCATTAGTGCGTCGATTTTTGCCTCTTCCCTTTTGGACCAGTGCAGCGCTGAAGCGACGTAATTAATGTGGCTCATGAGAAACGCATGGTAGAGCCGAAGGAGATTGCTCTCGCTCAGCCCGCCCCTGCGGTTCGAGACCCTGAGTATGAGCCTAAGCATGTTCTCCGTCTTGGAAGTGATGCGAGCTATAATCTGCGAGTTGCGCCCCTTCGACTCCAGCAACAGTCCGAGCACCCTGATGCAGTCTACCCTGGGGATTCTCTGCCCGTCACGTGTGTATAGAGATATTGGAATCTGCTCTAGAGGAGTGAGGTTCCTCATCCCTTGTCGGGTGGGTCGGTAAAGTAACAACTCGGACTTGGCAGGCGACAGGCTCAATCCCGAACCGACTAGAAAGCCCTCCGTGACGTTGAGTGCCTGTTGAAGTGCCTGCTCTACCTCGGCATCGGACCCTCCCATGCACCACACAGTGATATCGTCCGCGTAGAGAGCATGGTTAATCCCGCGAACCGTGGCGAGTCGCTCGGAGAGGCCCTTCATGGCAATATTGAAGAGCAGAGGAGAGATGACGGCCCCCTCTGGAGTGCCTCTCGCTCCCAAGGTAAATTCCGCGGATTTTAGTTGGCCGATCTTAATGGAAGCCCTGCGTTCCCTGAGAAAGGAGCTAACGTATGCCTGGAAACGTTGTCCCAGACACATATCCGAGACTGCCTCAAGCACAAACTTGTGAGAGATGCTGTCAAAAGCTTTGGCCAGGTCTAGAGCTAGTATGCCTCTAGTATCTCTGGTGTAGTTGTCAATAATTTGTCTCTTAATGAGGAGCATGACGTCCTGTGCAGATAGGGCAGGCCTAAATCCCAGCATGTTTTGCGGAAATAGCTCTTGAATTTCGATGTACCGGGACACCCTATTGTGGATCGCATGTTCAGCCACCTTTCCTACGCAGGACGTAAGCGAGATCGGCCGCATGTTCTCCGGTGCTAAAGGTTTCCCTGGCTTTGGAATAAGCACCACGGAGGCAGTCTTCCAGGATTCGGGGACAAGCCCCGTCTCCCAGATTTTGTTGACTTCCTCGGTTAGCTTCTGGATGGATTTACTATCCAAGTTACGTAGGAGCCTATTTGAGATTCCATCCGGGCCCGGTGCAGAGCGTCCGTTGAGCTCCTGGAGAACCTCCCAAATTTCTGGTTCAGTGAAAGGTGCGTCCAGCTCCGCCACCGTTCCCCCCCGGTAACGAGGATAGTCCGCGTCACCGGAAGGACCCAGCGGAAGATAGGTATCCGCTAACCCTTGCAGAAGGGCTGTTTCAGACACACCTTTCGCCTTTTCACTATGTACAATTCTGTCAATAGCGAATCTCTGGTTACCTTTGGACTTGCGACTGATCAAGTAGTTGTTTAAGGAGGTTCCATTTGCCCCCCACTCTCATCTGTCCATCAACCGAAGAACATACTTCGTCCCACTGCTGTTTGGATAGTTCAATAGAATAAGCTTCGATCTCGCGATTGAGTTCCGCAATTTTCTTTCGGAGTCTGCGATTGAGCCTCTGCGTCCGCCACCGGGCTAGGATGGAATTTTTGGCCTCTAAGAGGTGCGCGAGGTGAGAATCCATCCGATCAACTTTCAGGTCCGTTTTGACAACCTTGGTTGCAGCATTAACATCCTCCTTGAGCCTTGCAAGAAGGCTCTCTAAGCTGCCGTATTCAGCTTGGTCCTCCCTTCGCAATTTTCGAAAGGCATCCCAGTCCGTTACCTTAAATTCCCTGAGGGGAGCCGCATTGACACCTAGGGTAATAGCCACCACGAAGTGGTCGCTACCTAGATTCTCTTGCAGATTTTGCCACCCTGCTGTACGAACGTTCTTGACGAACGCCAAGTCCGGAGTCGAGTCTCGGGCTACCGACGTGCCCGTTCTCGTCGGGAACCGCGGATCCGTAATCAGTTCCAATGAGCAGTCCGATACCGCCTGTAGGAGATTATTGCCCTTGGGTGTTCGCCTAAGGAAGCCCCAAGCGTCATGCGGAGCGTTAAAGTCTCCCGCTACCACGATGGGGGCCCCCTTAGCCAGAGTCACCGCTTTGGTCATGATCGAAGCGAACGCTTGCCGGATGTCCGACGGCGAGCTGTAGACATTCAGAATAAATACGCTGTTTCTGAGCCAGCTGTTCGGGATGAGTTCTACCAGAATTACCGTCCGCCCTGTTTTTGCCCAGCTGTAGTTTGTGTTCCTGAAAGGAGCATTTTCTTGCGACCAAGGTTGCCAAACCCCGCTTTCCCTCCTCGCGCACCGAGACAACTCGATAGCCCGGGAAGGTTAGCGCTTCACCGAGAGTTTCTTGTAAGATAATTACGTGCGGTTTGACCGCCTGAGAAGCGACGAACTGCTGCAGCGGAGCCCTGCGCCTTTTGAAACTGGCACAGTTCCACTGCCAAACGACAAGCTCATTAGTGTAGCCCGCCATGATTATTGCTCTGAATTTGCCTCTCCCGCGCCGGGTGTACTGCTAATGCGCGTGCAGGTGACGGCGCCCTGTTCGGACCTTGCGAAGACGACCGGGTCGTAGCTAGCGCGGCCTGCGTGCTTTCAAGAGACGACACCCTTTGTAGTAGAGTAGCCATGCTGTCAGCGAGTTGTTTTATCGATTGCTGCATGCTTTCCAGAGCTGTGCTGTTGGACTCGGTCTCCATAGAGTCCCACTCCCCTTGCGAGGGCGTGGCCCTGCGTTTACCTGAGCGCGCCTGTGCCTCCGCTGGTGGGGGCATCTGCTGGCTGTCGCCCTGGGATGAGTAAGACGCAGGGCACATGCGGCCTCCCTAATTTACCATTTTCCAGAGACATAAGCTTCCCGGTCACTCTTTTCAGCACATCAATGCTGTGCTTCTACAATCGGGCTTTCAGAACACACGAAAGAGCGAACAGCGCGAATCTTTCTTTATAATTAAATTCATATCCTTCTCGCATGGAATTAACTAGAGCCCATGGCGGCTCGCTTTCCTCCATGACTAATCGTAGCAGTCAGGAAAGAAATTTATTATTTTTGTATTGCTAAACTGCTATCAACAGTACATAAAAAATATCACTCCCAATGTGTTTAACGCGCATTTCCTGCAATAATTCTAGGCCCCCTACCCCTTCCCGTTTTTGTTTTATTCCTTTTTCCTCTTTTGTGTTCCGCCCGACCTTGTCTATTGTTAAAGAACGCCAGAAAATAACAAGGAGGTTTAAAAAATGTAAAGCCCCTTGGAAAATAAGCTGTACAATGGATACTCTCAGTTTGAACAGCGCTCCTGTTGCAAACGCAGCCGAAACAGCGAAGGAAACTAGTGTGCTTGAAGTGTCAAGCTGTAACACTTGATCGTTCGCGCTCATCTTCTGTTTGTTTGTTTAGCGGCGTCCCTATAGTATGATCGATTTGACTGAAGTAGATTTAAAAGGCATGAGGACAATTTAAACAGAGAAGGAAAAAAGAATAATGTTCTTAAATTTTCTTACGAGCCTGGTGGCGCACATGTCACCACCCCGTTACAAAGGGGACGCTCATAGCATCCATCCATCCATCCCAAGATCCGAAACCGAACTACAATCGTCATCATCATCATCATCTGTACCAGTTAACAAGGAACGAGAGCGCTCCCTCGACCGCGAGAGACAACGCCGACGCAGGCAGCGTCTGCCAGCGAGTTTCTTGATTGAGAAAAAAAACGACTGCTCGGGCTGCACAACTGTTCACCGGGCACCCCATACATATAGGCACTGGATCTTGACCTGCAATGCAGTGCCGGTAGAAAGTTTCCCTTGTACGTAGCTGAACAATAGAGATTAGCAGCGTGCGCGTTAATGAAAAAGTGACAGTATCGCCGCAAGGGCGAAGCAATGAATGCGATAGCAAAAAACCGTAATGCTATACGAAGTGAGGCTCGCAGCTTCAGGAGCGATATTAATTGTAGCAAACATGCACTTACTAAGTGAGTGCCTCCCGTGGGCAGCGCGTGCTGGTACGAAGGGCTTTATACATTGTGTGTCACAAAGCTACACATAAAAAGCTGGGGGAGGCCGCTAAATGAACAAACAGAAGATGAGCGCGAACTATCAAGTGAAGCACGCACGAAACGAACGCACAGATATACACCGAACGAGCGCGAATAAGCTGTCACAATGGATACTCTGAGTTTGAACAGCGCTCCTCTTACAAAGGCGGCCGAAGCAGCGAAGGAAACTAGCGTGCTTCAAGTGTCAAGCTGTGACACTTGATAGTTCACGGTCATCTCCTGTTTGTTCGTTTAGCGGCGTCCCTTGAGCTCGATTGACTTTCGTACGCTCCGGTAACACCAGCGCGGACACCACGGCGAAAGTTCGAAACATCCCTCTTCCTCTCAGCACGAGACAACCGCGCGAGCAGACCGCGGAAAGGCAAGGTTCTCCCTGCGCAAATATTAGAAGCGAGCGAGCTGGCCGGCGAATTTTAATTGCGCTCGTTGCGCTCCTCGCGCCATCTCGCTGGTAATGAAGAAACGCTTATAAGCGCCTGCCGTCTCTTAGTCCTACCACCGGTAAAGGGTGTGTATATAAGGCTCGCCGTTAGCTCCCTGAAGGATCTTCTCTATGAGCTCCGTCCACTGACCAGAGGGCGCTACGTAGCTTTCCTCGGACGGCTCAGTGTCGCTGATGTTGGCCGCTTGGGGTGCACTTCTGAGAGGCGCGCGTTCGCCCATAGCGCGCGCATGGTGGAAGGCGAGGCGACATCGACGCGCGCGTTTCTTCGCTGCTTTTCTGGCGTACTACGAAAAAACCCACACGCACGCTCGCGACGCTCTCTGGAACAGTTTGCTGCAGGTTTGGAGCGAGCGTCTCAAAGGAAACAAAACAAAAGAAAGTGGGACGCGCGCATCGCGTTTGCGTATTGTCCGGCCACAGTCTGCCCAGTTTTGCTTCTTCTGTCCGCCAGGCTGTGTATTCTGGCGCTGATGTCGCACACGGAAAACTCGACTGCACGGAGCCTATGGCGTAGTGGTTAGCGCCACGCGCTGCGGAACGAGAGGTTGCTGGTTGGATTTCGCACTTTGGAAACATTTATCGGAATTATTTTTTGGGACTTTTATATATATATATATATATATATATATATATATATATATATATATATATACACAGTGTATGACGGCGGCGGCGGCGGGGACGGCAAAAACCAGCCGAGACTGTCCATATAATTGTTATCGCAATAAAGGTTATCTGGAACTCGGCACGATCTACGGTGTGGGAGCGCATACACCGCATAGATACCAGGGGCATGAATGACTACGCGTGTATATCACTCATTTACATGCGTGAGTGAGCAATGATTTACGGTAACACCGAAGGATCCCCAGTGCTTCGTCCACTCATAATGATTCACTTCGTGGAGATGCGTGGATTTTTTAACACGAAAGTGTTTTATGCCGGGGTCCACCACGGCTTTACTACGTCACCACACGTAACGGATACGACGCAGTAAAACATCACCACACTACAGTAACACATTACGTCACCACACTACCGTAACGGATATGATGCAGTAAAATCTACATAAACAGTGACAAGGACAAAGCAAGGAAAAAAAAATTCTCACTAACGCGGCCGGGATCGATTCCACGATCGTTCGAACCGCGACGAAAGGTGCCCGCCGCGCTACCGACTGAGCTATCCTTCGCCATGTCAGAAGGAGCACGAACGCGCCTTATAACCATTCATTTAAACTTTCTCCATGTCAGAGCATTGAAGGACTCTGTCCATGTCTCTCTCCTCCTCGTTGTGTTTTCCGTTGGCTGGGGCCGTGCCGCCACCTAGAACCGGTACAGAGAAACATCGTCATAACACCAAAGAACACCTATAGTTCGGTGGGTAGGGTAATGTCAGCGCTCTCGCTGAGGCTACCCTACCCAAAAAGCGCAGTTCGGTGCAGTTCGGTCGGCGCAGCTTGGTGCTTGCGGGGACGGTATTCAATAACGACGCTACTATACCCTGTTTCACTAGTTTGGTGCCGCAGAGTCAAGGCTATCATGCCGTCGAACGCAGAATTCTTCCGGAGCTAGATGAGATGCCATTGTTCGGACCATTGGTTCGGCTGCAGCTGCCGCTGCCGCGCCCGCCATTGGCAGATGACAAGCCGCGGAAGGACACCTTTAACCTGCGTTCGCCCTCCAGATTGGCCGAAGAGGCCTGTAGCCTCGACAGCGCTACACGGAACTTCTGACACATTCTACACACTGTCTTTTGCGTCGGTATTAGCGCGTGCCGCCTCACTGAGAGCGTATCGCAGTTACGACAAACATGAGTTTCGCTGTCGTCTACTGCTTGAGGTTCGATGGCACAGTTTAAGAAAACTGCTGCAATAAGCGGCGCATAAAGGTAGCGACGTCGATAGGCCATTGCCGCGGAAGGGGCGCAACGGGAGACACGCCAGCGGGAAGGGGAACTGGCGGCACGCCTTCGCGCGTTGACGGCTCAAGTTGCGAAGACTGCCTCTCGCGTTTCAGAACCTGAGTGCGTCGCAACGCAGCTGGCTACGAGCTGGCCAATGTGCAAGTTCATCTCCATGTACAATAAATAACGCACTGCTTCTGTGCAAACCCATTTAATTTGCGTGTTATACCGATTCCTATAACAGGGGGATCAGCCGCATTCTTTTAACACGACAGTGTTTATGCCGAGGTCCACAAAAAATGAGTGAAGTACTTCCGTAAAGGAAGCGCTTCTCTGAAAAAATGAACGCGCATTCAAATTGAAAATCCACCACTCAACCTGAACCCACCTTCACCCGGGATTTCAGAAGATGAGGTGGAATCTCTACCGATACACCACTGCAACATTGGTCATATATCTAACAGATGGGCCTTATATGTTCACTACATCACTTTAGAGTTGCATTTAATTGTCCGGTTAAAGCAAAGTTGTTTATTACAGTGAACTACAGAGTTTCACAATAAAAAATACTCTTAGATTAACAACTCCTCCCTAATACCGCGCCGTTGTTTCGCTTTGGTTCGCTACAGAGTTCTTCAATCATACCAGTTGCCAAACTGCGTTCCGAAATCTGGACAAGCCGACGGCCAAATCGGCGGAGGTTAGCAGACTGTCGCCCCATCTGGGAGCCGTAACTGAAAACGCTATACTCACTGGATCTCGGAGGCGATGTTTATTACATGAAAATGGCGGCCACAAACGTTGGAGCACCGTAACAGTTGCTAATCGCTCTCTTATCACGCGGCTAAAGACGGGCAAAAGAAAGGAGCGAGAGATAGAGACGCCTTACATTGCAATTCGCCTGCACTTGGATCGTCGACTTACACCATACGCTTTTTCGCTTGCAGACGACACGCTCTGCATTAAAGGCCTTCTGCTGCTGTGTTGGCACATCGATGCTGTAGGCATGTGAACTGAATTCCACAGGTGCGCGCTCTGTGCTGGATTCCTAATGACACATGCACATTTAAAGACGAAAAATAAAGAATAATTATTCACCGAAAATCATCCGCTGTTCGAATAGCTTTCTTGTTCTTTCACCAGCGGCCTCGGCAAGCCGAACAGACGATTCCCTGCTTCTTTCGTGAGAGCAGTTAGCACGGACAAAACGCTTCGTGAACCCTCAGTGTTCGTGCAGAAGCAGAAGCGACGACACAAGGTCAGTCAATTTCCTTGCTCTGCAGAAGACGGCAGTGCCGCCAGAACCACGGCGAAATTGAAGGGTGTTCTGTGTGCGCAACATCGTTTGCATAAGGTTCGCTTCATTGACGCGGCGGAGCTTTCTGTGCTCCGTAACACAAAACACACTAACCTGCCATTTAGTAGTCGGTTTCTGTGTCGACAGATGGCGCGACAGTCTGCTAACCTCCGTCGTTTTGGCACTTCGCGTGTCCGGATTTTGATACATGGGGCCTATGGGGAGTTTGGTAACTGGCATGTGTCAAAGAACTCTGGTTCGCTACGGTGGTACTGCCATTTAGGAACGATAGACGGGGCGAAGCAGATTATCATGCAGCTCGCGCGGGTAGTCAGCATTTCGGTAGTGTTCGCGGCCAAGACGCCGCGGGAGTTATTGGCACGGCGGCGTCTTGGCGGTGCGTTCTTCGGGCGAGGTACGAACGCAGCCGCCATAAATTTTGTCTTGCGTAGCCACCTGTGTTCAGTTGCGACGAGCACCGCTCCAGGAATGCAAGGACAGCCGTCGGCAAAATGATTGGCCTTTCGCTGCACTGCGCTGTTTTCACAAAACGGCCCACTGACTACCAGCTCGGTTTTGCTTGCAAGATATCACCGGTCGCCGACGCTCCTGGCTTATGGCAGGTCCGCGCAGGGCTCTGGCGTGTGTAGTTCAGTATTTCCGGAATAGTCTGAGTCGTTCGACAACTTTCCCTCGTGTATAGCTGTGGAGGAATCGTCTGCCGTGTCGAGCTGCCCCTGATGTCTACATGTAATGTGTACACATGTTCACAGTACCCAAGCCATCTCCCACCACTCGATCTGCCAGATTGCCGCTTATACATTCCACAACTTCGTGAAGACAGGTTTCACTTTCATGTTGTACCGATTCATATGACAGGGGGATCCAACACAATTTTTCTCTCATTTTTAACCTTTTCCTCACTTTGTTTTTTTCGTTACTTCGCATCGCTCGCACAGAGCCTGCGCACAGCCTGCTTCTCATTCTTGGTTTGCGACTCAAAGTCCTTATTCCGTTCACGTGGCTCGATAGTTCACACGTGGCAATATTTAAAGAAACAGCCGTTGTGCTTTCAGGGCGTTCCTTCTCTAGATAGCTTTCGCCCTCTCCTCATGTCTGTCTAATTCCTCTTGAGCCACTCACGTTGGCTGTTGGAGTATATTTGTTTATTTATATATTTGATTGTTTGCTTCCCTCTTTGAATAGTGTGCCTTTGTACTTGTATTCGGATGGCCGTCCTGCTCATTCGACTTAAACGTCCGAAGAAGTCTCGTCCTAGAGCCGAAACGCGTATAAAAAGTTTTATGTTTCTATCTGATCACATTGCAGTTTACCTCAACGTTTTTGTAAATATATATATATGTAATGTGGGGGAGCACAGGGACCCATTTCCTTCCCTTAACGTTGGCGCAAGCACGCACCTGCGACGGAAGCCAAAGGGCCGCGCTGTTAGGTAACAGATGCCTCCCGGGCACCCTTTCCGTGCCGTTCCGCCTTTTGAGCACCGCGCGCCAGCCCTATGTCCCTTCCTGGCGTCAACTGGTGTCCGTTTCTCTCGGAGGGAGAACTCCCTCCCCTCGCAGAACATTGAGACGGGAGTATAAAAGGACCGCCGGTCAGTGAGACTGCTCTCTCTTGTGCTAGCGGTGAAACTGTCGACTACCTTACCCGCAGGACCCGATCAGCCAAGAAGTAAGCCTATCCTTTGTTACACGAGTTACATGTAAGCGGACTATCCCTCTACGCGAAGTGTACGCCGTATTGCTCGTGCAGCAATAGTGCTACGTGCTTCGCTTGGCCAGTTACCTTATTCGGCCGAACCCGCCGTAGCTGCGGTCATCACGCTACGGGAAGGGGACGTACACGTGCATAGATCGACTGTATATGGCGGGAGCCGGGGCTAAGCTTAGGAATCAGCCGTGCATAGAGCTTCACCCTTCACCTGGCCCCAAACGTGGGGTGAATTTGGCAACGCAGTTAATTTTGTTCTTGCGAGCGAACGCCCACTCGCCGACAAACTGACAATATCGGGAATGTCAGAATTTCAGGATTTGTTCATGTTGTCTGATGTCGCGGTGCGAAAGCAGGAGCCTATTGCTAACGCGGAAACAATGTTCGGGCTGTCCAACAGCATGAATTTTGGTAGTTCCATGCGGAACAACCACGATGCCGCAGCGACCGCGTGGGCAGCGATTAGGCCTGATAGGCAGGGCGCGACTCCGCGCAGCCTGTCACCCCGCTACACGAATGAGACGCGACGGCCACAAGATGTTACGGCACTTTTCGCAGATGTGGCCTAGTCTACGGGCGCTAGCCATGCCCTCTAGCCAGGCACTCTTGCAGAACGCGCTACTTGTGATGTAGAGCTTAGCCTCTGCCTCGCAAAACAACGCGCAGGCAGCTCCGCAAAGTGCGAGAGCACGTGTCAAGGTACACATGCCTACCAACAGTGGCTACCACGATAGCATAAGAGCGAATGAGTACCTTGATCGATTACTGTATAACCAACAAGCGGCAGGACTTTCCGACGCCGAACTTATCGCTCGCATGGTTCCTGTTTCGCTGACATCAAGCGGCTCGGTGATTCCGACTGGCCGGACATCGCGCCCGCACGGTAGAATTTCGCATGAGCATCCGCGACGAATTTCTTCCGGCGAATTATGAGTTGCGTTTGACGAGAGCGTCGGAGCTACGCACCCAGCATCCGGACGAATCCCTGTTGGAGCATGTTCGAGCGATGGACGAACTTTATCATCTCGCTAACCCTCTCGCCTAGAATACGGAGGAACTTGAGCGCGTTACACGGCAATTGCACCCGAATTTCGCGGCGCATTTTAGGGGATGCGATTACGCAAACCTAGAAGAGCTCGCCGCCGCCAGGGGCCGGACACCTCGGCTAGTTTCGATATTGGAAATAAAGCGTCCGCCATTGTTTTGGTACGAAGCGAAAATTCAGCAACGTTTGCATCTGTGGCCTTATCTTTGCAACCTACGCATGTGTTACACACTTCGCTTAGGCACGCCGTTCAGTAGCGGCGTTTCGGCAGACCCGTAGGCTTCCACTTACGCTTAGGCCTGCGGCGCCCGAAAAGCCTCGAAGCGGTACACTTAGTTTTGAGTTCGCCGGCCGACCCGTGCGGTTGGCACGTGTGGTGGTGTTGGTCCTGACTGACGCACACTCAGACAGACACGGATAGGTGCTTCGAAACAAAAGCAAAAGCATTTAATCACGAGCAAGGCAATAGGCAATTACAAAATAAATGAACTCAGACTATAGGAACACGCGCGACAGGAACTCGGAGGAAATACATGCGACAAGGTATCAATACAAGTATAAACAACGCAGGAGTTAACACTGGTAATAAAATAACTAGATGAAAAGAACACATAACGAGAACTAACTCGATGCACTATCTCCGGTGCGACGCAGCGCACGCTTCGTTCTGACACCGAAATTCGGTGAATATAAAAAGAACATTAAATGAAAATAATTATGCCCTACGGAAATGTCCAACAATAACGGTCGTGACGCTTACGTAGAGGGAGTTGACGGGTGTCAATGATGTCTCGCCGGCTTCGGTAGACGAAGAGAGGGCCCGATGTTGTGCACGACTGTTTTTTCGTCACTTCGGCTGCTCCATACCGGACGACTACGCGAGACTCGCGACACCGCTGACTGCTCTCTTCCTGGTCAAGACGTCAACTGCCGTGGCAGCCAAATCGGGCCAGAATCATCTTCTCCCTTTCGCGTGATGAACAAAGCGCGCCGCCCCGCTGCGGGGGGGGCCCAGCCCGGCGGCTGCGTTTCTTTGGCAGTGCCGGCGGCATCCCGAGGCGTTGGCGATAAAACGGCCCGCAAGGCCGAGCTTTTCCTCGGGACGCAATTAGCGGCTTTTTTCCCTTTTTCCAAAGGACGCCGAACCTCGCTCCGTACATTCCCACGCCGTCTCTTATCTAGTTGGACACGAGGGCGGCCGAGAACACCTGGCGGCTGTGACACTGCCCCCTCCTCAAGAATATTGCTCCGCAATATTTTAAAAAAATCACATACGCGCAGAGTTCGAGAAGGTCATCAGTGTCCAAGTCGTGCACGATTGCACCTTCCGCGCAGCAGTTCTCTGACGGTACGATCACGCATAAACAATGGAGATGCACTCACTGGCACAAGATGCCCGACGTCACATATGTCACGCACTAGTTCACGGTCACGCACACAAACCAGCAAACACCGACACTGTGTTCATGAAAAGCAATAGATTAACAACACTTTGTATAATTTAAACACACGGATGTCACTGCAGTCATCAACGATAAGTGTGAGATAACCTGCCGACATATGAACAATGCACAAGGCATGTGCAAAACACACGAAACAGAAATGCTTACAAATTATTAAAGATATGTCGACCCAACCGTGAGAGCTATAGAGAGCAAAAGCATACGAAAAATAACTCACTATGTCGCACTCCCGTGTAAGCATTCCGGTATTCCGGCGCGGAATCACGCCTCGCCGTGATCGACGCGACTCATGTAGTCTGCTCCGACATTCTGAGAGCCCATGATGTGCTGTACCCGGAAACTGTACTGTTGGAGTCTAAGGCTCCACCGGAGTACACGGCTATTGGTCGACTTTGCCGCCTGAATGAACTTCAGGGGCTAATGATCGGTTTGTACTACAAACCGTCGCGCATACAGGAAAACTTGAAACCTTTCTACCCCCCATACGAGAGCAAGAGCTTCTTTCTGGACGGTGACGTACGCTACCTCTCTGGGCAGCAACTTTCGGCTTGCGTAGGCCACCGGGTGGAGCACATTATCGTGCTCTTGGAGGAGCACAGCTCCGATTCCCCTGTCAGATGCGTCGGTCCGAAGGACAAATTGTCGCTCGAAATCGGGCAGCTTCAATATGGGTGCGGTCGTCACGAGCTCCTTGAGCCGCACAAACGCATTTTCCTGGGACTGGCCCCATTCCACAATGTGAGGAAATCCCTTCCTTGTGAGGTCGGACAACGGGCTTGTCAGCGACGTGTAGTTATCAATGAACTCTCGGTAGTAGCCCGTTAGCCCGAGGAAGGAACGAACCTGTCGTTTTGTTCTCGGTCGGGGTGCCTTCTGTATCTTTTGCAAGGTTGCCAACAGCGGGGCCAATTCTCCAGCGCTGACGTTGTGTCCAAGGAAAGACATTTGCTTGTTGCCCTGAGCCGATCTGGGATTCAGGGGACCGACTATGTCAATTGCCACCTTCTCAAAAGGTGTCGCAATAATTGGCACCTTAACCAGCGGTACCTTCCTGGTGTGTCCCTTGGGCGCGGTGCGTTGGCAGATGTCGCATGACGCAACTAAACGCTTGATATCGGCCTGCATTCCTGGCCAGAAGAACTCGGTCCTAATCTTCGAGAGCGTCTTCTTCGCCCCCTGGTGTCCTCCTATCGCACTGTCATGCGCTAGCTGCATTACCGAGCCTCGCAACTTTTCTGGGACGACTACCTGGCAGAATTCTTCACCCGACTCGGACACGAATTTTCTTTCCAGCAACCCATCTTGCGTGAAGAACAAGTGGCGGTCCCCGTTCTTGTTGCACCTTTCGACGTCCAGGTTACAGAAGCTCGAGCGTAAGGTCGGGTCGTTCTTCTGCTCCACGACCAGTGCTTCCCGGCTAATTCCTGGTGAAACTTGGGGTACCCGCAGCTTTTGTTGTTCCGCTTGCCTGCCGCTTTGCGAGCGCGTAATAACGGGATTTGCCTGAAGTGCTTCCTGCACAGTTGGGCTTTCCCTTGCACTGTCGTCTATGGACTGCTCCTTAATTTCTTTTCTTACGCTCTGAGAAGCGTTTGTGCCAGCAACATCTTGCGTTTGTAGTGAAGAAGCCGGATCGCCAATGCTGCACTAGTGGAGCGTGAGCTGAACGTGATTTGCCGCCCTAGTTAGTTAAGCCTAGACGCCATCGTGTCTGCCAGTCGGTGCCGACCTCGTCATCCACAACTGCGGTTGGGTTGGACTTCCTTATCACAATTGGTGGAGGATTGCTGGGTTTCCTACCATCCTGGAACTGCGCAGCCGGACTCTCCGTCCCACAATGGCTACCGGCACTGATTCAAGCTCAACACCAGGTTCTCCCCAGACCAGCGTCTGCCATGGAGCGACCCGTCAGCGGGACCCTCAGATATTCAGTGGCACCGACGACCACGACGTTGATGACTGGCTCTCCACCTACGAACGCGTGAGTGTCCACAATAAATGGGACGACGTCGCGAAACTAGCCACTGTATCTTTTTACCTCACCGGAATTGCCCACTTGTGGTTTCGAAACCACGAAACAGACGTACCCAGCTGGACAGCCTTCAAAAGAAGGTTCAGCGAAGTATTCGGGCGTCCGGCAGTTCGAAAGCTTCGCGCAGAACAACGCCTTCAATCCCGATCTCAGCAGCCCGGTGAGAATTTTACTAGCTACCTGGAAGATGTGATCGATTTGTGTAAGCGTGTCGATCCAGCAATGACCGAGGGAGATAAAATGAAGCACATACTCAAGGGTATTGATGAGGATGCTTTCCAAATGCTGATTTCCAAGAGCCCCTCAACTGTCACCCAGGTCATCAATCTATGTCAAAGCTACGACGAGCTTCGCCGACAACGCCTTGTGGCCCGCCCCCCTGCACCACATCAGGAGTCGCTGTCAGCCTTGGTACCGAGCTTTGAAGACCCCGCCCTCCTCTCGCAAATCAAAGCTTTCGTGCGGGAAGAAGTTGCCCGCCAGCTCTCGCTCATCTCCACCCCGCCGCAGTCAACTTCGTGCCTCAGCCCGACCCTTCGGCATGTTATACAGGAGCAAGTGTCCGAGGTTCTCCCGCAAGAACGGTCTCCTCAAGTCGCCGCTCCATTGACGTACTCCGACGTATTGTCTCAACCACGACCACAGATGAACCGCGCTCCAGCTCCCGTGGCTACCCCTGTCTTTGCCCCAGTGCCGCCACGATCCCCAGTCTATCGAGTCGTGAACCCGTGGCGCACGGCAGACAATAAGCCCATATGCTATTCGTGGGGGATACCCGGACACGTCGCACGCTTCTGCCGCCGTCGTCCACTACGTCCACAGTACGACGCACGCACACCTGTTTACGATCACCCGCTGTCTTACGCTCCCGTCCGCGACACAGAACCACCTCAGACAAGCTTTCGACCACCACCTGGCCGCCGATCTCCTTCACCCCGCCGTCGCTCGCTCTCCCCGATGCGTCGGCGTCCATCCTCTACCGAACCGGAAAACTAAATTACGCAGTTCCCGAGGCAAGAACTGCGTCACCGTCGAAACGCCCAAGCCCTCTACGCTCGCCTCCAAATGTATAGATGTCGTCGTCGAAGGTGTTTCTGTGTTTGCGCTCATTGACACTGGTGCTGCTATTTCCGTAATCGCCGAAAAACTATGCCGTTCACTTCGAAAGGTGACAACGCCCTTCTTTGGTCCATTACTTCGCACAGCCACAGCACAGCACGTCCAGCCGGTGGCTGCGTGTACCGCGAGAGTTGTAATTCAAGGGAAGCTCTACACGGTCGAGTTCGTCGTATTACCCCATTGCTCGCATGACATCATTTTAGGATGGGATTTCCTCTCTCGTCACCAGGCCGTCATTGATTGTTTCCGAGCAGAAGTCGCTTTCTCTTCTCTTGGCGATGCCATCTCTGACGAAGTTCCGTCTTCTCGCGCCAAGTTGGTTATCGCAGACGACATCCATGTCCCTCCGCACGCGTATGTCATGGCACCTGTATGCTGTCCCGCTGCCTCCGATGCCAATCTGTTCTTCACCCCTTCCACTGCTTTCACCGATCGCCACCTTGTAGCGCTTCCAAGCGCTCTGATTGCCCTTGAAGATTGTGCGGCTAACCTTCTTTTCTGCAACCGATTCCCGTTCCCGATTACATTGCGTCGCGGTGAATCAGTTGGCATGTGGAGCCTTACGAACCTATTGCTACGTTAGACGTCCCAGATGGATCGGCGGAGATGAACATCCTCTCCTATTGTTCTTCAAGTGCGCCATTGCCTCAAGAAATTTTCAGCAATGTCTTTGACGACGGCTTAACCCCCACGCAACGCGACGAACTCCTCGGCCTACTCACCAAATTTCGTCATGCTTTCGATACGCACAGCAGCACTCTTGGCCGAACTTCGACTGTGTGTCACCGCATCGACACAGGTGCCCACCCACCGTTGCGGCAGCGGCCATACCGCGTATCATCGACGGAACGCCGCGTCATTGATGAACAAGTGGGTGACATGCTAAAGCGCGGTGTAGTCCAGCCATCCAAGAGTCCATGGGCATCGCCAGTTGTTCTAGTCAAAAAGAAAGACGGATCGATTCGCTTTTGCGTGGATTACCGCCGCTTAAACAAGATAATCAGAAAAGACGTCTACCCATTGCCGCGAATCGACGATGCCCTTGACTGTTTACAAGGTGCCGAGTTCTTCTCCTCACTTGATTTACGATCCGGTTATTGGCAGGTGCCTATGGCCTCAGATGACAAACCTAAAACTGGCTTTATTACACCAGATGGCCTATACGAATTTAATGTGATGCCTTTTGGCCTTTGAAACGCGCCCGCCACGTTCGAGCGCATGATGGACGCCATTCTG
Organism: Hyalomma asiaticum; assembly: GCA_013339685.2. NCBI lineage: Eukaryota > Metazoa > Arthropoda > Arachnida > Ixodida > Ixodidae > Hyalomma > Hyalomma asiaticum. Next base: position 71,849,518 of record CM023488.1, read on the forward strand.
CGCGGCCTGAAATGGAACACGTGCTTATGCTACTTGGATGACGTAGTTGTATTTGCACCTCATTTTCCGACTCATCTTCATCGCCTGGAGCAGGTGTTACGCTGCCTCACCACCGCTGGCCTAGAACTCAACTTAAAGAAATGTCACTTTGGAGCACGAAAGCTGACTATTCTCGGGCACGTCGTGTCGAAGGACGGCATTCTCCCCGATGTTGCAAAGCTGCGGGCTGTCCAAGAATTCCCAAGGCCAAAGAATCTAAAAGAGTTGCGTAGTTTTATTGGCCTTTGCTCGTACTTTCGCCGCTTCGTTCGAAATTTCGCTTCGATTATGGCACCACTCACAGACCTCCTTCGCGGAGACGCCAACCTTTCTGCGTGGTCGCCGGCTTGCGATCGTGCCTTTGTGACCCTACGTAAACTTCTCACAACGCCTCCGATACTGCACCATTTTGACCCTACTGCTGCCACGGAACTCCACACGGATGCCAGCGGTGTCGGTCTCGGTGCTGTCCTGGCGCAGCGAAAGCCCCGTTTCCAAGAATACGTTGTTGCCTACGCAAGCCGCACTCTCACGAAGGCTGAAGCGAATTACTCAGTCACCGAGAAAGAATGTCTTGCGATCATTTGGGCCATTACAAAATTTAGGCCATACCTGCATGGCCGGCCTTTCGATGTCGTTACGGATCACCACGCTCTTTGCTGGTTGTCGACCCTCAAAGATCCGTCTGGTCGTCTCGCCCGATGGGCTCTGCGCCTGCAAGAGTACGACATCCGCGTCGTCTACCGATCAGGAAAGAAGCACAGCGATGCCGACGCTCTTTGTCGGTCGCCAGTCGACAGCGTCGTTGCCAGCCTCTCCGCCATTGACAGCTCATTTGCGCTAGCCACTTCCATCGACATGTCTTTGGAGCAGCGCAAGGATCCTTGGGCTGCATCATTGATACGTTACCTGTCTGATCCTTCAGCAAGCCCTCCAGCTCGAGCGCTACGCCGGCAAGCTTCCCATTTCGCCATCAGGGATGGAATTCTTTATCGCCGCAATTACGAACCAGATGGGCGCAAATGGCTTCTCGTCATACCGAGACAGCTCCGCGCAACTATATGCGCCGCTTTCCATTCTGATCCTCAGTGCGCACACGCTGGTCTGTTCAAAACTTACGCCAGACAGCGCCTCAGATTTTATTGCGCGGCATGTACACCTTTGTGCAAAAGTACATTTGATCCTGCACAGAATTCCAGCGCCGCAAGCATGGTCCTTGCCGCCCTTCTGCGCCAATGCAGCCTTTGCCGTGCCCATCACGACCATTTGACCGGATTGGCATAGGCCTATACGGACCCCTGCCATACACTGCTGCCGGAAATCGATGGGTTATTGTGGCCATCGACCACCTCACGAGGTACGCGGAAACTGCTGCTCTCCCATCCGCGACATCTCGTGACATTGCTTCTTTCCTTCTCCGCCGCTTCGTTCTTCGTCACGGCGCTCCGCGCGAACTCCTGAGCGACCGAGGCCGCGTCTTTCTCGCCGATGTTGTCGAAAAGCTACTTGCAGAATGCCGTATTATTCACCGCTGCACCACCGCCTATCACCCGCAAACAAACGGGCTGACCGAGCGCTTAAACAGAACTCTTGGCGACATGATTTCGATGTATGTCGCCTCCAACCACATTGACTGGGACGTCATTCTCCCATATGTAACGTACGCCTACAATACGGCGCCTCAAACGACAACCGGCTTTTCCCCTTTCTTCTTGCTTAATGGCCGAGAACCGTCATCGCCGATCGACACTATCCTGCCTTACCGTCCCGACTCATCCGAGGCCACCCCGGTTTCCGAAGCCTCTCGATATGCGGAAGAACGTCGCCAACTAGCTCGCTCTTACACCACCCAACAACAAGCATTGCAGAAATTTCGCCGCGACGATGGCCTGCCAAACCGGCAGTTCCCGCCTGGCGCTCTCGTTTGGCTGTGGGTGCCCTCCACTTCTACGCCAGGTGTCACCCCGAAGTTTGCGTCGAAGTATCACGGCCCTTACAGGGTCCTGCGGCAAACTTCTCCCGTCAACTACCTGGTCGAACCAGTCACACCCACCACGGACATGCGCCGTCGCGGCCGCGAGACTGTCCACATAGATCGCCTGAAACAATACCATGAACCGCTAGTTTTCACAGCACCTTAGCCCACCGGAGTGGCTACGTCTCCAGGGAGGGGGAAAGATGTAGTGAAGAAGCCGGATCGCCAATGCTGCACTAGTGGGGCGTGAGCTGAACGTGATTTGCCGCCCTAGTTAAGCCTAGACGCCATGGTGTCTGCCAGTCGGTGCCGACCTCGTCATCCACAACTGCGGTTGGGTTGGACTTCCTTATCACACGTTGCTGGGAGTCTCCAGTACAAATCTGGGTCATTGGCCGGTCTGGCACCTTCCACGTTACCCAGCACAAGCTCGTATATCGGGCTTTCAATGCATTTCGCCTTTAGTTGGCCTGAATAGTACGGTGTGTCGACATCTATCCACGCTTCAGGCAACATCCGCACAGATCGATCTAAGAGGTAAACTGGTGCCTTTGTCCCAATAAAATCTTCCTCTTTTACCAGGCTCGTTTTGACTATGACGGTATTGCAGCCCGTGTCTCGGAGGACGCGTACCTCTTTGCCTCCCACCAAGCCAGTGACCACAGGCAGTCGATCAACCGTCTTCGTGGACGTTTCCGTAAGACCCGCATTCACAACCGGCACCTTCTCACCGTTCTTCAGTTCTACAAATCCATCTTCAATGCAAGAAGCGGCTGACTCTTTGGGCGGTGTGCTTAAGTTCGGCGTGCCTCTCTTCCAGCACTTCCAAGTGGGATGACCTGGTTTGCCACATACTTGACACGATTTTCTAGTGTCCCCCTTCCTGCTGTTTGACACCCTGCAGGTCTCGGTGCTATGCCCTGAGCGTGAGCACAGAAAACAATATTTTTCTGGCTGCCGCTTGGTTGCGGCTGGCGGCTGTACGTCGCTGTTCTGGATGGGCTGCTTAAATGTCGTTTTGGGCTTTTCCGTTGCAGATGCACCCTTTGAGAAGTTCTGCCACCCGTGAGCCTCGGTGTACTGCTCCGCCCTCACCACCATGTCTGTTAGCGAGGCGTCTGTCTTTTCTTTGAGGAAAAGTTGCAGGGTGGTTGCGCAAGCGCTCAGAAATTGCTCCTTCAACAGCAGCTCGAAGAGAGCCTCGTAGCTGTTGCCCGCGCCAGATAGTTCAACCCACCGCTCTAAAAAGTTCCTTAGCCGGGTGAGGCACTGCGAACAGGTTTCGTTGTTCGTTGGTCTGGCTGTTCGGAATCGCTCCCGAAAACCCTCTTCGGTGAGGCGGAAGCGGATCATGAGCGCCTTGCGCAACATCTCGTAGTCGGTACACTCGGACGCGACATTCTACTGAAGACATTCAACGCCTCACCACTTAGGCAGAGGCTTAAGGCCGTTGCCCAGTCTTCGTGGGGACACTTTTGATTTTGCGCTACGTGCTCGAATCTCCTCAGGTATGCGTCGAGGTCGTCACGCTCCTCGTTAAAAGGTGGCATCAGTTTATGAGGACTGATGTGATGTGCGCGACCTGACGTTTCTGATGTTGAGCTCTGACCTGAATGTGGAGTGGCCTGCTGCCGCAACAACAAAAGCTCTTTCTCTTCCTGAATTCTTATTCTCGACCTTTCTCTTTCCTGCTCAATCTCGCGTTCCGCATGTTCTCTGTACCAAATGCGTTACGCCTCGCGCTCCTCTTTTCGCCTATTTCGTTCTTTTTCAACAAAAGCATATAGCTCACTGCCTTCAAAACCCAAGCTTTTGCCCTGCTCAATCAGCCCGTCTAAATCCGTGTCATCCATTGCTAAACACTGCAGCGCAAGCACAAAGCGATAACTGGATGGTTACACACTAGAGCACTGAATGAGTTACGTCAGTCCCTCAGACACCACCACTCGGTTGGCCAGTCCTGTCGCGGACGCCAGAATATGTCACACACACTTCGCTCAGGCACGCCGTTCAGTAGCGGCGTTTCGGCAGACCCGTAGGCTTCCACTTACGCTTAGGCCTGCGGCGCCCGAAAAGCCTCGAAGCGGTACACTTAGTTTTGAGTTCGCCGGCCGACCCGTGCGGTTGGCACGTGTGGTGGTGTTGGTCCTGACTGACGCACACTCAGACAGACACGGATAGGTGCTTCGAAACAAAAGCAAAAGCATTTAATCACGAGCAAGGCACTAGGCAATTACAAAATAAATAAACTCAGACTATAGGAACACGCGCGACAGGAACTCGGAGGAAATACATGCGACAGGGTTGCAAGTATAAACAACACAGGAGTTAACACTGGTAATAAAATAACTAGATGCAAAGATAACATAACGAGAACTAACTCGATGCACTATCTCTGGTGCGACGCAGCGCACGCTTCGTTCTGACACCAAAATTCGGTGAATATAAAAAGAACATTAATTGAAAATAATTATGCCCTACGGAAATGTCCAACAATAACGGTCGTGACGCTTACGTAGAGGAGTTGACGGGTGTCACTGATGTCTCGCCGGCTTCGGTAGACGAAGAGAGGGCCCGATGTTGTGCACGACTGTTTTCGTCACTTCGGCTGCTCCATACCCGACGACTACGCGAGACTCGCGACACCGCTAACTGCTCTCTTGCTGGTCAACACGTCAACTGCCGTGGGAGCCAAATCGGGCCAGAATCATCTTCTCCCTTTCGCGTGATGAACAAAGCGCGCCGCCCCGCTGCGGGGGGGGGGGGGCCAGCCCGGCGGCTGCGTTTCTTTGGCGGTGCCGGCGGCATCCCGAGGCGTTGGCGATAAAACGGCCCGCAAGGCCGAGCTTTTCCTCGGGAGGCAATTAGCGGCTTTTTTCCCTGTTTCCAAAGGACGCCGAACCTCGCTCCGCACATTCCCACGCCGTCTCTTCTCTAGTTGGACACGAGGGCGGCCGAGAACACCCGGCGGCTGTGACAGCATGAATAAAGTTATGCAATTATGTGCAGAGATAAAATGTGTCCTCAGGCATTTTCTTTTTTAACACCTTATATATTTATACAGCCGCTGCATTCGTTGCGCCGACGGGCGGCGCTTTCACTCTTATCTCTTCTGCTGCCCTTCCGTCCGTCTGCTTCTGCCGTTTTCACTGTGCACGTGTGGAATTTCTTTAAAGTCCCTTGAAGGTGAACATTTCGGTGTTTGTGAGTACGAACGCGCTCAAAATGTCGGCAGAACTAGGAAAAGGACACAAGGCGTGCTGCGGTGCTTTTTGGTACCACAACTCGGGAAGAAACAGCGCAGCGAAATTGTTCCATTTCCCAGCGCATGAAAGGTAAGTACACTTTTTGTTCGGTACGAAGAAGCGAGGGCTATCCTTATCAAATCAGCTAAAGCGCGAACCGAAAGGTTGCTGTTGGCGCTTTACAGTGGGTTTTATGTTTGTCAATGCGCATTTTTCAGTAAGGTAGCAAGCATGTAACGCTACTTGTGGACAGTTTCTCGTGAGCCGATTGATGACAGCTGACGTGCAGACGGAAATTTCGCTTCGGTATCGGTTTTGTTAGCAGTGGCTCTTAATTTCTTTTTCTTCCATAACAAGTCGCGCAAAGTATGTTCGCTGAATGCGCTTCTTCGACGAACTGGTTCGGCTTTAGATCATTCCGACGACCAGTCAAAAATACCAAAAAGACCCAAAATTATTAACGTATCAGTGGCTGCTTACATTCCGTGTAACGTGAAGTCCGTGTTACCTGCGCTAAGGCCGAGCTGCGCTTTGCTTTTGAACCTGTGACACATTCTTTTCTCCCTTTTTCGCACTCTCTATATTAGTGTCGCTTTTACGTGTTGTTTATTGATTTACATGCTGGTATTGGTTTCATTTTCTAGGTGTGACGTAGGGAGAAATTACGCCAAAAGGGCAGACCTCGAAGGACTCACACAGGAGGAACTGTACGACGGCTACTGCCTCTGTTCGGACCACTTCGCCGAAAGTGCCTACGCGAACCCTGCCAAAACAAAACACCTTAGCGCATTTCGATGTCTGCGCAAACAGCTTGCAAGGTTTTGTCTTTGTGCAGACATTCATAGCTCACATTGTTGCGCTATAATTCACTGCTGCGAACACGAATTTTGAGATCTTGTACTTGATGTGGTGAAGTTTCAAAAGTACTAATAGTACTCAGCATTCTTGCCACGCATACTTTCATTTTAATATCAAATAAGGAGGAAGAAGCTCCTTCTAGAAAATTCAGAAATATTTTAGTAAGTCAAGAAAGCACGCTGTGCCACAAGCAAGTGTACCAGCAAAGTTGAGGCGCTTCCACCGGTTTGTTAAGGCGTCTTCGAAAGTACAATGACAAATTATCTCCAGCCAATTACAAAACTAATAGAACAGCTCAGATTTGTCCTATGCTTCCAACATTATGCACGAAGCTGAGCTTACGAGCTCTATAAAATAAATGCTTTATATGATTCAGGCATATTAGAGGAATGTCTTGAAAACCGGTCAGAGTAGGCTTGTTCTGAGCTATCTGCCCAGGCTGATTCATTAAATGCTGTAGATCTGAGTAACTTTTGTAAACATTTTTCCATGTCCCGAAGGTGCGCGTTCCGTAATACATTTGCGCATGAGTCTGTCCTAGCCAGTTTCCCATGATGATTAACTATCGACACTTACCTATACTGCATTCTTTTTCTCAATGGAAAGCTCTGTCTACAGGGTGTCATTTGTTGTTTGATGTTGTAGGATTGTGATACTCATGGCTAAACTAATAGAATATATGGGCATTACAAATTGCGAGGAATAACTGCAATGTACTGCTGTAAAATTCTGTATTGATGCCCTGTTAGCAATGCTACAGCTTCGAACGAGGGTTTACGTGACGTATCGAGAAACATAGCCAAGTGTTATAATGTAAATATAATTTGCTGAGTATGTAATGGTACATTAGCACAAGCTGAGTTATATAGGAATTTAGCTTGCTATAGAGGGTTATTTCGACTAGCAAGCTATAGAAAAAGGGGCTGGTAGTGTTGGGCTCAACGTGCAGGTCATCTGCACTGCAGGATCAGTTGATTATACACAAACGTGTTACTATGAACCGTCGCTTCTGGAGAATTGTATTGTGTACAGCCAATAAACATGGTGACCCCTGCAGCGATATTCTGTATACGATGAATTGTATGAAGACTTCTCTTATGCTTATGTAGCCAATACAGAATGCGGACGTGTGTATTTACCGTACGAGATACACTGTTCTGTGCTATTGTGGCATCCATTGAGTTTTATCGTTTGCAATGCGTTGCTAATAAAATGAGTGACTAAACTACATTTTCTGACTACACCCTTTTCTTGCTCAAACAAAACTGTCACGCTTCAAGGCTTGCTGGCTCGTGCGCATTCAAACGAGAAATATTTACAAATAAATGTTTCGTGGATGTGCTGAAAGTCCGAGAAAATAGCAAACGAAAGTTGTCGAAAACAAGATATGCAGCAGCAACGCAACCCGAAAAAAAAATTGCAAGTGGTCGCGCCCTCGTGGAGCGCATAGCAGACGACAAGCAGCTCGACGCTTCCTTCTCTCTCATCAACAAAAGCGTTGCCATAGCAGCATTAGCATCTTTTATTGTTTTTTTTTTTTGGTTTCACAGTTGATTTGTGGGGTTTAACGTCCCAAAACCAGCTCTGATTTTGAGAGACGCCGTAGAGATGGTCTCCGGAAATTTCGACCACCTGGGGTTCTTTAACGTGCACTGACATCGCACAGCACACGGGCCTCAACATTTCGCCCCCATCGAAATGCAGCCGCCGCTGCCGGGATTCGATCCCGCGACCTTCGGATCTGCAGCCTAGTGCCATAACCACTAGACCACCGTGGCGGGGCAACTGGTTTCACAGTTTGGCCTACCAAACACCAAGGGACAAATTGGCGCTAGTGGTGCTATTATCGTTTACCTGGGGTGTATCGTTTACCTGGGGTGTATCGTTTACCTGAGATATCGTTTACCTATTATCGTTTACCTGGGGTGTAGCCCTGCCGCCGCGGCTAAGCGTATAAAAGGGGACATGCTCGCTGCGCGAGCATGTCGCGCGCCTCCGTCCGCAGCCTTGTCACTCAGGCCTCGTTGCGCGTGGAACAGCGGTGCAGTCACCGCGCAAGCACGTAGGGGCAACGCTTCCGCAACGTTTGCTGTTAAGCAGGTACCACGTGGTTGGTAACTATCAGACCACGCATTAGACCCTTGCGCCTACGCGCTAAGAACGGCCCACGATTCCCCTACACGTGACGCTCCGCGTTAGGAGCGCGAGGCCGAGACGAGAGTAGGTGAGCGGCACGCCACGGAACGACGAAGCTATGACCCGCCAGTTCACGACGACCAGCGACTGGGCCGGCGTGGTTTCAGCGGCCGTTGTTACCGATGTGGTGAAACGGGGAACGTCGTCCGTGAGTGCCGCCGCGCACCCGGTCAGGCACAGACGCGCTGTTTGAGGCCGCCGGTGAACCAAGTGGGACGCCGCGCGGCGATCGAGAGTAGCACCGATGCGTTCGGATGACTGGCTTCTTCTGTCTGTCGCGCAGGAAGTGTGGAAGACTCGCTCACAAATTTGACGGAGTTAAGGATTGCTCGGAAGAAGTTTGTAACTTTGTTGGATCCTGCAGCAAGCACTTCTTTGTTTGAAGACGAAGTTTTGCATCATCGCAGTGAGATCAATGTCCGCTTGAGAGAAAGCAATACCGTTTTCCGCCTTGCTTCAAGCACACCACAATCAAGCGGTGCAGCTCGGCTTGTGATCCTTTGGGAAAGACGCGTGAGGCGACAACGCCTCGTGCATCTGCCCGGCCTGTCAATTCCTCTTGGGTCGATACTTCCTGGCCAAGACAGATGTTGCCATAGACATTGGCAGTGGTGGTTACTGTGAACACGCGGGAGACGAGCTAAAATTTTTTTCAAAAGCGCCCGCACTGTCAAAGGCATGCCATTCTTCGGGTACGGTGCGAATTTAAGGGACGGGAAACGCGCAGAGAGCGCGAAACGACGGCGCAATAATGCGCAGCGTTCGCGCAAAACCAGTGCAGCCGCTTTTGACCGAAGCGGAGAACCTGCTGCAATCGGAAAGGGTTCAGCTGTTGTCGCTGTTGTACGAATACGACGCGATTTTCAGTGATCGCCCTGGGTGCACTATGCTGGTCAAGCACAGAATGACAAGCTTCATGCACGACCATGGAAATTGACAAAGCGAAAAGCGCTGGACGAACTCATCGACACAGGCATAGTGGAAATGTCAAACCGCCCATGGTGCTTCCGATAGTTCTAGTTCCGCAGATGGGTAACACTCTTTGTGTAGACTATAGTCTTTGTGTAGACTATCACTGGTTGAATGAGGGTATGAAAAAGGACGCATACCCTCTTCCCTATATTTCGTCGTTAGTGTCCAACCTAGGCGGAGCTGAAGTATTTACGACGCTAGATGCTAGCCGTTCTTTCGGGAAGATATCGCTGGTCACTCATAAGATCACTACCGGAGACGGCAGCCGGATCCGACGGCGTCCTTACCATGTGTCCCACACTGAGCCATCAGTGATAGAACGCCAGGCCGAAAAGATGCTCGCCAAAGACGTCAGTGCATCTTCGTGGAGCCCATGGGCCTCACCGGTCGTTCTTCCGAAGAAGAAGCATGGAACTTAGCGCTTGTGCATAGGATACCGCCACGTGGACAAAGTAACGCGCAAAGACGTATATCCTCTGGCGCGGATCGACGAAGCTCTCGACTTTCTACAGGATCTGCCTATTTCTCTTCCATCGACCATAGATCGGGACACTGGCAGATTTCCGTCGATAAGGAAGACCGGGAAAAGACCGCATTTGTTACGCCCGATGGACTTTACTAATCTAAGGTTTACTAATCTAAGGTAATGCCGCAGTCACATTTGAAAGGACGATCGACTCCCTCTTTCGTAGGTGCAAATGGTCGACGTGCCTTTGTTACCTTGGCGATGTCATCGTCTCCTCGCCGACATTTGAAAATCACCTTAGCCGACTGTCGGCAGTTCTCCGAAGTTTTCAGGCAAGCAGGCCTTCAGCTCAACTCCCTTCGCCACGGTGGTGTAGCAGTTATGTCAATGCTGATCTGAAGGTCGGGGGATCGTATCCCGGCCGCGGCGGCTGCGTTTTGACGGAGGCGATATGTTGTAATATGCGATGTCAGTGCACGTTAAGGAACTCCAAGTGGTCGAAATTTCCACAGCCCTCCACTACGGCGTCTCTCATAATCATAGCTGGTCTGGGACGTAAAACCCCAGAAATCAATCTTCAGCTTAAGTCTGAGAAATGCCGTTGTGGCCGCCGCGAAATTACTGTGCTTCGCCACTTTGCGAGCGTCCAAGGCGTGCAACCTGACCGAGACAAAGTTCGCGATCTCGAAGACTTCCCTCTACCACGTTCCACTGAGGATGTACAGAGTTTGGTCGGCCTCTGCTCCTATTTCAGACGCTTCGTCAAGAATTTCGCAGACATTGCGCGGCACTTACGCAGTTCCTGAAGGAGGAAACATCTTTATCTTGGGGTCCTGCCCAATCCAAGGCGTTTCGAACGCTAACAACTTCACTTGCGTCGTCACCCACCCTGGCCCGTTTTGACCAGTCTGCCCCTACTGAACTTCGCACCAACCCCAATGGCCATGGAATCAGCGCTGTTGTCGCCCAGGAGCAACAAGGAAGAAACCGCGTTATCGCCTATGGCAGCCTCCATCCGTCTCCCTCAGAGTGCAAATTCTCTGTCACTGATCACGAGGGCCTGGAGCTACTTTGGTCTGTCAGCAAGATTAAACCCTATTTGTTCGGCTGCACGTTTTCTGTCATCACAGACGACCATTTTGTGTGCCAGTTTTCCTCTGTCAAAGGCCCGGCTGGACCACTGCGTCGCTGGGCATTGAAACTGCTAGAATACAGCTTTAACGATACTTACAAGTCTGGCAGACTACGACAGGATGCGGACTGCCAATCCCGCCATCGCGTCGATCCTTCCGACTTGTCAGAGCACGATTCCGACGCCTGCGGGATCGCAAATCTCTGGTTTAACCGATACACGCAACGAACCGCTCAGCTATGCCAGTCTGAACTCCATTATCCACCGTCTGCGTTTTCGGCCCTCTCGCAAGTCTCTCCAGTTATTACTCCATGATAGAACCTTGTAGAGACGCAACAACAGCTTCGACTGTCCCTAGCTTCTACTTGTCATTCCTGAAACACTCCGCTCAACTGTTCTAGAACAGCTTCATGACGCCCCAACCCCTGGACACCTAGGAGTAACTCGCACGTACGATCGCGTTTGGTGTCCATTCTTCTAGACAGGCCTCCACCGTTCTGTGCGCCGATACGTTCCTGTTTGCCAGTCTTGCCAGTGCCGCAAGCATCCGTCCACGTCTCCAGCCAGTCATTTTCATCCAACAGACATTCCAGCTGTCCCGTTTTACCGCGTGGGCCTTGACCCCATCGGACCATTCCCAACATCTCTGACTGGGAGCAAGTGGACAGCCGTCGCTACTGACTACGCGACACGATACGCCGTCACGCGGGCACTATATACAAGCTGTGCGACTGACGTTGCAGGCTTTCTCATTTACGACGTTATTCTCCACCATGGCGCTCCTCGGCAACGTCTCACCGACCACCACAGCTCATTTAGTCCAGTCGTCGAGGACAATCTTCGTTCGTATTCCGTATGTTACAAGCTGACCACTGCCTATCGCCCACAAAGAAAGGGTCTTCCTGGTCGTCTTAATCGTACACTGACCACGATGCTCTCCGTGTAAGTTTCTTCAGACCACCGTGATTGGGGACAGCTCCTTGCCATATGTGATATTTGCCGACAACTAGTCTCACCACGACACCGCTTTCTCCCCCTTTTATGTATTGTTTGGCCCCCGTCACACATTGCCCTTCGAAACTGCTACCATCATCTGTGTGCCCTCTTACCGACTAGGCCCGCGATGCACCGTCTCGGGCTACAACGACTCGCCAGATTGCAAGGGATCGTTTTCATGTTTTCCAGCTATCCCAGAAAGCTCGCTACATTAGCCACCACGGATTCGCTCATTACTCTCTAGGCTCATTGGCCCTCTTGGACACCTTGCCGCCACATTGACTTTAGTCAAAGCTTCTTTCATGTTACTCTGGGCCTTCCAAGGCCCTCCACCAGATCACTGATGTGCACCAGATCACTGCTGAGGTACCGAGCGAGTCAAATGCGTTCTCGTAATCTATGAAGGCTACAATAGGGGTTGGTTATACTCCGTGCATTTTTCTATTACCAGATTGATAGTGAATATGGTCTGCTGTTGAATAGCCTTTACGAAACCCTGCTTGTTCGTTAGGTTGACTGAACTCTAGTGTAGCACGAATTCTGTTAGCGATTACCTTGGTAAATACCCTGTGCACGACTGACAGTAAGTTAATCGGCATGTATTTTTCAAGTCCTTTGTCTCGCCTTTCTTATGGGTTAGCATGATGTTCGCATTCACCCAGGATTCCGGTAAGCACACAGTGACTAGGCATAGCGTATACAGGCTTGCCAGTTTTTCTAGCATTATCTTCCCACGATCCTTTAAGAGACCTCCTGTTCTCTGAGCCTTTCCGCTTGCGTTTCCTTGAAAGATTTCATTACTTCCTTTCTCATTGCTGGTGGTATAGCTACCTCTTCTCAACTTCCCTGTTCAATAACGTGCTGGTTATTCCGGCTACTCTAGAAATCTCTGTACAACTCCTCGGCCACTAAGACTATCTCATCCCTACGTCTAACGACATTGCCTCCCTGCATATATTTTGTAAATACGATTTCTATGCAGTTCTGGTTACTCTTATCCCCATGCCAATAGCAATGGCATCGCAGTGGTGGTGCCACGGCCGAACCGGATTCTATCTGCCCCTAAGCCAGTAGCACGTATGGCTACTCTCAGAAAAGAAAGAAATGAAAAAAGAAAACTTGAATACGAGAGGTAAAGAATAATTATGAGCGTAAAGAGCGAGACTCAAAGACAACACCCGCGCATTGGGCAGGCAGTTCTATTCTCTTCTATCTTGTCTTCGTCGCCTTTACGCTCCTAGCGCGAGCGCGACAGATCTGTCACTGAGCGTTTCCATTACACTCGGCCACGACTGCGAGTGTTCGTAGCTGCCGGGGATGCTTCTGGCGGGCGGCAACGGCGTTGGCGAAGCGGGCGACCTTGTCTACGTCACGTCTTGCTTGGCCGTGCTGTCCAGAACTATTCTTGGGCACGCCATTTTCTGTAACGCGGTGGGCAAGAGTGCTCGCGCTGTTGGTTTGTCTTTGCACCTGCCGCAAGTGTCTCCTGGTGGTGTCATTGCCCATAGCGTGGTGGTGCGGCGTGTGTCATCGGCAAGGGGGCGGGACTTCGGGTTGGTATTCAGTGCAACCGGCGCTTTCGCCCAACCCATGAATATGGGACATGTCCGAACATTCTAAAAGCAGCACATGTTAAGGAAATGCTGCGTTCGTCTGAGCCGGAAATGTCAGGAGACAGGGGGTCAGAAGGCGTGGCATAAGCGGCAAGATGGGCCTTCGTTGGCTGGTCCGGGGTACTAGCGGGTACAGTCATGCTTTCTTTAGTCAGTGCCGATGGGAACATGGCAGCCTTGTCCGTTGACACCTGAGGCTGCCTGAACTGGTGTCCCGGGCGGTCGCTCCAACGGACCAGGAACAATCTGAAGCCTCGAATCGTTGTGCTCACCGTGTCCCTTGTACGGCAGCACGTCAAGTTCAAGCATCAGCTCCACGTCTGCATGCCGTAGGGATGATGAACTTGGAGAACGCTTCTCCGAGGGCTGCGGATAGGAGGTGGCCTCGGCCTCTTGCATTGTGTCCAGTATTACAGGAGCCGCTGCCTCCTTATACGTAAGCACTGACGAGCTTGAGGACTGCGCCTGCAGCTGTTGTGGGTGGAACATACCCTCTGGCTCTGGTAGTGATGCTGGAGCCACGCTTCTCGATGTAGGGTCAGTGGCCTGTGGTGTTGTAAAAGACCTGCAGCTATAGTCAGCAGGAGGGCAGTCAGCAGTATTGTTGAGAGGAAGTGTAGTGCTTGCTCCTGCAACGCCGTCACGATGGCTGTCAGGAGCCTCCTTCAGGTCAGTGAGATGGTCACATTTACCACAGGTATGCGGAAGCTGGCCCAACGCGGTTGAAAATTTAGCACTCTACTCCTGCCAGGACTGCTCTCATATGCCTTCGTATCGATGCCAGGCCACGGCGACGTCTCCAATGTGGCTAAGGGCCACATGCCAGTTTCGTTGGTCCGACTACACAGAACGAGTTCCGAGAGAGTTGATCTCGTAGATCCAGAGGATGGCGTCATCCTGGAATGCACGGAACTCCGATAGCACACATGCATTCGGCGGTGATGCCGCACAGGATAACCCAGATGTTATCCTGGCTAAACGTCGGTGAGGTGGCTGCCCGAGGCACTCGAGGAACCCGAATCGGCGACCGCGAAGAATACGGCGGCATCAAACCTCACGGCGGTGGGACCCATGTTGGAGGGAACTCGGCCAGCGTCCCTGCGTGGCTCATGTTCCGACGTATAGTCCTGGTTGGGGATTCGTTGCCGGCGGAAGCGTGAGCAGCGTACCCTGGTACCACGCGCCCTGCGCTGTCGTGGGTCGATACAGTGGCGCGACACCGGTATGATGCTGACCTTGGGAAGCCGAGGTGGCCTGGACGCCGTCCCTGAATGGTCGCAACGGTGCTTCCGGCGACAGAAGGGTTGCGGGGATCCAGGTCGCGGAATCGTGAACGGCGTTCCTTGAACGGAATTCCCGCAGCATCGATGACTGTCGAGGGCCCGATAACTGTAGCTTTTCGTCGACTGTGTCATTGTAAAGAGGAAGACGCAGAGACAACACCCGCTCGCTGGGCAAGCCGTTGTTGTTTCCCTCAATTCTGGGTCCTATTCTATTTTTCCTCCTTGTCTTCGTCGCCATTACGCTTCTAGCGCGAACGAGGAAGATGTGTCCCTGAGCTTTTCTATTACATAAGAAAATCAAGAATCAAACAGGGTATCAGGTAGGTTTACTGTGATTTGGCTAAAAAACACACACTTCAATGGCCCAGTTCTCCCTGTGAGAACATACTGTGCCACAGGCTAACCGTTCACCATTGATTTGATCGTTGCTATGGTTCCCATGTCGTATATGCGAAGCATTTGTTGGCGAACTTCAGCCACTTTTACCGCATCCGCCACTTTTACCGAGCCTGCCCTAAACACGACCATGGCCAGGAGCTGGCCGACATGCGCCTCCTTCTGAGGGCTGTAGGAGAGCTTCTTCCTCCCGACAACCAGCTGCGATCCATCTGCCTCCAGGCTGGTAGACCGTGCCCTCGCCCAAACCATCATGGCTGACAGACCTTCAACAACGCCTGTGCACCGCCGCCGCCCGAGTGTTCTCCAGTGGAACGTAAACTCGCTGCGGCGGCAGCACGCAGACTTAGCCCTCCACCTTTTGTCGTGCTCGCTCTGCAGGAGGTGTACGCTCGAGCCGAAGAGCTCCGCCTACCGGGGTACGTGGGCTACAGCAGTAGAACCGGTTGCATCCAGGAAGCCTGCCATGCTGCCCTTTGCCTGGACGATGGCCATCAGCAAGGGCCCGCACGTTGCACTCTATACGTCAGACGAGAACTACTTCAAGCAGAGCTGCCGGTAGCCGACCTAGTCGGGGGCCCCTTCGGGTGCTGTGCCGTGCGTATACGCCTTGAAGGGGTTGACACGACTGTAGCCAGCATGTACGTCCGCTCCGGCCAACCCTGGAACCCCGCGTACCTTCGACAGCTGGTGCAAAGACTGGGCAAGGACTTCCTGCTGTGCAGCGACTTCAACGCCCACCACACGTCTTGGGGCAGTTGCCGGTCCTGTCCCCGTGGAAAGGAGCTCAGGGACATCATCCAACAGCTGGGGCTGGTCAGCTTCAACACCGGATTGCCCACTTTCCTGCGTCGGACCGGGCGGCTTGTCCGTTCAGCTATCGACGTCAGCCTGGCCACTGAGGGTTGCCAGTATGCATGGTCACCATTCCCCGACTCGTGGGGATCAGACCACCTGCCCCTCCTGCTGTCCCTGTTCCATGGGAGAGCCCCCAGAGACCGAGAATACCACGTGGTGAACTGGCGGGTCTACCGGAAGCTGCTCAGGGAGGACAAGGGCGACAGGGATCTCTTGGAGCTGATGGCAGACAGTGCGAATGCAGCCACTGTTACCACAAGAGTCCAGGCCGGCGAGCCGGTTCCAGATATCAAGCACCTGGCCCTGAGAGCTGCAAGACGCCGTGCAGAACGCCAATCCCTGCGCAAAAACCAACCCGAACTCTGGACAGCCTTCCGGAGGGTTGACGCCGTCTGCAGACGCCACGCACGCAGACGCAGAAGCCAGTGCTGGGTGAGCATATGCGCCTCCATCAACCGCTCACACGATGGCACCCGTGCCTGGCGACTCCTGTCATGCCTGCTACAAGTTCCCCACGCATCCAACCAGGTGCTGTCCGTGGCCATCTACCTCGGTATCCAGGAAGCGGCCCTAAGTGAGCTCCTGACCGTTTTGCTGCCAGGAACACCACCCAACTGGCAACTACACCATCGTTTGCTGCCCTTCCGT
Source organism: Hyalomma asiaticum (assembly GCA_013339685.2). NCBI lineage: Eukaryota > Metazoa > Arthropoda > Arachnida > Ixodida > Ixodidae > Hyalomma > Hyalomma asiaticum. The sequence continues at coordinate 71,866,195 of CM023488.1, forward strand.
TCCCGGCCACCTGCCACCATCCAGGGTTGGTGGTGGCGAAAATCCAAGAAATGTGCAACAAGCCCATCAGGATGCATGAACTGGAAGCTGCCCTCAAGGGTTCGAGCGATGCAGTGCACCAGGAGCTGATGGCATCACCTTCCAGAGGCTCCGCAACTTGGAGGAAGGAGGCCGTCAACAACTCCTAGAGCTGTACAACGATGTCTGGAGCACTACCGAGCTGCCGGAGACCTGGCGTACAGCAGAGGTTGCTCCACTGCTCAAACCTCGGAAGCCCTCCACGGCCCTCTCTTCGTACAGGTCCATCTCCTTCACATCTGCTGTCTGCAAAGTGCTGGAGAAGGTGGTCCTGGCAAGGCTTGAATGGGTGGCCGACGAGCTGCACTACTTCCCGGAGCAGCAAACGGGCTTCCGACGGCATCGTCGCACGTCGGACTCCATTGCCGACGTCATTGCCACCCTGGAGGACGCCAGGAGCTGTGGGAACGTGGCCATGCTGCTGCTGCTAGATGTGGAGAGCACCTTCAATGGACTGCCTCACGCGACCATCCCGGCGGCCTTGGATCGTCTCGGCATCAGCGGTTGCCTCCGAGGCTTTGTGACCGCCTTCCTGTCAGGGAGAACCTTCGCGTCTGTGTTGGAAAGGAGAACCAAGGACCATCACCGCTGGTGTCCCACAGGGCTCTGTGCTCAGCCCCTTCCTTTTCAGCATGGTACTAGCGGGACTTACAGCTTCCCTCCCGGCAGATACCAGGTTCCCCGCCCACTGCTCCCTCTATGCCGATGACGTGGCACATTTGGTACTGGGACCCAGGCGGTCCATTCCAGGCATCAGGAGATCTCTGCAAGCTGCCTTGGACGCGGCGATCTCCTACCTCGGAAACATCGGCCTCAAGGTCTCTGCCACCAAGACTGAGGCCCTGCTGATCCACCCGGTTGCCTCGGCCCGGCTCTATGTCAAACGACTGAGGGTTGGCAACAACAGTCTGCCATGGAAGCCGGTGGTGAAGTACCTGGGTTTCACCATTGACCACCGGCTCACCTGGATCCTGGCTGCTAAGGCCGCTGCAGCCAAGGTGCGACGAGTCCGGGGGGCCATCGGAAAACTGCAGCAACGTGGCCGCAGCTGCTCTACCAAATGGGCGCTGCGGCTGAACCAGGCCGCTGCATCATCCATCCTGCTCTACGCCTTCCCACTGGTCAACCTGATGCCAGCTAGGAGGTCTCTGCTGGAAGGGCTACACAGGGGTGCGTTGCGCTCCATCCTGGGGCTCCCTAAGAACTCCCCAGTAGCAGCGACCCTTGCAGAGGCTGGCGAGTGGCCTCTGTCGCTACGCATGCTCCAGCGGGCACTCGGGCGCATCGACCGCCTCCACCATGCCGCCAATGGAAGGGCCCTGCTGGAACGCCTTCGATGTCAGCCGCACTCTCGGATGGGTGGCCTTTGCCAGCTGTACCACCACATGGTCCCGGATCCACCCGTGCCTGTTGCTCCTCCACCGCCACACCACCCCTGCGGTCGCTCTGCAGCAGGAAGCCTCCTGGAAACTACAGGAACAACTGAAGGGGCGACTCCAGGTGTTCACAGATGGATCCGTGCTGCCAGACAGGACCGCAGCAGCAGCATGCGTCATCCCTGCCAGGGCCAGCAGCAGGCAGTGCCGGCTGCCTTTCCCTGCAAGCTCCATGGCCGCGGAGCTGGCGGGACTCCATCTGACTGCAGATCTACTGGTGGAGGACATCCCTGCAGAACCGGTTGCCATCCTCTGTGACAGCAAGGCGGCGCTGCAGACCTTGGCTAATCATCGACGTGCTGGGCTGACCAGAAGCCTCCTGGCGACGAATTTTGGGGCCCTTGCCGCTACCGGAGTGTCCGTCTCCTTCCACTGGCTGCCCTCGCACGTGGGCATAGCTGGCAACGAGGAGGCGGATACACTTGCGAAAGCTGCCCACCTCCTTAGTGTCCCGCTGACCCAGGCAGTGGCGGCGAGGGACTACTCCCAGGCCCGCCTCCAGCGCCTCCTCGTCTCGATTCACCCTGACCCAAGGGTGGCAAGCGGGCACGGCCCTAAGCCACTTCCCGAGAAGGGCCTTACGAGGAGGGCCAGGGCCACACTCCTGCGACTGCGGACTGGCTGCATCCGGACAGCAGCCCGCCGACACGCCAAGGGCCTCTGCGCCTCTCCAGCCTGCAGCCACTGCGGGGATCCTGAGACTCTCGAACACCTCCTCTGTGCCTGTCCCGGATTTCCAGAGGAACGTTCGAGGGTCATCACAGCCTACCGGAGGCAGGGACTTCCCGCCACCACACTCCACCACTTACTGTTCGCGACTCGCCCCCATCTACCAGTGCTGCAGACTCTGGTGGAATTCATGGATGAGACGGGCGCCGCAGCCTACCGCTGAGCCCGGGTTGCCCTCCCGCGCCTCCCCTTTCCGCCGGCTTAATTCTGCAGCGCTGAGCGAACCCTGACATCTCTCATTACCTTTCTGTCCTCTTTATTTCCCATTATCCCCTCCCCAAGACGCTGCACTGTGTTCCCAGTTTGGGCTGCAGAAATAAGCGTCTTTTCCTTACCATAATCACTACCACCACCACCACAGCGCTCCTGTCGCAAACGCGGCTGCCCGCGTTGCGCTCCTCGCGCCATCTCGCTGGTAATGAAGAAACGCTATAAGCGCCTGCCGTCTCTGAGTCCTGCCAGCGGTAAAGGGTGTGTATAAAGAGCCAGGCCTGCGCGGAATCGCAGGACAGTGACAGCGTAAGCTGAAGGAGCGACCTTCCTAGAAGCCATTGTAAACGCTTGGCGCAAATAGTGCAAGTACAGGTGGTGGGTATCCCCTGCGCCATAACTCTGCGGTTTGGGCTTCTATCTGCACAGCGGTCTGCTGTGCCCGACGTTGCCCTGCTGCAGCCACGCGCGTAACTCTGCGATTCACTTCTTCAGCAGCGGTCCGCATCTAGCGAGGAGGCGCCATCAGGTATATCGAAGAGCCAAGTCAGGTTGCTGCCGGGGCTGCGCACGTCGCCAGCGCTTCTTAAAAACACATTTCGAAGGCTATGCGGAGAAATCAGTGCCAATAGATGGCATGAGTTATCCTGTTCTTCTCGAGGAACGATGGTGGTTACGGACACGTGCGGACACGGGCGGCGGCGGCGGCGGACAACTACGGCGCCGTTGTTGTGATCTCATAACAGCTTACGCTGTAATAAGGCTCGCCGTTAGCTCCTCGAAGCGTCAGCTCTTTCTGGCGTAGTGGTTAGCGCCACGTGCTGCGGAGTGAGAGGTTCCTGGTTCGATTCCGCGCGTCGGAATCATTTGTCCGAATTATTCTTTTTGGGACTTTATATATATATATATATATATATAAAAGTGGAGGACGTGCGAAACGAAAACTTTTTATTTTTCCAACGTTTCAGCCGGGGACCGGCCTTCATCAGGGAAAACCCTGCAGAACCGGTTGCCCTGATGCCCAGAACCGGTTGCCCTGATGAAGGCCGGTCCCCGGCTGAAACGTTGGAAAAATAAAAAGTTTTCGTTTCGCACGTCCTCCACTTCGAAGTGTTTTGATTCTGCTGGATCCAAGGACACTTCCTTCTTCATATATATATATATATATATATATATATATATATATACATATATATATATATATATATATATATATATATATATATATATATATATATATATAGATTCTTATACATATACGGTTCATGACGGCGGCGAAGGGGGCGGAAAAAACCAGCCGAGACTGTCCATATATAATTGCTATCGCAATAAAACGTAAATTTGGGCGGCCCAGCGAGCTAGCGAATGAAAAGTGATAGGTGTAATCGTAGGAGACAACTTGATAGCGGCGTCGGTCGGAGAATAAAGGCGGCTTAAGCACGTCTTAGCAGAAATTAAAAATAATAAGCGTGGGCAGGGTGTGTAATGCGAATGTAAGGCAACTGTCGGTAATTAAGGGTAACGAAGTGGATTCCTAAAGAATGCAAGGGGCGGCCGAGGCAGGGGTCGGCCGAATCGCAAGTGTGCAGGTACGACAAAGACGTTTGTAAGTATAAAATAGTGGCTGTTAGCACAGGGCAGTGACAATTGGAGATCTATAGGGGAAACCTTCGTCCTGCGGTGGGCGTAGGCATGATGATGACGATGCCTGCACATAAACAGGATGTCGCTCAAGGGATGTAATTTAGCAATATGGCTGTAGTGTTACTCCTCACCTGAGAGGTTGATTACAAATTTGTCCATCTTTACCACGGCGCAGTCCCTGGAGGCGTGTATGAACGTGTACTTCCCTGTTGGGGCTCCTGTATTGTGCAGGTAATAAAAAACAGTGAAATTCTTAATTGCCGCATCCAGATAAGAAGAAACAGGCAGTCTTTGTAGGCACATCCGACGTCTGATGCAATCTGCCTTAAGCACGGCATTTTTACTCGAAAAAATCACTTTGAACTCCATTTAGCAATCTTTGTGTCTTTTCTTTTGTTCTTTTGACATTTATATAGATCTTGGATCTTTTTAGTGAACGTCAAAGCGATAGCTTTAAAGAGCTCGTTTGGCAGAAATTGTGATATCGGTTTCTTCAGTTGCGAGTGTGGCAAATGTCGGTAATTAAGCATAACGACGTGGATTCCTAAAGAGTGCAAGGGGCGGCCGAGGCAGTCTTCGGCCGAATCATGAGTGTGCAGGTGCGACAAAGACGTTTGTGAGTATAAAAAATGTCACAGTTTCGCCGCAAGGGCGAAGCAATGAATGCGATAGCAAGAAACTGTAATGCTATACGAAGTGAGGCTCGCAGCATCAGGAGCAATATTAATTAAAATACCGAAAAGCGAAGAACCTGCAGGCAGCTTGAAATTTCCAGCGCGTCCTTCGAGCTCAAGGAGGCCGGTGAATGAACAAACAGATGATGAGCGCGAACTATCAAGTGAAGCACGCACGAAACGAACGCGCAGATATACACCGAACGAGCGCGAATAAGCTGTCACAATGGATACTCTCAGTTTGAACAGCGCACCAGTTGCAAAGGCGGCCGAATCAGCGAAGGAAACTAGCGTGCTTCAAGTGTCGAGCTGTGACACTTGATAGTTCGCGCTCATCTTCTGTTTGTTCATTTAGCGGCGTCCCTTGAGCTCGAGTGACTTTCGTACGCTCCCGTAACATCAGCGCAGACATCACAGTGAAAGCTCGAAACATCCCTCTTCCTCTCACCACGAGACAACCGCGCGAGCAGACAGCGGAAGGGCAAGGTTCTCCCTGCGCAAATATTAGAAGAAGCGAGTGAGCTGGCCGACGACATTGAAATGTGGCCGTTGCGCTCCGCGCGCCATCTCGCTGGTAATGAAGAAACGCTTATAAGCGCCTAACGCCTCTGAGTTCTGCCAGCGGTAAAGGGTGTGTATATAAGGCTCGCCGTTAGCCCCCTGGAGGATCTGCTTTTTGTGGCGTAGTGGTTAGCGCCACGCGCTTCGGAAGCGTTTATCTGAATTATTTTGCTTTGGGACTTTTATATATATATACATACTTATACATATACGGTGCATGACGGCGGTGACGACGGGGACGGCAAAAACAAGCCGAGACTGTTCATATAATTGCTATCGCAATAATAGTGGCTGTTAGCACAGGACGGGGACAATTGGAGATCTATAGGGGAAGTCAGCGTTGTCCGTCAGAGCTGAGCTACTGCCTGAAAGCCGTGTTTCGGTGCGAAACACATATCGGCAGTTCGAGTTGGTCATTCGCTTTCAACGCGCATTGCATCTCTCTTTTTATAACACGGCCAACCGATCCCCAGAGTGGACACTGAGAATCCTACGTCATTCTCTGCACTCAAGCTCACGCGCCATTGGCACCGCCGTCAAGCGCCACGCAGCATAGCTGAAGCTAGGTTGAGAGGAGCAGTAAAGCTGGCCAAAGTGGGACGCGTGTCGCTGCTGCCGACGCCGAGCACGTTTGGCCGCGCTCGCACCGATCGCACCCGGTGCCCTTTACCCTAGCGGCGACACTGTTCTTTGAGATATTTCTCCTCCTCGTTTATTTTACTAAATGGCTTTACGCCCTCTATACCATCGGGTGGTGCGGGCACCCCCACATGTCTTTTAATTTCTTTCTTTTAACATGGGGGACACACTAGCACTAGCACTAGCACTAGCGGCCGCCAGACAAGAAGCCGGCTAGAGCAAAATGGCATGAGTTGCTAGAGGAGAAACGCGCCTTCCAACTCAGTTGATTGCAGGCTAGCATTGGTAGACCGCATTGGTGGACCAGAAGAACAGCGTGATGCTCGATGAAAAAAAAAAATGTGGCTGATCGCTCTGTCAAAGGAATAGGTATAAGATAAAAGTGAAATGCCTCTTCACATAAGCAGTTTAATATTTATTGTTACATCGAGGTGTACTTGCCCATTGCTATCGGTGTTCCGCTAGTAGGGCACTGTTTGACGTGCATGAACCGACGTTCACATATCGCCTTCTTAAATAACATCAAGGACCAATCGTTTGTCGTAATTGAAGTAGTTTACCTAATATCTGAGCACAGTTTACAATAAATGCCGTGCTACAAAGGTATCGTCATATTGCGCAACATTGACTTGTCAACGTCGTTGCCTTGGTCTGGCGTCTAACGCAGCAGTTTCCTTCCCATCACGGGTCCGCGGGGAAACGCCACCCACGAAGAAAGGTGGCCGGTGCCCTACCACTGCGCTATAAGGCTCCGTGCAGTCGAGTTTTCCATGTGCGACATCAGCGCCAGAATACACAGCCTAGCGGACAGAAGGAGCGAAATTGGGCCGACTCTGACCGGGACAATACGCAAACGCGACGCGCGCGTCTCCAACTCTATTGGCGATGGATGGATGGATGGATGCTATGAGCTTCCCCTTTGTAACGGGGCGGTGACATGTGCGCCACCAGGCTCGTAAGAAGATTTAAGAACTTTTTTTTTCTCTTTTAATTTTCCTCATGCCTTTTAAATTTACTTCAATCAAATCGATCATGCCATATCGAAAACGGATTTTCATATCCCAGTTTCCTGCCCCTTATGGCAGAAATTCCATATTTTTCCCTATAATTATTTTTGTCCGTTCTCTCTAGTTTTCTGCCACCAGTATTCTAACCGTCTCTTACTTATTTCAATCGCGGCTATGTTCAGCTTCCCGTTGTTCGCCCTAAAACCCAAGGCTTCATGTAGGGTGGTGCCCAAACGTACACCTGGGTGGATATTTCCGCATTCAATCAGAACATGCTCTGTCGTTTCCCTATCTTCCTCACAGCATGTGCATTTTTCTTCTTCTTTACTGAATTTCGCTTTATAAACACGCGTTCTAAGGCAGCCCGATCTCGCTTCAAACAATAAAGCGCTTCCTCTTGAATTATCATAAAATGCCTCCCTCTTTATTTCGTTTTTGCCCTCTCGGTAGTTATTCAGAGTCGGTTTTTTTTCCATCGCTGTCCTCCAGTAAATCTTCTCCGCCTCTCTGACTTTTCCCTTTACGCTCTTTGTTGTCAGTTCTCTTAGAGCCGTATATTTACTGGTGAGCCTCCTAGTTCTCTTTCTCCACTGCGTGTCAACGCTCTTTCTATATAAATAGCGGAACACCTTCACTGCCCACCTAACCTCTTTCATATTCCTTAGCCTTTCTTCAAACCTTATTTTGCTCTGCGCTTCCCTTGCCTCAAAACTCGCCCATCCCATATCGCCCTTTACAGCCTCGTTTGTAGTTTTCCCGTGAGCACCCAACGCGAGGCGTCCCACAGTTCTTTGATTCACATCCATTCCCGATTGTATCTCTGGCCTCATGCACACCACTGAGTTCCCAAATGTAAGCCCCGGTACCATTACCCCTTTCCACAGACCCCTAAGCACCTCGTACCTATTGTGTCCCCATAACGCTCTGTGCTTCATTATTCCTGCGTTCCTCTTTCCCTTTGCTGCCAAGGCTTTTTCCTGTACCTTCATGTATCTATCGCCCTCATTTACCCATACGCCAAGGTACTTGTATTCGCTTACTCTCGGTATTTCTTGGCCCTGTATGGATACCGCCTGGTCGTTGGGATCATTGAATACCATCAATCCGCATTTTGTTACACTAAATCCTAGTCCTAGATCCTCGCCTTCCTTCCCGCATATATTCACCAGCCGTTGTATATCATCTCGACTGTTTGCGAATAAGACAATATCATCAGCATAAAATAAACCCGGCGACTCCATCGAAATACTCGCCACCTTGCGGACGCTCCTGGAACGAGCCGATCCATGGTCAACCTCGAAACGCGGCATGGTATCTCATTACCGCGGGCTGTAAAACAGCTCTATAGTTGCTTAATCGGCGCCATGCCACCTTGAAGCAGCCCGAAAAAGAACGAATCCTCATCAAAAGACTTTTTTTGCCTGCCTCAGTGCGTGTCAACGCGATGCAAAGACAGCAACACGTCGTTTCATCGGTTCCCCAAAGAAGCAGACGACGCTTCGCGCAGCGCAACATGGATTAGGAACTTGCGCATCGGCAAGAAGGTGACGGGAACAATGCTGGTTTGGTCCAGGCACTTCACTCGCGACGATTTCTTCCTCCCCGGTGAGTACACAGATTGTGTGTGCGCGCGTTTATTATCATGCGCGCTTTTCGGAGAGCCGGAGCGTAGTTTAGGTGAGGTAAGCGCGTGAACAAAATAGCGACATCGTTTATACGTGTATATCTGGTAACGTTTTCTGAGCGTGCCTAAGCTCAACTTGAACCGCGGTAGCATTTGGTTGGTTGGTAACAACTTTATTTAATGTCCTGCAGTGGTTTATCCGACCGGGCCTTGGGTCTCCCACGAAGGAACGTCGAGACCTTGTCTCTTCGCCGCTTCGAAGGCCTGCTGGACGGCCCATAGTAGGTCGTCGAAGCTGGGGCTGCACAGGGCAGAGGCCATCTTCGGCGGGAAGGTTTTGTATTGTTGACGTACTTTTGCCCCCATGCATTGTAGTAGTAGATATAAAGCGAGCGCTTGCCTTCGTTCGCCGCCTTCGTCCCATACGCGCGCTGCGCCTCGTAATTTGCTTGGTGGTTATGGAGGTAATGTGTGATTGTTTAACGTAGCGCGTTTGCATTTCGAGTTCATCTGGTGAGAATTCACGATTTATTGCACTCGTTCCAACTTTCCAGCCCTCGACCTGTTCACCGCGCCTCTCAGTTTGTTTTCGGGTACCGCGCGTAGAAATGAACTCTTTTCACACCTTTATAAGTGACGCATTTGTACTCAATGGAGCAACGTCGCGCACAAGCGCTTGCGTATTTCGGTGAGGCCTGCTACGCATGAACACGTACCTGCCTTCTTCAACTTCAGGCTCGCTGGAAAGGCTCTTTATCCTTAAGAAAATCTGATGCGGGTCTCCGAACAAGCGCGACGTTTGAACGCACAGCGCAATTATTTCCGCTGTTTCGCCGCTCAAATCGTTTAGACCGATTAATATTAGATTTTCGGCAGCAATAACCCTTTCGCATTCGACGAAGCATCGCGATCCGAACCCGCAATCAAGAAACTTTAGCGCAGCGCTAAGCGGAAGCGCGGCCGTGGCCCTGGATATAGAAGCCATTTTTGTTTTTCTCAGCAATGTTGCCAGATGAACCACTTTTTCTGGAGTTGCGAATAGCAGCAGGTGTATACCGCGCGTCCCACTTTCTCTTGTTTTTTTTTCTTTGAGACGCGCGCTCCAAAGCTGCAGCAAACTGTTCCAGAGGGCGACGCGAGCGTGCGTGTGTTTTCTTCCTAGCACGCCCGAAAAGCAGCGAAGGAACGCGCGCGTCGCTGTTACCTCTGCTTCCACCATGCGCGCGCTATGGGCGAACGCGCGCGCGTCTCATAAGTGCACCCCAAGCGGCCAATGTCAGCGACACTGAGCCGTCCGACGAGAGCTACGTAGCGCGCTCTGGCCAGTGGACAGAGCCCATACGCTCGAAGATGTACGAACGCGGCTCTACGTGCGGCTCTGCACGCATTCATCGGGGCGGACTTTGAACGCGCCTGGCATTGTGCCGCCATCCAGCAGACGCGAACTAAAGCTGCAGTGATTCACTTTGCCTCTTGTGGATCGCGGCACCATTCCAGGCACTGTGCGTCTGGATGTGCGTGCTGACCCGGACGAGACAAGAAGGCGTGTTCGTACCGCATCGAGGGTGTGCGGCGTTAGTGCAGGGGTAGCGCGCCGGGCACCTTTCGTCGTCGTGCGGGGGTCTGTGACTTCGATTCCTAGCGCATCAACCGAAGCTTTTCTGAGTAACTTTCTTCATTGTTTTACGCGTTACTGCATCATATCCGTTACGGCAGCCATGTATGCCGGTAGCCACGTATGCCGGGGTCGTGGTGGACCCTGGCATAAAACACTTTCGTGTGAAAAAACCGACCTGCTCAGCAGCATCGTAGGCAAATTCCAGCAGCTCTAGCACAAGACGCGGAGTGCATGCATGCCGTTAAAATACATACGAAATTGAAGCGACACCGCAATGGGTAATCGTCGTGGGTGTAGTTTACAGCTTCAGTATCAAATCACCTTCACGGCGCGGATAGCACCTACCTTTTCGTTATTTTACGGCCTCTCTACAAATATGGCGGGTACCACATTTTTTCGATCACAAGGGCCGGTTATTAGCAAAAAAAAAAAAAAAAAAGAAAACCACTGGCATTAGAGCTGGACCGAAGTGGTCACATTTGATACATTGTAACTTCTGAGGAAAGAAGCTATTGCAAATTATTCCACGACTGGAAATGGTGACGTAGCAGCTGCTTCACTGCAGGCAATTCAATGCACGGCCATGCGATCGGTGAATTACGTTCAGGGAGTTTGGCGTAACCTTCACTAGAATGACGGTATCGTCTACGATTGCGCCGTTTACAGGCCTCGGAATCCGGAAGCAACGTACCAAAATTCACTTTCCGGTTACATGAACTCCTTCGTGCTTCTTGGCTGTATTACCATGGCGGGTAACAACCTATCTTATATGAACTGGTCTTTCTTCAGCCAGGTTCTGTTTAGAACAGTGTAATAAATTGTGCCGCCATCCATGACTGCTGAAAGAGTATAAGGCGGACAGGCCACAGCGCCTTACACCAGCTTCTTACACGCGCCGTAACGCGCTAGCACAAACGCATCATCATCATCATCATCTTCGTCGTTAGAAACGGGCAGTCTTTCGTTAATGTTGGGTATTTAGTGTCATCGTGGTGCATGTTTCCATGTGCGCTTCGTGTCGTAGTGCATGGCTTCAGGAAAGAGGTAGCTGATGATGATGATGATGCATTTGTCCAAGTAGCAGCCTGGACACACAACGCCACCTATTGAGCCATTTATAAACTAAACTAGAGGTGGCTACATTCATACATACAGAGGAGGGACAGACCCACACCCTAAGGAGCTTCGCCCCTAAAATATTACATCACCATCATGTGCGGAGCTGTTCGTGTAAACTATCTGCCAGCTTTGTTGTGATATGGCCTTGCACGACCTAGTGAAAGCTGCGTAAAATCTTACTTTTTCATTTTTCCCGCAAATAAGGGAATGAAGTGCCACCTGCTACGTAACATACAGTTGCGAGTATTCGTGGATATTTTTCTCGAGTGAGTTTTTTTTTGTGCATTTTTGCATAAGTAGTTTGCGACCTATTATTTTGTAGTGTTTGTAATTTGTTCCCACTCCTGCAAAACTTCCTGCTGATGATTCACAGTATTCTGCAATATTTAACGCGCTAGCAATCGTTGGGGTGGGAGGCAGAGGGGGGCACTCTCTTAAAGATGATGGGCGCCTCACAGGACGCCTGTTGTTTTTAAGCTTGATGATGCTATTGCAAATTGCATAGGCCGGCCCTGTGGGAGAACACTCACACTCACCTTAATTTTTCCAGGACTCCCACTCACGTCCATGAAATGAGTACGAGTGAGTGTGCGTGAGTGCACTCATGAGTGAGTGCGCCGATTTATGACTCATTGAATTTTACCAGCCGTGCTGCTCAACGGCGAAGCTGTGCCGTGTGTCGCATGATCGTATTGCCCAGCAGGACGGAAGAGCCAACCCAGTCCTGCCCTAAACCCGTTACCCACGGTCGCTCCACCCCCTCCTGCCCTCTGTCCACTGCTGCGTGACTGTGCTTATCGTAAAGCCAAATTGCGGTAAAGATATAGCTCTGGGAAAGAAACCCTGCATGCTAAAGAAACACCGATTCCCACACACTGTGGCAATCGATATCATGCGAACCAGACTGCGAGGAAATTACCTATGGTGGTCGTGTGTTATTCTCTGAAGTGTTACTAGAATGATGAACGTCTTTGTGCAACGTGCATGGGTAGGTGTATGCTGACCAGTAAACCATGGTATAAGCAGCGAACTCGACAGCACCATGGGGACGGAACTGCAGCTCATGGCGCAACTTAACGTTCACATTAACATAAGTGCACTGCACAGACGCCTATTTTATCGAAGAGAAATGCACTCAACGGCACGAAAGCGCGTGTGTCATGAGCGTCATTTCTTTATCTCCTCCTAAGGGACCGGGCTAAGTTGGACAAGAGCATGCTAAGTACTAGTAGAACATGTGTATCACTTATTACGTTGCTAAGAACAAGTGACGTTATGCAAGCACTGTCATCAAATGCACTGGTGCATAACATGTTTACTTTTGCCCGGAGGACGGCTCACGCAGCTTGTTTCAACAACGTGAGGAGCAGCTTACCTCGTGGCTCGAATTTTGCCGCCGGATCCTGGAGACCTACATTAGTGCTTATCGCCACGAACGAGCGGAACGAGCAAACAAAGCCCGCGTGCAGTTGCCAGATGAATGGTCACCACATACGTCGAAGACATGACACGCCTCTTGAGACGAGCTGATCCAAGAATGACGGAGGAGGAAAAATTTATTAGATGCATGGAGTCAAGGAGGAGCTCTTCGCTGGTCTCGTGCGGAGCTCTCCTAACACGGTGGCGTAGTTCTTGGCTGAGGCGTGACTATGGAAAAGATGCTGGTGTAGCGGTGCAACCTGTATGAGCGCCAAGTGAGCAGTACGGCCAGTACTGACATTTTCACGACCATCGGAAGCAACACTTACTACCTACGGGAACTCATCCGTTTGATAGAGCGCGAAGAGTTGGAAAAGGCCGCCACAACACCACAGCCGACGGTAAACTCTGCTGCGAACGTCATCACGGGCGAGCTGCACCAGGCTCTTTGTGAGCAACGTGGCAAATTGCCACACCTCAACACTCTGAAAGAACCATATAAGTACTGTCGTGCGATCTACGCGGAAGTCTTGAACCGTTCTATTTCCCCTCCGCTGCGCCTCAATCGTGCCTCTCCGACAGTGGCGCTTCAGCAGGCACAGCCAACACCGTGCTGCGGTGCCTTCGACCTAGCCATGTGTGTTGCCTAACGCTCGGGCAACCGGTCCACCAAGTTGACGATCGACGCATGCCCCCTCGGAAGTCCGATGTCTGGCGCACACCCGATTGCCGTCCTTTTTGTTTTCACTGCGGTGAAGCTGACCATTTGTGCCGAACGACAGTCGAGCTCGCCGTCACCGAGATGATTTTCATCACTGCCCCTGCAGTATCCTACCGCGCGGCCACTCAGTCCTCACCGGGAAAACTAACTGAAGCGACCTCTGGGGGCGGGGTCGCTGACGACCGAGGTGCTGAAGACCTCCACTCGACTCAGACACGGAGAGACACCGATCCCACATCACCGGCTGTTGCACGGGATGACCAGCTTTCGCTTGACATACCGGTGACGATTGACGAGTACGCGATGAGGGCGTTAGTGGATATAGGCGTAGATTATTTCGTTCTGAGCGGAAAAATTACGATGCAGCTTAAGACAGCATCCACGCCCTGGAATAATTCGCATATTCAGATGGCTGTTGACTACGTCGTGACTCCACCGGGCCCCCGCACGACTAGAGTTCAGATTCGCGGATGTACTATCGGCCAAGAAAGTAAACGGACCACGGCTCCGGCGGCCGGAGCGGCTGCCTGGCCACAACACGGCGCTGCTGTCTCGCTCGGCGCGCATGGTTCGAGTGTGCCCTGGGTGACCTTAAGCTTCTCCCCCACTCTCGCGCTGTGTCTTATCACGATTGATAAATTGTCTAGTGCGTCGTTCGGTTGCTCTGCAGTTTGTGCTCGGGATGAAAGGGACCCTGCATAGCCGGTATTCAATACATGGCGCTGTCGCGCAGCAACCGACAGCCGCAGGCGACGGTCTCCGGCGCCGTGTAACTTCGGCCGCGCGGGAAGTGTTCAGTGTGCACGGCAAGCTTCGCTGGTGTGCAGAACGCGTGACACCCTTTAACCTCGCTAACTTGTTGCACAAGGAGGGACGGCAAGATTTTGAGAGCATCTCTCGTTGTCACTACGTCCCCATCTACTGGTTTTAAATTCCGTCTCCTTGAATTCTGTCGTCGTCTAGTCGTAGAGAAACCTGTAATCTCGTACAGTTTCGACGAATCTCCCCATTAGAATCTCCTTAACGATGTAACGTGCGCGCACGGAGAAAGCCACGGATCGAAAAGAGAACGGCGCCGCGGCCGCGGGAGTCAAGCCGGGGGCAAGCCGACGTAGCGGCCGCCACCATTCCTGCGCCGCTGATTAGTCACGTCGGCTTGCGGCAGCCGGAGAACGTCCCATAACCATTCTCTGCCCAACAAGAAATCCTTGGAGGCGCGAGCAACAACCGCCCGCGCATGTCGGTCTGAGGACGTCAAACGGTGCACGTGAAGCCGCCATGAGCTAACGTGAACGTGCATTTTTCCCGCAGGCGTGAAAGAGCGTGGCTCAGCCGCCGCTGCGGCGCATTGCGCAGTGTTGCCTAAACTCGATCAGCAAGGGACGTAGGCAGCAGACACTAGTATGAAACATAAGGTAAATATAGGCAAGAAAGAAATAACGGAGCACGTGTTCGTTATTTCACAGTGATGGTGTTTGATTCCCTGCGGCCGTCGGCTGCTGCGCGACAGCGCCATGTGTTGAATTCCGGCTATGCACCGTCCCTTGCATCGCGACCACCAGCAGCAGAGCAACCGTATGACACACTAGACATTTTATCAAGCGTGACAACATAGAGCGAGAGCGAGGGAGAAGCTTAACGTCACCCAGGGCACTCTCGAACCAAGCGCGCGGAGCGACACCGCAGCGCCCCGCTGTGGCGAGGCAGCCGCTCCGGCCGCCGGAGCCGTGGTCCGTTTACTTTCTTGGCCGTAGTACCTTCGTAGCAAACTGCCTTGTCCTGCGCGAATCCTCCTGCGAAGTAATTCTTGATCTTCAGTTTCTGCAGGAGTATTGTGCTATTGTTGACCTCCAAGATTCTCGTGTTACGTTCTCAGCGATGTGAGCAACCGACGTCGAGGACGACCAAAGGCGTGCCGACGTACTTCGTGTTGATGCAGAGAGCGTAACGCTTCCTCCACCATCCAGTGTCATGGTCGACGTCACATGCTGTGGCTTGCACGATGGAGAAGCGGTGGCGGAAACAAAGTTGCAATGCCTGCTGAAGCGAGGTGTTTGTGTCGATAGAAATGTTATACAACTTTGTGACGGCCGATCGCACTTGCTTAACTTTAGCAGCGAGCGCCGAACCGCTACAGCGGCACTTCGATAGCGTTTGCAGATGAGGTCGCAAACGTTAGCGGCTGTTCCACGTCGGAAGTACTGGAGAGTTCTGGGACACGTCGACATAAATCCAGCTCTGTTGTTTGATAACGAGACAGCACTGCGTAAGTTCTGGCTGGAACTTAGGACCTGCTTCACAAGTTCTTCAAAAGTGCGCCACACTTGCATCACTCGGCGCAGGATCATCGCGTATCAGGACGCACGCCCGATACACAAGAAACCTTACCGCTGCGTAGGCAAAAGAATGCGAAGCCATACGTACGCAGGTCCGACAGATGTTTGATGGCGCTGTCATCGAACCTTCTAAGAGTCCATGCTCATTTCCGGTCGTCCTTGTGAAAAAGAAAGATGGAACGCTACGCTTCTGCGTCGACTACCCGAAGCTTAACAACGTGACTAGAAAGGACGTGTACCTTCTGCCGCACATTCATGACTCTTTACACAGACTACGGAGTGCCCGCTATTTTAGGGGCGAAGCTCCTTGGGGTGTGGGTCTGTCCCTGCTCTGTATGTATGTATGTAGCCACCTCTAGTTTAGTTTAGGAATGGCTCAATAGATGGCGTTGTATGTCCAGGCTGCTACCTGGACAAACGCATCATCATCATCATCAGCTACCTCTTTCCTGAAGCCGTGCACTACGCCACGAAGCGCACATGGAAACATGCACCACGATGACACTAAATACCCAACATTAACGAAAGACTGCCCGTTTCTAACGACGACGATGATGATGATGATGATGATGCGTTTGTGCTAGCGCGTTACGGCGCGTGTAAGAAGCTGGTGTAAGACACTGTGGCCTCTCCGCCTTATAGGCGATGCGCAAAGCGCCGACGACGCCATCTGCCGCCACGGCGCGGAAGCGTTGGTGGGTCCGGGCGAGCAGTGTTCCCGCGAGCGTGTGCGCAAGTGCACGGATGGATGTGTTTTCATCGTGATTTAACGGCTCTGTCGGGCTTCAGCGATGTCGAAGAATAACTTCTGTGTTGTCGGCTGCTCACACAGACAAAAAATCGCCAGGAACGCACTTATACAGGTTTACAGTGCTATTTCATGAACGAGAGCGGCGGCGGCGGTGGATTGCGGCTGTACAACGCAGAAGGTAAAGCATCGCGCTCTGTTTACGGCAGTGTTAGAACGATTGCCGTGTTTTTTATTTCTCCATTTATATCGCTACGTCTTCAGCGAACGCTACTACGTTTACACTTGGTCACCTCGCCTGCATTATAGATGCTACAATGCACATGAGGTTGTTATTACTGATAAGACGCGATGCCTAGGCTCTCTTGAAAAACGAATGGCGCTAAGCGCAATGCCAGGGAATGTGGGGCAGGTGACCGCTCCTTTACAAAAGCGCCGTGGAATCACACGTGTGCTGCAAGAAATCGGCTGCATTCGACCTATTGACGGCACTGAAATGCGATCACCGGTGCAGAATGTCGGCTGTGCGCTCGCCTCGAACTATATGCATATTGGCAGTAAAACATGACACCTGTGCGCATTGAAGGCTTTGACGATCACGTAGAATCTAACGCCATTTTGCAGCACTTGGTAATAGCTTGCAAAAAAACCTAGCAAATACGTAGCCAAGCTGCTATGACAAGCTAAGTGACCACCAGCTCCGCAGTGACTAAGTCTCGCGCCACTAGCGCAAACTGCCGAGATATATTTTCACAAGTTTATCGTGCTGGTTTCAAAGTTTTACCAACGCTGACCCTTCGCGTGGCCGCACCCGTGAAATCCATGCGCCGGTGCGACAGCGATCCCTCAAAATCTACTATATAAACACATGGCACGTAAACGAAGCTACTGTGTCGAGAAAAAACGTTGGTTCACGCGTCAACGCATGCGGGCATCAGTGATCGGGACGTTATAACGAAAGCGGTGCGATGAGCTTCGTAGGGAAGCTTGTTGACGCTTGTCTGCGGCAAACACTTGGCGGGTAGGGTGACATTGTCGTTCCACACAGCTGTGACATCGGACACATGTCCACTATTATAATGTGCAACTCCTTTGCGCACACTATCGCCGCAAAAGTAATTTTCTGGGACGCGCACAAGCGGCAAATCGCATGAGTGCACTTCCGTCATGCTTGCAGTGAAATGAGGCGTCTGCTACGCGACCCATCAGCGGTTCCAACGGCCGCCGCTACGCGGCTTTCAGTGGCGCCCCTATAGGCGCTGCGCATCGCGTACACTCTTTCAGCAGTCATGTGATGGCGTCGGCAAACGCGGTGCGCGTTCCGGCCTGTGTAAGAGGCTGCGTAAGACGCTGTGGCCTCTCCCCCTTACTAGAGTGTACTGCACGTTTCTAACGCGTTTGTGCTAGCGTCCCCTTAAACGCGAGATCCCAGCGTTCGAATACAGTGTTTCTCACGTCTTTACATGATGATCGACTGGGCGAATTACACGGAAGATTCACGGTTTACCGATGATTCACTCCGCAGCTTCGCCCACTCATCATCATTCACCCCGTGGAAATGCTGTGATTTTTTTCTTCTGTCTATCTGAAAAGCGGGTACTAGAAATTCCGCGAGAAAAGAGCCTTCGTAACTCCAGACGGTCCCTACGATTTTCGAGTGCTTTCATTTCGCTTGTGTTCAGTGCTGGCAACTTTCCAGCGAATGATGGACACTGTCCTCGCTTAACTGAAGTGGCTTACTTGTCTCGTGTACCTTGACGACGTGTTAGCTTTTTATAAAACGTTCGAGCAGCATCTTCACCGCCTGCGGATGTGCTACAAGCTATCCAATCGGCTCACCTCACATTGAAGCCAGATTACCACTTTGGCTGTCAGGAGCTCGAGCAGTAAGTGCTAGATGGGCCCGGCCCGATCCAGACAAGCTTGCCGCTGCAGCCGCTTTTCCAGCTCCTGCCAACAAGAAGGCACTTCGACGCTTCCTTGGTTTGTGCGCCTGCTATCGCAGGTGCGTCTACGGCTTTTCGAAGCTAGCGGAACACCCTCACTCGCCTTACACGTGACGACATGCCATTTTTCTAGAGTAATGAGCAACAGGAGGCCCTTGCTGAACTACGAGAGAGAATGCATCCAACATCCGTTCTCGGTCACTTTAACTGTGATGCCGACGCCGAGGTGCATACCGACACCACTTAAGCTGGCCTTGGCACAGTGCTCGTCACAGCCACGATGGAGGCGAAAGTGTCATAGCCTATGCCAGCTGCTTTCTATCCCGTGCTGCGACGAATTATTCTACAACGGAGAAAGAGGTGCCTCGCATTCGTGTGGGCGATCAGCAAGTTTTGCCCGTACCTTATAGCCGTCCTTTCGAAGTAGTGACGGAATTCCATGCCCTTTGTTGGTTGGCAAGCATGCGCGATCCTTCAGGACGACTCGCACGGTGGAGCTTGCGGCGACAGTAATTAGACGTTACCGCCTTCTATGTCTTAGATAGGCGATTTCTTTTAACAATTATTTTCGCTCCGTCTTTCCCTCAGATAATCGCAAGGGCCCAAACATAGAATCCTGCTCCCGCGAACTAATAGAATCTGTTCCTGTAAGTACACAATGGGTGTTCAACCTTTTCCTAAATTTGACACAAACAGGAAGGGGCCTGAAACCATTCAAAATACCTTCTTGAAGACGTATGCTGAATGGTTTTCTAAATATTCGTGCCTAATGTTTAACAAGTAGCATCAGGCACTGCTCCTCGGCAATGGAAGACAGCTAAGATCATCACCATAAATAAATCTGTAATCAGGTCCGACATTTCAAACTATAGGCCTATTTCAGAAATTTATACCGTATGCAAGCTCCTAGAACATACAGCGTTAAAACATATAACACCATACGTTGAAAAACATTGCACCCTAGTAGAGTTAGTACACGACGTATCGCTAGCAGTTGACAATCAGAAGGCAATAGATTAATACTGTTAGTTTTTAGGAAAGTTTTGTGAGTTTAGGACAGCTCTGTGTCCCACAAAAAATTTAGCGTGAGCGTTTATTCCACCCAGGCCGACAGTCCCACTGCTCCCTGGATTCAAGACAACTCATTTGATCGGCTACAGTTTGTACAAATTTATAACGCAGCTCCTCAACGAAACCTGTCTCATTAGGTGTACCCAAGGGCAACCTTTTCGCACCTGTATTATTCCTTCTGTATACAAAGGACCTACCGTCCATGCGCAATGCAACATTCCTGCTCTTTTCGGACGACTGCGTTTTGGACCTTTTAATTTATTCACCGCAAGAGCGAGCGGTACTTAACGAAGCATTAAATTTTGTTCATAATTGATGTAAGAAGTGTGCAAATGACACGTAATGTCAAGAAGTCTGTCGTACTTGGAATAATTTGAAAAAGCAGAAATTTGGCCTCTATTACTGGAGTAATTATATAGCAGTCAATGGTTTCAACACTTCCAAACGATCTCAAGATTCCAACACATATAAGTAACATCAAGTCAGCAGTACAAAAATGGTTTTTCTTCTCAGACATCGCACACGTCTCGCGCCTTGTACGACACTAGTTCAAACGATACTTTATTATGGTATAGTCGTGTAGTACCCACATGCTAAGAAACTCAAAAGACGACTGGAAAGCGTTGAAAGAAAAGCAATTCCCTTAGTGTTTAATAAATGTAACAGTACTGATTCACCACCGGAGCTGCTGCGAAAAGCGGGCTTATTAATAATACAAAATAGAGCTAAACTGGCAAGAGTAAACTTTCTAGTCCAATGCTTGCATGGCGACACTACGCTAGATCCCGGTTGCGGCGGCTGCATTTCGATGGAGGCAAAATATTAAGGCCCGTGTGCTGTGCGATGTCGATGCACGTTAAGAACCACAGGTGGTCGAAATTTCCGGAGACCTCCACTACGGCGTCTCTCATAATCCGAGCTGGTTTTGGGACGTTAAAACCCACAAAACAGAACAACAACAACGACATTACGATACACAACACTATGTTCATCTAATAAACTAGTATCAGACCAACACGACACAATCACTCCTGGACACTTGATAAATACTCATGAAATACAGACTGCTTCAAATATTCATATTATCAGCTTGTAATTAAACAAGGGAATCGACTAGACAAATCGATCACCCACACAAGTCTCTTGAAGTTTTTGCAGCGCTACTACAAAATGAGGGGGGGAGGGGCTGTTTACCTCGCCGTTCTAATAGCCTGTGTGTTACTGTAGAGTTCATATCTTACTATGTCATTTATTATTTATTTATTTACTTATTTATGTCGAAATGCTGTCAATCCTTGACCCTTCGACCGAGCATTATTACAGGAGTGGAAAAAATTGCAAAATTACAGAATCATACGCTTTATAAAGCATATACTTTATACTCTTTATACCAAAAGCATACTCTTTATACCAAAATATACGAAAAAAGAAATGACTCACATACAATAACTTCTTGCTCCCATGGTAAACATCTCTTGTATACGTGTTTGTACACACATATGTTACATATGTTACACACTCGTATACACGCACACACGCATATACCTACACTATATATGCATACCCAAATACACATGTACTTTATACAAATATTAGACTACAGTGATTTGAAACACAGGATTGGCGAGGTACGTGACTGTCACAATTCTTCATATTACATATAAATCTCTCCGCAGATCATTTTCTGTACATAGCGTGCCTTTTCTTAAATGTGCGACAATGAATATACATAAATACTATATTTTCTTCAAAGATGTCTGTTGCGGCTTTGTGTGGTATCGATGTGATATTGCTCTTGCTATGCTTCCTTTAGATCTTTCTTGTCGTTCTTACGCTTCCGAACTTATTTCCTTCAGATAGTAATGTGTAATGTATTACAGCAGTGTTTTGGTTTGTGCTGTATGAATCTGATTTCCCCTCATAAATGCATTTTGGTTCTTTCTTATGAATTCCAGCACTCAGTATTATATGTGTTCCTCCTGCTGGGATCTCGAATGAAATCAGCAGTATTGTTGAAGAAAACAAAAGTAAAGTCTGGCCGTAAGAGCGAAGATGCCGACGCATTGTCACGCGCACCTATTCATCCGATCTGTCCGGAAGCTCAGAACGATATCGCTTTCCTTGGCGCCATTAGCTCAACAGACTTTATCAGACGGCAGCTAGACGACGCGGATATTCGACCGATCACGGATCATCTAGAGGGCGGCGACGCCGCCATACCACGCCATCTGTTCCGATCGATGGCGTCTTTCTGTCTGCGAGAAAACGTACTGCACAAGAAGAATGCCCGTTCGAAAAGCCGTCCCAATCTCCTGCTTGTTCCAAAAGACATGCGAGATGACATCCTCTTTGCTTCCCACGACGAGCCTACAAGTGGCCATTTAGGCTTCTCAGGAACACTCGCCAGAGTAAGCGAAGTGCACCATTGGCCCGGGTTTTCGGCCAGCGTCAAGCAGTCTGTGAAACGCTCTCGTGAATGCCAGCGCCGAAAGACACCTTCCCTTAAGCAGGCTGGCTTAGTTCAGCCTTCGACCAAGTGGGCACGGACATTCTCGGACCGTTTCTTCTGCCTGCAGTCGACAAGAAATGGGTTTTTGTCGCGACTTTTTATTTAACGCGCTATGGTGAAAAGCAGGCAATACCACGAGCCACGGCTTCTGAGGTGGCACAATTCATGCAACAAATTGTATTGCGCCACGGTGCTCCATGCACTGTGATGACAGAAAGAGAGGTAGTGCGATGGTTAGTGGACATTCCTTGCAGCTTCTTCTGTACGGTCAGACGACAACAAATGACGAGGACGCGTAAGCATAACCGGAAAACATCTTTATGTGAGGGACGATGGAGATGGGTACGACATGAATAAAAAAATATCTTAAACCAACAAACAGAAATAGGAGCACGGCCCACGGAGCGAAGAGTTCAACAAAACATGTAACGGCGCCTCACACGTTTGGTCATGACGCGGTCGTTGATCGCCGGGACATGGACACTCCCATTGACTCGTCGATTGGCGAGTTGGCACGGTGGCGTCGCTATGACTCGTCGCGGGAGGCGAGTCGACATGGCGGCAGCGCGTGATTTGTCGGCGGAGGTGGCGACTCAGCATGGCGGCGTCACGGCGTCAGAAGTAGCAGGTGCCGGCTCACGGCTACGTTACCGTGTCCAGCAGCGCTCGTGGCCCACCTCGCGCTGGAGGCGGCCCCGCCACAAGGCCTCCAGTTAGGCCTCTTTCTTGAGACGTCGACCCAAGTCGCTCCAGGAACTGAACACGAACAGCCGACAGCTGCGCCTGCTCCACGCGGCGTCACTGCAGGCTTTCGCCTCTGCACCACCGGGCAGGAACCTCGAGTCCAGGACCTCGCCAGGAACCGAGCAAAGGAACCGCCAGGAACGGCACACTGGTTCAGCGTGTTCTCCCTCTGGGTTGCCTGGACGGTTGGTCCTTGGCTGCTCTGCGCATTCCACACGTGCTTCTCTGCCTCGTCTTCTTCTGCTTCTATTTTGTTTTCTGTTTGTTTTTTTCTTATGTCGTTGCTGTGCACGCCACCTGTCCTTGGCTGCTCTTCCCCCGTTTTGTCTTGTTTTCCCATGTAAGCTAAAGACCAAAGTTCATTAGCGTCCGACGGTCTTCATGCAAACACACAAATCGCTACAATTATACCCTATTCAAGCAAGTTATTCGAGGAAACAAACTTGTCCAAGCAATACAGGATTCATAAAACAATGAGTAAAGGCACAGTGATATGTGCCTCTAAGGTCCCCTCAAGAATCGATGCTCAGATAAGCAATTGCACACTGCTTTTGGATCAAGGAAAGCGAAACAAGACTTTCGAGTACTAACATCGCAGAAAAAAGAGCCCTTGGTAACAACAGTCACCAGACTGACGCAAAAGGAACCCTTCTCTTAAGTTACACACTTATACATGAAACAGCAAGCGTTCTGCACACGCTAACTCATTCCATAAGGTGCACATCATTGCACTTGTTTATTGAGGATCTCGCATTACAAAGAGATTGCCAGTGTCTACGTAAAAAAAATAATTTCACGCACAGGCTGCACCATGACAACATCCGCTTAATTTTTTTTCTTTCTGCAGTGAGTGCGGTGGCAGTTCATAGTCACACTTTTGCGTCTCTCGTTCTTTCTCTTGAAGCGCACGCGCTTCCTTGGATGAAGTTTATTGTGAAGTATATTTCGTGGAAGTGTCCCTGCGGCTCACTTGCGCGCACTTGCTATCTCCTTAGCTGATATGGATAGAGCAACTTTGTTTACGTCACGCGTCTGACGTATCAGTTGATGTAGTATCTTTTTTCAGAGCCACCACCTACACTCTGAGCATTTTATCGTTCTACAAAGAGACACAGAGAGTTCTCTTGTTGAGTGAATATTGAAAAGATTGTCTATATCAGCCGATTCCCTTGAAACGGGGCGCTGACGGTCACCGTCTGAGTGCAGTGTGCTGTGCAGGTCCTGGCCGGGATGTATTAAGCTTTTTCAAAAGGATGGAAGTAGCGCCAGGAGTACAATGCTTTTTTTTACGCTACACACAGGCCACAATTCACAGGCGCACTGCCTGTGAAAACATGGATGCAAGAACAGGGCTTATTCATACTTTGGGGAAAGAATTGCTTTGTCTGCAGAAAACCGGAGAATTATTGAAAAATTATTGAACATATTTTCTATGATACCCTTCAGGGAACACTAAAGAAGGATTTCTCTCTTGACGCCCATGGCAAGTTTTCTCCTTTGTGAAAATAAGAAAGACACACCTCTTGATCCTTTAATGTTACTGGGCCTGCACAGTATATGGCACTCTGGAATGGCGGTGCGCCATGCAGATGTCAGTGCAAGACCGGCACAAGAGTATTTACTTCGATCTTTATGTGCATTCATACAAGCTCAAAATGTCAAACAAAATGTACCTGAATGGCTTTCCCAAGTAGAAAGCGTTTTACAGTTGAAGCACTTTTAATAATTCTATAATCACCCTAGGTAACTGGGGAGACGAATTACAAAGCATGATTACTGACCTAAGCAGCAAAAGTAGAACAGTGGGCTTGAAAATAAATATGCAGAAAACTAATGTTCAATAGGCTTGGGCGAGCACAGCGGTTTGAGATAGGTAGTGAGGTATTAAAAGTGGTAGGCGAATATGTCTACTTAGGCTAGGTAGTGACCCCTCATCCAAAATTCGAGCCGGAGATAAGTAGGGGGATGAGAAGGCGGTGGAGTGCATTCGGCAAGCATTGTCAGATAATGAATGGTAGCTTACCATTATCTTTGAAGGAGAAAGTGTATAACAGCTGCATCTTACCAGTACTCACCTAAGGGGCAGAAACTTGGAGGCTAAAGAAGGGGTTCGCCTTAAATTGAGGACTATGCAGGGGGCAACGGAATAGAAAATGGTAGCCGTAACGTTAAAGAGGAGAGAAGAGTGGAGCGGGTTGAGGAACAAACGCATGTTAGAGACATGTTAATACAAATTAAGAAGAAGAAATGGATGTGGGAGGGCCATGTAATGCGAAGACAAGACTAGGGTTGGTCATTAAGAGTAATAGAGTGGATCCCTAGAGAACGCAAGAGTAGGCAGGGGGAGACAGAAAGTTGGGTGGACAGATGAGATCAAGATTGCGGGGATAAATTGGGAACACTTTGCACAAGACCTTGTGAAGTGGAGATCTATGGGAGCGGCCTTTGCCCAGCATTGGGCGTAGACACGCTGATGATGACGACCCGACCACTATTGTCAGGCATTTGTTTCAAATCCTGTATTTGAGTTTTTTTTTGTTTTTTTTTGTAAGAAGAATGTACAGAGGCAATCAACAAGGAAAAGAAAGCGCCGTGGTGTAGTGGCAGCGAGCTGATTTCGAGATCTCAAGGTGGGAAGTTCCCATCCTGGTCGCCGGAGCTTAGCTATTTCGTTTTTCATGCTTTTTTCTAGGAATGCACCCTATCATGCCTTAGGATAAAACATTTGTGCAAACACGGTGGGGAAGCACCAAGTTTTCTTGCGCTGGAGCGGTTTTGCGTGCCAATAACCCGCGCTCCCAGTATCCCGCGGCACGCCACTGTGCCAGTATGCAGGGTCATACCGGACCCATACTCAGGTATCATACGGGTCCCATAATCGGGTGCTGGCGCCCAGTGGTGCTGGATTTTCCAATAGGGTAGGGCGGATTAAGACTATCAGGGCTGATTAAAAGAATTAGGATGGATTACGGTGGGTTAAGAATTCATGGATAGTATGGCATAAGGGTGGTTTAACGGATTACCTGTACTAAGACGCATAGCGTGCATTAAGGCGGAATACAGCAGATCAAAGTTTATTAGGACGGATAAGGACTAATTAAAGTGTATTGTGCTGAGTCGCGAACAGCTTAACATAGCGAACCTGGACGAACGAGCGCACGCAGTGGCATCGCCTTATATGCAGCTTATGCCATTGCTATCACGTTGCTTGAGCAACCTACTTAGTCTTAGCTCAATTAAGTTTAGCTTAAGTAGTCTTACCTTAAGTAGGCTTGTCTTAATAAGTAATAATGTGATTAGGCTTGCCAACTAAATCATATCTGTCAGAATTAGCCTTAGCTCACTTAGACTTTTCTTAATGATTTTCTCTTAACTTGGCATGGCTTAATTTGCCACGGGTTACGTAAACCTAATTAGTCATAGCTTAATTGTGTTCCGACGATTAGTCTTGCCTTAGCTAGGCATAGCTTCATTAGACTTCGATAATTAAGGCGGTGCGTAATTAGTGTTGCCTTAACCATGATTATTTTAATTAGCCTTCCTTATTGGTCTTGGCTGAAATAGTCTTCGCTGTATTAGGGCTAGCCTTATTAGGCATGGCATAATCAGACTACACGAAATTAGGCTTGACATAGTTAGGCTTAATTGAACTTATCTTGGGCTTGAGAGAACCAGCATGCTTAACTAGTTTTCATTACTTTTGGCTTCAGTAGCTTAGCATTGTATAGCCCAGAGGAGTTTTCTGTGCATTTCCCACGGTTTCTCCAATCGCTGCAAGGGCTGTCTACGCTCGGGACGCTCTTTTTCTAGTCATAAAAATAGAAATATTGTCCGTCTCATTAAAGGGAATGAGCCCGCTTTCACCCCGGAATAAAGGAATTACGTTTTTAGTTTTAGTGGTGCAAGAAACGCCGCTAGCATCAATCCACAGCGTGTTTGTCAATTTCCAAGTTGAACAGAACAAAGCCATGTGGTTGCACATATTTTTGTAAAAAACAATTATGCCTTGAAAATGTAATTCACCCTCTAAGACACCTTTTTATGACGTGTAGAAGCAATTCGTTCTTGTTTTCGCAGCCTTTGAAGCGGCGCAGGCGGCGCTGCATTCTAATTTTCTGCCTGAACTGATGCGGAGTCCTGTACTTGTCACGCGTGCGGCGCTGCATTGTTTTCAGGATGTCTTTCGCGCGCTGCGCTGTCAATGCATGCAGGAATCATCACTAAGACATTTTACTCTCATTTTATAATGTGACCGTGAAACAGTGACAGAAAAGGCTGTGGGAAGCACTCTCGGGTACAGTTTACCCGATTATGCTAGGGTCTGTTCCAAGCACTATGTCGTCTCAGACTGGCTGGCCTGCTTTGGAAAAAGGAAAAGATCAAGAAAGCGGTTAGACAGCGCAGCTGTTTCTTCTTTCAAGCTCTGTGCCGGCAAAAGCGAGGTCATAACACAGTCCAGTTTAAAATCGAAAACTTTCTCAACGTTTAGCTTTATAACACTGCCATGAAAAACGATGTCTTATTCTGTAAGCTGTGCCTATTAAGGCATCGAAACATAAAATATTCACGCATTATACGTGTCTTTGAAAACGCAGCTGGTTAGTGGGGAGCTATTTGCAAAATCGTCGTGAACTAGTGTCACGTACGCCATTAATGTATATGTAATTTTTCTCAGTCTTGGATGCCATAGCACATGAGGTGCACAGGACTTCCAGACTTATCTTTGGCGCTGAAATGCTGAAACACAAAACTTTCTCTCTTTAAAATTCCTTTAACTTTTCTTCTTGTCAGCGGTATAGCGCATTACCCAGCAACTTATTTAAACAAAGGCATCTGTTCCCTACAGGTGTTGCAACTTATCCTACTCATATTAAGCTAGTGACGACATTACTCATGCCCTACCTTGTAAGCTAAGGTGTTATTTCGTTTTGAAGAATTTATTTAGTTTGGATGGCATTGTAGCCAATTGATGTAACCGGGGAAGGAGGAATACAAGCAGCTGTTATAGCATCGTCGTCTCGTGTCGCAACTGCCTTATTCCTCGGCCAGAACTGCGACAACGGTGCTACAACGGATCTACGGCGGGAAGCGGCGGTTCCCGCGAAGCACAGAGGCAGATCAAAGCACTGCATTGCCAAAATGTGAGAATTCGATGTGTTCCTGGAGGAAGGCGATTAAAACTTTGTTTCATACATGCAAAGATTCGAGCACTATTGCGACGTAGCCAACGCACAAGAGAAGCTTAAGAAGTCAACCTGCATAACGGCTATTGGGAAGAACGCGTACAGGACACTCAAGGATTTGCTTCTACCGGCGATCGCTGCGCATAAGAATATCGAATACCTGGTCAAGGAAGTGACGGGTCAAGTCAAGGTTCTCGTCGAATATAACGGACAGCGCACAGTTCTACCAGTAATTGTGGTACCAGGAGGCAAGCTAGCACTACTTGGACGCGATTGTACTGAGAACCTAGACGTTCACTTGAACGGCATTCACATGGTTCAAGCTGAGCTCACGGTCAACAACGTTGCAAGAAGGTTTGCCAGCGTTTTCACCTCGGATTTAGGGCTGATAAATGGCTTTCAAGCAAAACTTGCCTTAAGCGAGGGCAGCTTACTAGTGTTCCACGAGGCACGGCCAGGGCCATAAGGGAGCAAGTTAAAGAAGTGCTACAAAGCCTACAAGCTGATGGGGTACTGGTTGGTGTAACGGAAGGTGACTGGGCCACTCCGTTGGTTGCAGACAAAAAACTAGGGAGCAAAGTGCGTGTCTGTTGGGATTTTAACGTGACAGTAAATCCCTGCGTTAAAATTGAGCAGTACCCATTTTCGGGTGTTGAAGACATTTTCGCTGTCCTAGCAGGTGTAAATGTCTTTACGTTTTGGACTTGTCGTCGGCGTACCAGCAAATCGAGGGGCATCCTGACTCGCGGCCCTTGCTGACTGCAAATGCCCACATGCGCTTATTCCAGTGCGTTTGCATTACCTAGGGTGTTTCCATTGCGCCGGCAGTATTCCAATCCATAATGGGCGAGGTGCTGAAGGGACTAAGCGGAGTAGTTTGCTATATTGACGATGTACTCATCACAGGTGCCGACTACGAAGAATGCCTGCCACGGGTAAAAGCAGTCCTGCAGCACTTTCAGAAGCCCGGCTTCAAAGTAAGGCACGAAAAGCGCAAATTTTTTGTGAAGTCCGTGAGGTACCTGGGTCACGTCATTGGTTGGGCTGGCGTACACCCTTGCTTTGAAAAGTGGAAGCAATTATAATGGCTACGACGCCAAAAATTGCACAGAACTAAAGGCCTATGATGACATCTTGACATTTTATTCACGGTTCATGCCGACCATGTCATATAAACTGAGGCCACTCTACTAACTGCTTCAAAAAGGGTACCTTGGGCATGGTCTGCGGGAACTCAAAAGGCATTTCAGAAAGGCAAGAAAATGCTCACCCAGGATTTAGTACTGACCTTCCACGACTCGAAAAAGTAGCTAGGTCTGGTTTGCGATGCATCCCCTGATGGGGTTAGAGCAGTTTTATTTCATATTGTTGACCCTAAGCTGTGCCGGGAAACGCTGTGGGCACATCGAGAATTAGGCATTAGCCGTTGCGATGCATATGGCATCTGTGCGCATACAACGGTGGATGCTGTTATTGGCTGCTTATCAGTACAAGTAGATCTATAGAAACATTGTCTAGTGGATTGCGTTGACGCGTTATCACGATTACCGCTTCCGAGTTAAGCAGACGGCAGCAATTACGTTCGCTCTTTTTGTGCAGTTCAAGCAGTACCGCTGTCTGCTAGCAAGGTTCACGCGGAAACTGAGAAAGACTGCACCTTGGGTCCAAGTGAAGGTTTTCATTTTGAATGGCACACCTGAAAGACTTTCAGATGTTGATATTGCAACGTCTTTTGTCCCGTGAAACGAACTGTATGTAGCGTCAGGTTCTAACAGCTTGCAGCCTAAGTGTTATAGCTTTTGCACGCAGGGCACCCTGGTGCCACTCACATGAAAATGTTATCAAGCAGTCACGTGTGGTGGCCGAAGTTGAATGAGTTGATCGAAGGAATAGTGCGCTGCTGTTCAACTTGACAGCTCAGCCAGAACGCTGCACCAGCCATACCACCCATGTCATGGTGGCGGCACGCCAGACGGTGGCCACGGGTGCGCTGAGACTTTGCATACTACAAACAGGGCTGGTTTCTGGTTCTTGTGGATAGCCATTTTAAACGCGTTGATATATATATATGGAGTCAACCACTACCTCGAAGACGGTAGAAAAGCTCCGCACCGTATTTGCAACACTTCACCTTTCCGAAAGCATTGTAGCAGATAATGGTCTGAGGAATTTGCAAGTTTCGTCAGAACCAACGGTGTGCAAAACGCAAGACAGCTCCGTAGTATGCGGCGTCGAACGGGGCAGCAGCGAGGCTCGTCCAAATGGTAAGGGAGAGCCTGGTCCAGCCAACTGGTCCAGCCAAAAACGGCTCGACCAGTTCCTGTTCACATACCGTAACACGCTATGCTCCGCGACTTGTAAGACTCCAGCGCAAAGCTTCCTCTCTTAGGCGCTACGCACGCGTCTCAGCATTTTTCACCCTGAATTAGCCAGACGGCCAGAGCCTATCCCAGCTACACATCAAGAACTGGGACATAAGAAAAAGTGGAGGAAATCGCACAACGGGCCTGTGCGAGCGCACTCCGACCAGGCGACAGCCACTGGTCAGAGGAATGATTGTTCGTCGTGTCAGCTTGGCAACTTACATAGTCGAAGTGTAAAACCAGGAGATATTCATGCATGCAGACGACATCACTAATACAAGTCGTCCTCTTCGTTTATCCGAACAATGCGCATGACTGGTGCACCCCCAGCGCAACCTGGTCTAGCGACCTCTGAAGATACCGAGGTCCAGCAACCAACACCAGAAGCTACCTCCACATCGGATTCTACTTCTACTGAAGACTCTCCTGAACCTCTTCCGTGTCGAAGCACGAGAATTCGACCAGGGCCTCACAGATGTGAATACGAAGCAAAATAACTGAGAACGAGCGTCGTAGCGCATAAAAGAAACAAGTGCTGTGACGTCGCTACTAACACGCCACCGTGTATTTATTGCCAAGCAAGATGGTGGCTTATCGGATCAAACTGTTCGCCACGAAGCGTCTCGTAGCTGCTTTGTTAATCCCTTGCTACAACAGATTGCGACAGCAGTACCAAAATAACAATAAATTGCCGCTACGTACAAGGAAAATTATGTATTCCTGATACTTAGTTGAACCGAAAATGTGCGGTGAGAACGATTGTTGAGGTAATAATGTTAATGAGAAACAAGCATTTCGGGATTTCACAAATACTGCATGTGCTTCTGGTTTGTACCTTTCAACGTCACTACAATTATCATCGCGCCCAGTAACGAATCTTGTCGACGTCTTTACACGTAGAAAAGCAGCGATTGCGTAGACGACAGACATTGCTTCACTAATTTGTAGTACTACTAACTGTCCAAAGAAACCACTGCACACCAGGCACTTCGAGAGGTACGGTTTCTACTCAGACAAAGAACGGGAGAGTGGTGAAAGACGGTACAGTCCGCTTTAAAAGTTTTGATGCTAAGATTGAACTACTGTGGCTTAGGATTTATTTACACTTTACACCTAATCTTTCCACCTTACCACGGCTGAATGCATCTTATTCCACATTATTCCTCAATAATCCACCTTAATCAATTTTAGCCCCGCCACGGTGGTCGAGTGGTTATGGCACTCGGCTGCTGATCCGAAGGTCGCGGGATCGAATCCCGGCCGTGGCGGCTGCATTTCGATGGAGGGGAAATGTTGAGGCCCGTGTGCTGTGCGATGTCAGTGCACGTTAAAGAACCCCAGGTGGTCGAAATTTCCGGAGCCCTCCACTACGGCGTCTCTCATAATCAGAACTGGTTTTGGGACGTAAAATCCCAGAAAACAACAAAACAACAAATCTATTAGGCTTAAGGGTTTCGAAGAAGGTGCGATGCAATTAGTTCACGCATATATTCTGTGTCATTTCTCGTGTGTAGCCGCTATGCTATGTAGGTACTGGGAGGGAGAGGGCGAAGGCAGATAGCTTCTGAGCTTTAATTAAGAAAGCCGTCAAGGCGCTTGCCTGCGAGTGCGTCTAGCTAACGATGTTGTGGCTGCATTTGCAGAATCTTTTCGATGACATTGCGGAGGCGAAGTGGGCAGAGAGCGGTTGCTAAGTGCACCAGCGGATACATATGTTAGAGCCGTGCAGCCGCTCGATGGGGCGCGGCTACACGAGTTTAACGTGAACCTTAGGGCCAATAGCATGACTCGTTCGTTTCTGCGGAATGCGCACCACAACAGGGAAGTGGATGACGAGAGACAGGGCGTTGTTGCGAGAGGCAAAGGATCAGGAAGAAAGGTCCACGTTTGTTGATGCGGTAAGGAATAATTGGAAAGATTCTTATTCAGCGGTGGTAGTAAATGGAAAAGGGAATGCTCGAAAAGCCCCTTCTGTTTACACAACGGTCCCAGGTGCGCTGATCAGGGGCTATAGCTCTAGCACTAATATATACAGGAAGATTTTTGGTGTTTAGTGATTTGTGATCATCTATTAAAACTTTCTCGATGGGGACTTTTTGCAAAAACTGGCACACAGGCTGCTGCAAGGTAGGCATAGCACTTCACATACAGTCACTTTGTTCCCAGCGCACGTGGAGTCAGTGGAAGGGCACCGCGTATTCTCAACCAGGTGGCGCGGAGAGACGCATGAGGATGAGTGGGCCGTGCGCTTCTTGAGAGGGCTGCATCTCCCTCTCCTGGGTTCAGGGGCAAGCTGTTGGCCTACTAAATGACTTGCTGGTATGTCATTTTAAGTTTGTAAGAGCACAGCAAAGAACGAGGACACACAGAGAGAAGACAACTGACGACAAGTAGCACTAACTTCCGACCTACATGCTGACTTCCAGCTTACACCGAGATCACCAAGCGCTATTACTTAGGACGCAGGGCATTCTTCCTTGCGCATACTAAATTAAATGGCCCACCGACGGGTACTTAAGTCTTCGGCAGACACCAACGGGTGCTAACCCGGTCGTTATGAATAAAATAAAATAATTCCACATTGCGCGATTTTATTCTATTGTAGTGAGTAGTAGGAATGCGGGTTGGATGCTCTCGATTTAGTACATATGCTCAGGCGGAACTCGGCGTTGGTCAGTGATGGTTCTAAAGGTGAATAGTGATTGCACGAGATGCTGCCATGGAGCTGCTGGCGGACCAACTCAGGGCTGTCCGGAGGGCCCGTGAAGCGGTGATTAGCTCAGCCTCTCTGTCGCGACGTTGAAGCGGCCCGCATCAGTACCACTAATACCTCAGGAGATAAATACATTGCTGCATACCATACCACCTACTTCGCTAGTGCAATGCTGTATTCCCACAAAAATTTACTAATTCCATTCCGACAAATGATTAATTTTCTTCATTCGCTTTTTTTACGCAAGATAGAACACACGGACGCCAACCGCGCAGGCAACTTCACCACCGAACTCGGCTGTTTATAGTGAGCCAATAACAGCGCACGCTCTAAAATAGACGAGAAAATCTCTAGCCCATCCTTGGCGTAACTTTCTTTAGTTGCTGCGTAGATAATATCGTGTGTGGCGCTTGTCCGAACAAAAAAAAAATCCACGCATATCCACGGAGTGAATGATGATGAGTGGGCGAAGCTCCGGAGGTTCATCGGTAAAAACCGTGAATCTTCCGTGAATCTTGCCCAGTACATCGTCAAAGACGTGACAAACACTGTGTGTCGCCATCTAGCGCTCTCCTATCACACTAGAGCACGCAGCGAGCGCCTCCGCGGCATCTATTGATCAATTCACGTACTAGCTAAGCAGCACCGCAGCGCTCGGACGGACAGACGGACGGACGGACATACAGACAGACGGACGGAGGGACAGACAGACGGACGGACGAACGGACTCCCATGCTACGCGTTCCCATACATCTGAATGAAGCGAGGAATACATTTGAGCGCAAAACAGGACGACACGCAGGAAAAGAAGACTACACGAGCGCTCGTGTAGTCGCCTTCTTTTCCTGTGTGTCGTCCTTTTTTGCGCTCAAATGTATTCCTCATTGAACCAACGCGCCCAACAAAGCATACTATTGAATGAGGCGAGCACCGCGGCGCCATCACGCCATCTAGTGAGCACTTCATTAAACTAGAGCTGGCTACATACTACTACAGAGGAGGGAACGACCCATACCCTAAGGAGCTTCGCCCCTAAAATAAAATGCTCAAATTCTTTGAATACATCTTCGCAATTCTGCTTCCACCTGACGGGTTCCAAACATGTTTGTGACGAGCGCTTCTTTCCACAAAGCGCCCTTACACCGAGATCATTCGAGATTTACTTCAAGTGCTCCAGTCCACCATTAAGGATGGCCTCCATAAAAGTCAGGCCATATATTAGGCATACCCATATATATGGCGTAGGCAGAGCTGTCCTTCAGTGTAATGGAAAAGGCCTTACCATTTTCTTCTAGAAGTTCCATTTGGTTGTAGGGTTCACTCTCACCAAGGAATTTGTATCTCTGGCTGAATTTCTCCCTGAAATTAGGGAAAAGATTTCGAAACTCAATATGCAACGTGTTTTCTGAACACATAACATCCATTATGTATGGTTTTCTTTCATGCTTCCTTTTCTTCGTTATATACAACATTGCTAAATACGCTATATTTCACAGGACAGCCATTTCACGGGACAGTCATTTAGACTATTTAGGAACACAAGCTCAAAATATCCGATAGTGAATAAGACGCACCCAATGGACTGCAAGAGCGTTCGTAATAGACAAGATTTAAGCAAGGCGGCGCAGCTGAGCCATGCTAAAAGCGCCCCCGATTTAGAAAAAAAATACCTGTCTGTGTGTTTACACCGACCTTCATGAGTCTGTCTCATGTGCACGTCTGCTGGCCGCACACGCCGCGTATTTTTTAACATGAATGTGTTTTATGGCGGGGTCCACCAAGGAATCTGTGACGCACTTCCGTAACGGAAGTTGATGTCTGAAAAAATGAACATACATTTACAACAAAATGCTTTCACCTGCCCGGGCTCAAACCCACTTTCATTAAGGAATCGAGGATAGGATCTGGAAGCTCTACCGCTACACCACAGCAATATTCATCATACAAGGAATAAACGGCCCTTATATCTTCAGTACAGCGCTTTACAGGTTGCATCCAACTGCCGTCCGGTTAAAATAAAGCTTTTAACAAGCAAATAATAGTGTTTAACAAGCAAAAATTACTCAAGAATTAACATCGCCTTCCTTCCACTGCACTCTTCGTTCGCTTGAGTTCGCTGCGGTGGTGCCGCCATCTAGGAACGATAGAGGGAAGCAGCTGGTAGTTCTCATGCACCCCGGCAGTCAGCGCTTCTTCGGTAGTCTTCGCGCCTCGTTAGGGGCATGGCGGCATCGTGAGGGCGCGTAGAGGTGTGCACGGGCCGTATTTCCGAGCCCGAGCCCGGCCCGGCCCCGCTGACTTTGTCGAAGGCCCGCCCGAGCCCGACGGAAAAGGGCTGCGAGCCCGCCCGGCCCGGCCCGACGTACAAAAACACAATCCCGGGCCCGGCCCGGCTTTTCGACGCTAAGCACATCAACTGTACACCAACAAATAACATAATAATTATTCACGTGCATATAAAAAATACTGCGAGACAACGGTAAACGTTTTACGTACCAACATGCAACAAATCTTTTATTTGCATTGCATACTTGGGACACCGCGTTGCATTGCATTGCATACCTGCGTTGCATACATCGCGTTGCATTGCATACCTGCGACATCGGCACTTTGCCTCATGCCAGCAACAATGGAGTTCGCTCGCCAAGGCCGTCACGCGTATGGGGTATGCCCATGCAAGCGCCAGCTTGCACGAAGGCGATCTACGTCGGGTCGCTCGTGGCTGTCGCGTGCATTTGCACTGATATGGGAAATGGCCTTAAATTTCATGCGAACAGTCGCGTGGTGCCGTCACTAGCTCAGGTGGTGTTACTTCTCTGTTTGTCGGAGTGCAACAGAGGCAGTGCTTTACCTGCTCCTCTTTTGTTTAAAGTAGCGAATGGAAAGGAAAGCGGTAAAGGGCGGTCGCGAAAAAAGGTGCTGTATGCGTGCTGGAAAACAATTCCCACTCATTCTCTATATTTCGGGCTTGAGTCGGGCTTTGCGCCGGGCCCGAGCCCGGTCCGACAAAACTCCAAGTAGCCCGAGCCCGGCCCGGGCCCGAGGTAAAAATACGTCGGCCCGCCCGAGCCCGGCCCGCGGGCCGTGTCGGGCTCGGGCTTTCGGGCTACCCGGAGCCCGTGCACACCTCTAAGGGCGCGCTCAACGGGAAAAGCACGAACGCGGCCGCTAAAAATCATTCTTCCGTGGCCAGGCTTGTTGAGTTGCGACGCGCACTGCTCCAGGAACGCAAAGACGGCCGTCATCAAGCAAATGACGCGCCATTCGCTGCTGTGGGCTGTCGCGTGTTCATATGTCCACAGTACTCAGCTCATCTTCCCGCGCCTCCATTCGCCAGACTGCCGCTTATGCATTCCACAACTTCGCGAAGACAGCTTTCAATTTTGTGTTATACTGATTCCTCTGAGAGAGGGACCAACAACATTGTTTTCTCTCGCTCTTCGTTCCCTTTTCTTTTGTGAAGCCTCCTGAGTCCTTGAGCGCCTGGTAAAAAGGAAGCGTTAACCAGCTCGATGTCTCGCTGTAGCGTCAGTATGTGCCATGAGTTGGCGGACAAACAAAGTATATAACAGAATGATGAGCGATATTTATTTTGGCAATCTCAGCACAAAATATTGATACAACGGACTTGCAGAGCTTTACAACAACCATAAATCATTATATTTCGATATATTTCGATATGCGGTATTTACTACCACTACAGTATACATTACTGGATTAGAAGGAATAGCGTCACGTCATCAAAAGGGTCGTTCAGCTAGCATAGCAATGTCTTGTATACTATAGCAAGAGGGTGGCAAAGGGAAATGAGGATGAGTAAGAGTTATGTTGAGGTAAGGAGATCTCTTTCATTTCTAAGTGCAATAGACCCAAAGCCTAGGGCAGTAACTTCCACTCATTTTGCTCTCTTGTGCTCTGTTCCGATGCTGGGAGTATGATTCGGGCCGTCGGTCCTGGTTTCGACGCTACCAGGTCGACTGTTTCCAGCATCCCGACTCCAAGGAGAGGTTGCCGAAGTGCTGAGCGGAGTCGGAGACGATGACGTGTAAGAGGAAGAGAGAGGTTTATTTTACATGATGATGAAGGGAGCTGAAGCTCGAGCGCGCTTGCGCTCTTATTATATACAGTACTATTTACAATGGTGTCCGATAAACACCTAAATCTAAAATTATTTCGAATATACTCGGAACAGTGTGCGTTGAAACATTATTATGCGCGGTACTGGTGCAGTTTTTAAACCAATGAAGTCGCAACCACAGCACAGTTTCCAATAAAGCTAAATTTTCTTCTTTGCTTCCTGTTTGTCAAGGGTGGAATTTTCAAGCTTTCTAGGAGCACTGCTACATATAAGTTAAACAATAATGCCCAATATGAATGTCGAGATTCGCGTTAAACGTTAACGAAAGACGGTCAAGCAAATTCATATCTCTGAATATGCAGTTCGAAAAAGCCAACTTCGATTCTCTTTAATCACTCCAAAATTAAACACGACCACGTGTCGTAACGCAGTTTGTAAGACATGCTGCCAATCTTTTGTGAGGTCGGAGTTGTCAAGCCAGAAAAGCGGTCGCCATAACCGAGGAAATGAAGGAGCATGTAGGGCGTCCCGAGTCACGATGACACTATAACGTGTGGCTTATACGTGCAGTACTCATTCCGGGTTATACGGGTAAGCGGCACATCTGTTTAATAGAATGCTTTGTTGGGCGAGTTGGTTCAATGAGGGATACATTTGAGCGCAAAAAAGGACAAAAGACAAGGAAAAGAAGACAACTACACGAGCGCTCGTGTAATCGTCTTCTTTCCCTTTTGTTTCGTCCTTTTTTACGCTCAAATGTATCCCTTACAGCTGATTAACTTTGGAGCTTATGTAAATCAGAGACCAAGCAACATAGACTAAACATTTCGATACCCTCTGCGCGGGATAAACGTGACAAGGACACGCCATTTCTTGTAGCTTGCCAAAGAAATGTAGACATGACAAGCCGACAGAGAGAAGTATGAACCTACGACACGTGAAGGGGGATGAATCGATCCCGGGACGCGGAAACGCTAAGAAAGCATTGTGCTCCTAGGTCTAGGCGGCTGTTCCTGCGCTTTGCCTATTGTAAGTACACCCATACCATCAGCTGTTGTGAGGGTGGTGCTTGCGCCGCGTCCACACACAGGCGCGGATTCTACTCGTAACGTTTAATTGGCTGAATGCGAAAGACTTCGACATCGGCGTATTCCGCGCAGAGTGTTTCGCATGGCGTCAAGTGCCATGTGCTTGG
Organism: Hyalomma asiaticum; assembly: GCA_013339685.2. Taxonomy (NCBI): domain Eukaryota; kingdom Metazoa; phylum Arthropoda; class Arachnida; order Ixodida; family Ixodidae; genus Hyalomma; species Hyalomma asiaticum. The sequence continues at coordinate 71,904,560 of CM023488.1, forward strand.
GACCCGCCGAAGTTTTTTAATATGTTGCAATGATAAGCAAAACACTATTTTCATTTCACTTCGTTTTGTTTAGGCTTCGTAACATTCAAACACTTGTGGCGCCTACCCGCATATTGCGTGGGCTGAGCACTAAGTAGCAGTTTCATGTACTTGCAGTATGCTTAATCTTTACGTACACAAGAATATTATTACGCCAGTAATGACGTAATGATAGATTATTTGTATTATCCATGCCTCCTTCACGCTCCTTTTGTCAAATAAAGTTTATTCCCCCTCCTCGTGCATTCGTACCTGACCATGCAAATTCTGGCGTACACCAGTCGAAGGAAACGTCCAGCATAGCATCGAGGCTACGCAGAAGATTAATAGGGAACCACATCGGTGTGGTCACAGTGACAAGCTCGCCAAGCACCCAATGAATAGCTCAATGGTCTTCAAAGATCTTACCAAGTTTCAGAGCTGCTGTTCTTGTAGTGAACAGTTTCGAGAATCTCATGTTTCTGGTCGTTCTTTTCAGTGGTTACAGAACTGATGCACGTAAATTTTGTTCCGTCTGGCGTTTCATACACATCCTTACTGCTGGTCATCGCAAGGTATACCCTTCTGTCGTCTTCCAAGAACTGCAATGGGACAGTGGACTAAATTAAACAGTGCTGCAATAAATATAAAGCCCACTTTACCGCTTCAGTTCATCTACAATGTTTCATTCTAGGATCCTGTCTCGTGTCTTGATACACCACACGTTTTTGAATACAACTGTTTTCTCTTTATCCGTCATATTTATTTTCACAACGCTATGTCCTATTTTCACAACGCTATTAGCGAATGTTTTCTTCAAAATGCGCATGAACAGTTTCCGTCACTTTCGAAAATGTGCATTATTTTTCTTCCGTGCCCTCAAGAATAAAGTGAACTGCAGCCCCTATACGGTGGTCTATTGGCTGCTGATTTGAAGGTTGCGGGATCGAATCCTGGCCGTGGTGACTGCACTTCAATGGAGGCGAATTGTTTAGACCCGTGTAGCGTAGGATGTCAGTGCACTTTAAGGAACCACAGGTGGTCGAAATTTCTGGAACCCTCTACTGTCGCGTCTGTCATAGTCATACCGCCGTTTGTTTTTGTGGGGTTTAACGTCCCAAAACCACCTCTGATTATGAGAGACACCGTAGTGGAGGGCTCCGGAAATTTCGACCACCTGGGGTTCTTTAACGTGCACTGACATCGCACAACACACGGGCCTCAACATTTCGCCTCCATAGAAATGCAGCCGCCGCGGCCAGGATTAGATCCCGCGACCCTCGGATCAGCAGCCGAGTACCATAGCCACTAGACCACCGTGGCGGGGCAGTCATACCGCCGTTCTGGGATGTAAAACCTGACATATTAATAAAGTGCCCTGCGCTTCGCCATTTTGTTCATTGCAGTGGAGCAGTCGCAGTTTCCAAGCGTTTGAGTAAAGGCTTTCAGTTTTCTGTCAATTAGTCTTTGTGAAGCAGGTGATATCAGAAAATAACTAGGTGACGGGGCCACAAGCTCAACTGTATACTGCGCACGTGTGGGGTTCAAAGAAACTCAGTGCTGCTCACAACTGAGTGATACCCAAGTCTTCCTCAAACCAGCCCTATCAGAATATTCACCATGATGGGTGCTGAAAAATATGGTGGTTATGGTGGAAATAATGTTGGGCAAGCTGGAAAACATGGTGGTTATAGTGTACGATGCAGGGAAGTGCTGGGCGGCATGGTGTACGGAAGGTGGGTAAAGTGGAAAGGATGACGGGCAATGTTGGTTAGTACTGCCGAGATGTTGGGAAGAACTGGGCGGCTGCTTCCACCATCGTGGAAATGCTGGGAAGCAGCGGGCAGACGACGAGGGTGGTATAAACGATGGTGGCGCATGGTGTGCAATCCTGGAAACTTTTTCCCACCATTAGTGTCACGCTAGAAAGCAGTGGGCGATGTGGTGGGTATACTGTGAAAGATCATTGAAGGCAATATGCTATGCTGAAGAGAACCGTATTTTGCAAATTAAGACCCAATGGAGAGCTCAAGTTGAGGTGGCTGTGATAAGCGTCACATTGAAAGTAGCGGATAACAAATTGGTCATGGAACATTGCGTATATGCTTATCGCAGTTTCTTGTTAGCACTCTTTTTCTTGTTATTTCATGAAAATATCTAACTGCGATTAATGGCAGTGTTATTAGTGCTTTCGTCTAATGCTACGTTATCGATAAAGTGGTAGGTTGGGCGAGTTGGTGATACAGGTAATCGGCATGGTGACACAGGTAATCGGCGCAGGAAAAAAAGAAAAAAGAAAAACGAGGAGAGGGACCTTGTTGTGTTTTGTTGTATCTGCCCTCGTTCTCGTTTTTTTTTTTTCTTGCGCTGTGTATCATGCCTACTACGTTGTCCTTTTCTTCTTTTTCTTTATGTTTTCGCTTGTTGCAATCAATATTTGTACGACCACCACACGTACGGCTCAACAGTATTAATTGCTAATAACATCATTTCGGCTGCAGTGCACAGAATATGCGCTACAGGGCAACTGTGTACTGTTTGCGCATGCAATCTGGCGTTACACATGCAACATGAAGTGGTGCTGAATACGTTGGACCGAGGCCGAGGAAAACGTCGCGAAATACAAGCTCGCATAACTTACGGCATCTGCAGAGCTTACGGCAAATTCCAATTGCAGGATGGTATGTAAAATGAATACTACATTGTGTTAGCAGTTTTTAGCTTTAGAGCATTTGTTTCTGTATTTCCTTACACTGAAAACATGACAACTGGTCTGAAATTTTGAAACCGAAACCACAACCCGTGATGTCGCCCCCGTTGCGCTATTACTGTTTTTTTTTTTCTTCCAAGCATGGCGGCACATTGCGGTTGTCGTGTTCAACGTGGTGGGGATATTGGCGATATTTGTTTCCGTACGGACGATTTCTGGTTGCGCTGCATCTCGGCGTTAGTTCCAGGGGACCTTCTTGAGCCAGTGTGAGGTGCGGTGCGCGATAGACCGAGGAAGCAGCAGCCGGCAGCGTCGACACCGTCGAGACCTCGGAGATCCTTTGTTGACATCCATTCGCCGAGGGACGTGAGTCGTCGCGACACTGTCTTTCAATGTGTACGCGGATCAGCGAGAAGCAGAGCCGGAATGCTTTCTCCGTACCGTGATGTATGTTCCTAGGAAATGCCTTCTCGTTCGCACACATCGAGGGTCGGCACATCGCTTCTCGACCTACGGACGGACGACGCGGCTCGGCACGGCGTCTCAAGGCCGTCGGACGACCCAAACTGGAATCAGCATGTTTCTTAACTAAGGAAGGTGGCTGTGAATGCTGCGCTTTGTACCTTATCGTTGTCGTGTGCGCTTTTTACAGCAAAGGAAATCGAGTAGCGTGGTGCAGAATGCGGTGCCAGTAGCGTTAAATTGGCGTGTGCACGATGCCTGTGCAGAGCTTAGTCGCAACAGTTGCAAAGTGCTGGTCCGCCCGCGCTATCGTGCGTGAATATTCCATGAAAGGGTGCATAAAATTGTCGCCACGAACATGATCGTCTTGCTTTTCATACGTGTAACTACATGACTCGCGAAACGTGCCTATTGCTGTGGTTACCGCTGATGTATGCATGCATTTGTGCATTTACTACAATTTTAGGACTGCAAACAACTCATTATGCAGGTATAAAAATGTGTTAGCTGCTATTAAAAAGGACAAAACTGAGAAAGTTCGAACACATGACAGTGGTAATAGGAACAAATTGTATCAGCTGATATGACATGTGAATCTGTAAACAGCAACAGCATGACGAAGCTTTTTTTTAAGACGGTTTTTATAGCTGGCCAGCTCGGGAGCCATGCATCGATCGCTTTGCGAAGATACGTTCACTGCTCCCTGCCTTTGTAATTCTTCACATTTGTCACTGATAGAAATAAAGATATTGAATATCTGTCAATGAAAGTTTCTCTGAAATAAATTTTCCCTGAATTTCTTTGCTTCACGAAAGCAACACGACTGGAATTACAGCAACAAAAAGCTGAGCTAGTCGGTATGAATTCATGACTAAATAAGGCAGGCGAACATGGACCACGTGAAGTAGACAACACAAATGCTGACGAAAAAAAGAAACATGGCACAACACTTAACCGCACATGCCTGTTGAGATTGAGATTGTGGATTACAGCAATGTAATGGGCAAAGTGCAAACTGGCGATGAGCGATCAAAACTGGCCGATAATGAAGGCACCGCAGTTCGTGTGGCGCTTGTACCTAGCGCAGAATCCATCAGAAGCCTATCAACATTGGGTTAATGAACGCCTGCACACTCTCAAGCACAGGCGCAAGCACAGGCGACCACTCCCTTAAAGGGCAACTCCGGCGGTTTTTTCACCATGTTCTGATATCAATGTTTTCCAATGGTACTGATGGTCTCATAACTGCCAGGGTGGTTCAGTTTGCCCAGAAAAGCACCAATATAATTTTAGATAAGCAACTGAAAGTCGTCTCCAAACCGAAAAGGGCAGACGCTTGGTGGAGCATGTGTGGTGACGTCACAACCTTCCTGTCACCAGAAATATGGGACTGGCGCCAAAGATATGCCAGTGGCGAGGTCATACGACGATATATTGAGTTATGCCAGCTTTTCTGATCTTGACCGCGACGATCGCCGTTTTGCTTTTGAAGGCCCGTTGGCTCGGGTAGGCAGCGCGGAGGTGATGACGTCAAAAATACAGGGTGGCCCGCGTGAGAATCCGCTAAAAAATTTTAAAATTCATTTACAGGAAAACTAAATGACCCACATCCGCCTGGCTTGGCATATATTATTACAGTACGGAGAAGAATATATATTGAAAATTTTATTGAGATCAGTGGACACAGAAAATCGCCGGAGTTGCCCTCTAAAGGGCCACTAAATAGGCTCCTACATTTTTTAATCGGTCGGCCTCCCCACCCTTCTCTGCCGAGGAGAGGGTAGGCGCGGCGTGCTGTCGAGACTCCACCCACTTTACAGAACGCGCGCCGCGTTTCAGGAACGCAGATCCGACTTGCGTGACGTAACTGACAAGTAGAGGAGGTGATGCGGTGGCCTTTTTTTAAATGCGAAGCATTTCTTAGCGAACTTCGGCGAGTTTGAGCGTATCTATCTATCTATCTATCTATCTATCTATCTATCTAGCCGCCTACGATTTTGTGCTCTCCTGGCCGTTTCGCTAATCGGATGTTTACGAAAATTGGTATGCCACATCATGACTACATGACGAACATAAATGATAGGTCATAACATGAAAATCATGATATGCATGTCATGAGCGGCATGATTTACATGCCAGGGTCCTAGGGCTCTCCTAGCCGTTTCGCTAATGGGATGTATGCGAAAATTGGTATGGCACAACATGACTGCCCGACCAACATAAATGCCAGGTATTAACATGAAAATCATGACATGCGTGCCATGAGCGGCATGATTTACATGTCACAGTTTTGGTGCTCTCCTGGTCGTCTCATTAATGGGATGTATACAAAAATTGGTATGCCATAATATGACTGCATGACGACCATAAATGACAGGTCATAACATGAAAATCATGACATGCATGTCATGAATGACATGATTCACATGCCACGCGTTCCGTCAATGGGATGTATACGCAAATTGCCATGCCACAACATGACTGCATCACAAACATAAAGAACAGGTCATAACACGAAAATCATGTCATGCATGTCATGAGTGACATGATTTACATGCGACGGTCTTGGTGCTCTCCTGCCCGTTTCGTCAATGGGATGTATACGAAAATTGGTTTGCCACGACATGACTGCACGGCGAACATGACTGACAGGTCACAACATGAAAATCATGATATGCATGTCATGGGCGACATGATTTACATGCCACGCATTTCGTTAACGGGATGTATACGAAAATTGGCATTCCAAAAGATGACTGCATCGTGAACGTAAATGACAGGTCATAACATGAAAATCATGACATGCATGTCATGAGCGACATGATTTACATGCCACAGTCTTGGTGCTCTCTTGGCCGTTTCGTTAGTGGGATGTGTAGGAAAATTAGTGTGCAACAATATGACTGCATGACGAACATAAATGACGGGTCATAGCATGAAAAGCATAACATGCGTGTCATGGGCGGCATGATTTACATGCCAGGCGTTTCGTTAATGGGAGGTATACCAAAATTGCTATGGCACAACACGACAGCATGACGAACGTAAATGACAGGTCATAACATTAGAATCATGACACGCGTGTCATGACCGGCATGATTTACATGCCATGGTCCTGGCGCTATACTGCCGTTTCGTTAATGGGATGTATGGGCTCCTTCTACTGACCAGAGGGCGCTACGTAGCTCTCGTCGGACGGCTCAGTCGCGCACGGTGGAAACCGAGGCAACAGCGACGCGCGCGTTCCTTCGCTGCTTTCCGGGTGTGCTGCGAACCACACGAACGCTCGCGTCGTCGCCCTTTGAAACAGTTTGCCGCAGGTTTGGAGGGTGCGTCTCAAAGGAAAAAAAATTGGCCGCGTATCTCCGTGCTTCGCTGCAAATGCCGTCGAAAGACGATAGCCTTGTACCGGCCGTACTACATGAGTCCCGTTTCGCGTGTTTCCATTCCCCCCGAGGAGTTGCGCAAGCGAGAGGGAAAACGAAGAGACGCGAGGAGAGAATGGGACCGGCCGGAGTGGCGGGCGGCCGTTCCCTGCCTTCCGTTCGGCACGATGGATGGATGCTATGAGCGTCCCCTTTGTAGCGGGGCGGTGACATGTGCGTCACCAGGCTCGAGCGCGAGATAAGGGCGCCATCTGGCCATGGTTACGGGAAACGCAAGAAGCTTGCCTAGTACAGGAAACGTCCGCTTTTGCGCATCCTAACAAGCACTAGGGTCTTTATAATTACGCATCCATGTATTTTCTACTAAAGGAACACACCGTCCAATACGTACGTATTGATGTTGCGCCTCAGATATGCGTAATATTTGCTTTTTGGCCGACTGTGTTCAGAAGTATGAAGGTAGCCACCAGTTCAAGCTGGGTGGTCGTTGAGGAAGGGGTTCACCTTTCGCAGCAGGACACACACACACACACACACACACACACAGACCAAAATTTCTGCGTTGAAGTATCCCAAGAAAGACTATCGTCTTTAATAAAACGAAAGAACGTGGGACGGGAGGCCGCTGCTGCTATAGAGTTGGAGACGCGCATCGCGTTCGCGTATTTCCCTATGACAGTGTGCCCAATTTTGCTTCTCTCCGCCAGGCAGTGCGTTCTGGCGCTGATGTCGCACATGGAAAACTCGACTGCACGGAGCCTATACGAAAATTGGTTTGGCACAACATGACTGCTGGCGATCATAAATGACAGGTCATAACATGAAAATCGTGACATGCATGCCATTAGCGGCATGATCTGCATGGTTTACATGCCACAGTCATGGTGCTCTTGCGGCCGTCTCGTTAACTTCATATGTACCAAACTCGGTATAGCGAGACAACACTGCAAATCCATTTTACGTTCCTTATGCGTGCTTCGCATTTCCTTGATTCCCACTGCACGTGGGATCTGCCAATTTTTTTTCTAGGTGGTGTTGGCTCACGCCGGTTAGTCCGCCGCGGTGGTGTAGCGGTTACGGTACTCGGCTGCCACCCAAAAAGCGCGGGTTCGATCCCGGCCGCGGCGGTCGCATTTTCGATGGAGGCGAAAATGCCAGAGGCCCGTGTGCTGTGCGTTGTCAGTGCACGTTAAAGAACCCCAGGTGGTCTAAATTTTCCGGAGCCCTCCACTACGGCTTTTCTCTCCTATCTCTTTCACTCCCTTTCCCCCACCCCCCACGGACGCTTAGCCGTGCTCCCTACATGGGCTGCAGAAATTAGCGTCCTTTCCTCAACCAAACCACAATCAATCAATCAATCAATCAATCAATCAAATTAGCGTCTTTTCCTGACCGAACCACAATCATCATCATCACGCCGGTGGGATGGCCACAGGATCTGACAACAGACCTGATTTCGACCAATCAACGTGCTACAACTGCGCAAAGTTGTTCACGGTAGAACGTGACGACACCTAGGATGTAAGGACGGCTGCCCAATCGCAGGAAAGAGACGCGGGAATTTTTTTTGTTTGAAATACGGCGTCTGTGTAGCGCGCAATGCTGTCATATGCGCAGAATGTGGTTGCCGCAAGCGTCTCTATGATTGAGTTAGCTTGTTTGGGCGGCTTAAAAAAAGTAGGAGCCTGTTTAGTGGCACTTTAAGCAAAGTGTGAGCGCCCCTCTGTGTGCGCCATGCTTGCGGGGCGGCGAAACACGGCGCCGTCAGTGTCCCTGTATATGCTCCCAACTAGGAGCCGTTTATGCGCAGTTTGAGTGCGTCTATACGCGCTACTCTGTACAGGGTGGTGACAAGCATTGGTCGCTGCAACGCCACTTTGAATCACAGCGAGCGGTTGCGTAGCTGTTTGGTGTCCGTGCTTCGTTCGTGACGCAGTGAGCGTCCCTTTGGCGTGAACGTCCGTTTGGTGTGAACGTCCGTTCTCATACAGATTGCGGCGTGCGTCTGTGTGTCGAACGAAGCACGAGCATTAAACAGACGGGCAACCATTCACTGTTATTCAAGATGGCGTTGCAGCGGTCATTGGTTGTAACCACCCTGCACTGAGTAGCGCGTATCGAGGCACCCAAACGGCGCCCAGTTCGGAGCATATTCAGGGTCACTAATGGTGCTGTGTTTCGCAGCCCAGCATGCGTCGAGCACGCAGGAGGACGCTGGCACTTTGGCTTAATGGTGTGGTCGCCTGTGCTTGCGCCTGTGCTCGCGAGTGTGTAGAGGTTCATTTACGCCATGTTGGCACGTTTGTGATGGATTCTGTCCTGTAGGAGAACCACGCGAGCTGTGGTGCCTTCAGTGGCGAGTTTTGATGGCGCACGCCACTTTTTACTTCACCATTACATTGCTATAATTCACAATTTCAACTCCACGAGTAAACACATACAATAATAAGTACGACAATCTCAACACCACGAGTAAAGGCACACAGTAACAAGTGTGGTGTCATGACTGTTACGAGGCTAGCTGACTCAAGAGCACGGCAAGGAAAACAGCGTGATGGGGCCACGCATCGCTGTGGCGTTGAACTCTTAAGGCGAAGCTTAAGCTTCGCACAATTTTATTTGGCAACATTGGGCAGTGTTGTTATAGATGCAAAGCATCTTATTCTCGGGGCTATGTCCGTTGGCGCCCGCACCTCTTCTCCTCGTCCCCCTCTCCACGCCAGCTGTGCGATAATGCGCTTCTCACTCCGTCCTCCTCTCCACTCCAGCTTCGCGATAGCGCGCGTATGCGCGCCTCTCCCTCCGTCCTCCTCTCCAGGCCAGCGCTATATATAACCGCGTGAACGCGCCGCTGCCTCAGTTGCTTCCTCGGGTGTCTCGCTTACCTTGTAGCCATCTATAGCGTTTTCGTCTTTCTTACTCCACGAACAAGAAAGCACGGTATCAGAATCGGAGCCGAGCACAAGTAGAACATGTAGACATATTACCGAAATTCCTAAATGAAGCATTTCAGCGTTCTCGACGACGCGCTTTCAAAGCCTCTCCTGATCACAGCTGTGGCAGCAATGGTTAAATATTCCATGTCGAACAAAAAGAAAGAGTTTCTCTAACAAAGCCATCTCCTACACCTTCATATAGAAATAAAAAGTCTATCGTTCAATAGTACTCAGTCAAAATGCTTGCGGCACAAAAGATGAATCCTGCTTTTGTTCATACTTTGAAATGCTTTCCTTTTCCTATCCTTTTGCCTTGTATGAAGTTCAGCGAAGAAGAATAAGCAAGTAAACGCATGGTTAGCAGTAGCTAAAGGCTAAAGTTCTCCATGATATTTGGTTTTTGCAGATGTGCAACTAGCGTTTGCAGTTGCTGTGCTAGTAAATCGCTTTTCCTCAACTAGAGAAAAATTGATACAGCCAGCAACTCGGAACTTCCTTACGCTTTAACAGCCCGATCGACGGCGAGGGCTGTTTTCAGTCTAGCTCGTTAGCAGTTTATTATTATTATTATTATTATTATTATTATTATATTATTATTATTTTATTATTATTATTAGCGAAACTGACAAGCTTTATGATAGCTTAGCGGCCAGCGAGAACCCCATATTGATCAGAAATCCGATAAGCTTTTGTCACAAAACGATAATTTTTCTAAGTAGCCAGCTCAAACAGCCCTCATGTGGCACGGAGAACAGAAATTGGGCAATAATTGGTGCCATTAGTGCTATCGTAAACATTACATAAGGAAACAAGAAGACCAGTATCCCCCATTCAAAGAACGTGGAAGAGTGAGGAAAATAAATGTCTTCGTCAGTACTGGCATGAATATACTGCCAAAAGATTTTTGCGCGGCTCAATCACAGTTTCATGTGCTAAGTGTATTCTAGGAAGATTCCGTTACGAGTGTAATAATAATAATAATAATCTAAAGGTTATTTGACGTATTCAGGAACAACCGCAAGGTCTTTGTACTGGCGCACGAAAAAAATAACAAGAAACAATACAATAAGGGCACTCTACAGAAGAAAATACAACAAAAGCCAAGATTCACAATAAATCAGGGATACAAGAAAGTTATAAATTGCACATATAAACTCTGCGCAGGCAAAAGAGAAAAAAATGTCAACAGTGTACGACACTATGTTAGTACAGTGCAAAGCTCGGAGTAGAACAGCCACTGGGAGCTGTGGAAACATCGAGGTCAAAAAAGAAGCATTGTTAAGACGTTGTATCCTGTTAACGGTCGTATGGTCACAGAAGCAGCGGTTACATGAAAGGTCTATTCTCTGGTCAGCTTACGTAGAACTCGGAAATTAAGACAGTTGAGCAGTACAGGCAGGATAGATGACACGTTCAAGCTTGAAAAGAAATAACAGATCAGCACGTTTTCTCCGGCAGTGTAGTGATGGCAGTGACGGTGATCCAACAGTGCCAATGCAAGAATCAGGGGCCATTTCTAGCGAACCTATGGTTATAGATGTTCAGGAATCTTTTGGACTAGCTCAATGGCGTTGCAGCTGGAATTGGAAATGTCATTCCAGATTGCAGATGCATACTGAAGTTGTGGAAGACAAATCGCGGTGTACATTTGCGGAAGGGCATGGGAGAACAAATTGTCTATACATTCTGCAAACACAGACTAGAGTACCAAGACCCCGCAACGCAACACTCTTAGCGTTAGCAGAAAAGTGTAAAGTGTATCAAAAAGAACATCTAGATCATTTATCTCACAAACCTTTACACGCGCACAGAATTTACGGAATATTAAAAATGGCACACACTAGACGTTTTTCGAGTGAAATTCATTACCTTGGTTGTGA
>CM023488.1:71916051-71952323 GCA_013339685.2 Hyalomma asiaticum
ATAAGGGCACTCTACAGAAGAAAATACAACAAAAGCCAAGATTCACAATAAATCAGGGATACAAGAAAGTTATAAAATTGCACATATACAACTCTGCGCAGGCAAAAGAAGAAAAAATGTCAACAGTGTACGACACTATGTTAGTACAGTGCAAAGCTCGGAGTAGAACAGCCACTGGGAGCTGTGGAAAACATCGAGGTCAAAAAAGTAAGCATTGTAAAGACGTTGTATCCTGTAACGGTCGTATGGTCACAGAAGCAGGCGGTTACATGAAAAGGTCTATTCTCTGGTCAGCTTACGTAGAACTCGGAAATTAAGACAGTTGAGCAGTACAGGGCAGGATATGATGACACGTTCAAGCTTGAAAAGAAATAACAGATCAGCACGTTTTCTCCGGCAGTGTAGTGATGGCAGTGACGGTGATCCAACAGTGCCAATGCAAGAATCAGGGCCATTTCTAGCGAACCTATGGTTATAGATGTTCAGGAATCTTTTGGACTAGCTCAATGGCGTTGCAGCTGGAATTGGAAATGTCATTCCAGATTGCAGATGCATACTGAAGTTGTGGAAGACAAATCGCGGTGTACAATTTGCGGAAGGGCATGGGAGAACAAAATTGCCTAGACATTCTGCAAACACAGACTAGAGTACCAAGACCCCGCAAAGCAACACTCTTAGCGTTAGCAGAAAAGTGTAAAGTGGTATCAAAAAGAACATCTAGATCATTTATCTCACAAACCTTACACAGCGGCACAGAATTGACGGAATATAAAAATGGCACACTAGACGTTTTTCGAGTGAAATTCATTACCTTGGTTTGTGAAATATTTAGGGAGAGGTTATTGCTCCTGCACCATTCAGAAAAAGAACAGAAATCGGATTGCAGCAAGCGACAATCGATAAGTGAATGGATTTGCTTTGATTCCTTTATGTCATCGGCATACAAAAGGAAAGAAGAATTCCGAATGACATAAGAAACATAATTACCATAAATCAAAAGGAGGAGTGGGCCCAATACCGACCCTTGAGGAACCCCACTAGTAGCTTTGTACAAAGAAGACGTTTGGTCATTTACGGCAACATAACACGATCTATCAAGAAGATAGCTGTGCAGGAGATTCACAGTTGACGAATCAACATCGAAGCTCGCAAGTTTATCCACCAGCAACGAATGGCTGACAACGTCAACAGCTTAACAATAATAATAATAATAAAGTGTGGCACATATATAATTAATATTATTATTAGCTGTAGTAGTGGTGGTGCTAACTTATGACAGAATTGGTGACAACATTTAATAAATGTCTGCACCCTTCCACAGTCTTCGCATGTAAGAAACCCTTGGTCTTTTTCTGTACTTAAACTGCGCTCTAACACTAATATCAAGAATTATCACCCTATTTATGTTCTCTGTGCCGCATCAAAGCTCTTTGAGTTGGCTCTTCGCAATATTTTTTTGGTGAGAATAGCTCATTGTGTGCGAATACCCGAAAATGTCGATTAAGCAATCGAACCACGCTGTATTCCATTTCGTGCTCGAATTGAATAGTGCGTATACGAAGTGTCGATTATTTTCAGAACAGTTCGAGGAAAATAGTTCAAAGGAAGGAAATGTACGAACTTCGGAGTATAGGCTACTTGCTACCACGAAGCATGTAGCCCATCCTTTTAAGGGACTGTGTAGGCTATAATGATCTCTAGATCTAGGCATCCTGCCTAGAATTCACTGTCGCAGAAGCAAAACTGCGGTATACACATCGTCCTGATATCAGTGGTTGCCCCGCCGCCGTCGTCCACTGGCTATGGCACTCGGCTGTACAGCCGAACGTTGGGGGATCAAACCCCAGCCGCGTCGGCTACATTTCGTTGGAGGCGAATTGTTGAGGCCTGTTTGGTGTGCCACATCAGTGTGCGTTAAACACCCCAGGTGGACGAAATTTCCGGGGTCCTCCACTAGGGCGCCCTCGTTGTCATTTCGTGGTCTTGGGACGTAAAACCCGAGAAATCAGGGAATGACATTAATAGTTTTGTTCACCAAGCTCTAGGCAACACGTCGGGGTATTCTCTGACATGCTAGCGCGCATAGAGGAAGGAAAAATGCTAGCAGATGGTGTCACGTGCCAATTTTGAAGCCTAGTCACACGAACAATGTAGCTTCAATCCACGCTGTGAAGATGGTTGGACAGCCAAGCTGTAAACTACAGCCACAACGATTGCCCATTCTGGCGTCGCTATAATTTCAGATGCATTTTAAAGGGTCCCTAAGCGACACACGATAGATAGATACGCTCAAAGATAGATAGATAGATACGCTCAAAGTCGCCGAAGTTGGCTAAGAAATGCTTCGCATTTAATATGATTTCTTCTAATGCATAGCAGTATTTAGAATAACGAAAACAATGTTTTAAATATGCTAAGGGCGCCGCGTTGTGCATTAGCGTATTTGTTTAGAAGCTACTGCTGCCGAGGCTACACACTCCGTCGCCGGAAAGTGAGTTCAGCGAACGCACTCGCCTGCAAGTGCGCTTTGCAGCAAGTGTAACTAAACATTCCCGTGTGCCAGCGTGCGAATGACACTAGCGGCGAAGTGCACTCTCTCAAATTGCACTTAACTTGCCTCGTGTTACAGGGGTATCAGCAATACGCTCAACGTGTTCCTCGGCTGCCACCCAGCCGCGGCGGTCGAATTTTCGTTCGAATCGAAAATGCCAGAGGCCCGTGTGCTGTGCGTCGTCAGTGCACGTCAAAGAAAACCAGGTGGTCAAAATTTAAGGAGCGCTCCACTACGGCCTTTCTCATAATCATATCTGCTTTGGGTTGTAAAACCCCAGAAAGCAACAGTCAATGAGTGACGGCAACACCCACACGACCATCCTAACAAAGAAATGCATCTCGATTCAAGAACATCACATCGATTACCGTACAGCACACACCCAGGGTGAAATCGTCCCAAGCAAGAAGGTCAAACAGAGCCTTTTTAGATGCGAAGCAGCTCTTTGACTAGCCTGTGTAACACTGTCCCTCCTGCTGTCCCTCCGCACAAACGCGAGGCAACGCGCTTCCCTCGGCGCAAATGTTGGAGCGGTGCTTAGTAGGTCACGCCGCAACTGGGCGTTGACGTCACGCTCCCCTCGCACGCTTCCCTCGCAGGTGCGCGCGTACGTCACTCTCCCTCACCCGCCGGAGCACCCGCAGCTGCCGGCTCCAACGCCCGCTCGCCTCCCGTGTCTGCGTTTGAAACAAACGTTTACACCAGTAAACGCTACACGGAGTTTCGCTTCAAACTGTTCTTCCAGCACCCACGTTAGCGCCGTTCAACCCGTGACGGCACCCGTGCGCAACGCTTCTGCTTCGCATCCCATCAGGGTTCCCTTCAGGGGAGATGGTCCAATTTCTTTATCTTGAATATCTACACATTAACGACCAATGCACTAAAAAACTGAATGCCTCTTACGTGAAAGCATCAAATTCGCCAAGGGAAATGAAATACCGGTACGCGATTTCAGCGTCTCCATATAACACGGGGATGTGGATGTGCGAAGAAGAAAGGCGAAGACGTACAAAACGCTGCTTAGCGGCATCTCTTAACGCCCTGCAATGACCTGCTGCTACTCACTCGGATAGGTTACGGTGTCTCCCAAGATAGCAGCCCGCACTTGGCGTTTTCGTTAGGAATCGTGCACATAGTAATAAACGGCAGCGCACAAACAATACAAGGACAAAAGCACATGGAAGACAACACGGACGAAATGCATGAAAGAATACATATTTTGTATATATTGTACCCACTCCCTTCTGTAACGCCTTCGGGCACTAAAGGTACTGAAATAAGCAAATAAGAACAAACAAACACTTGTCTATATATGCAAACGTATTTTATCGAGTTGAGAGACTAACGCCATTGATGCCAACATATTTGCTGACGAGCTTTGAAGTACATGCATCATCTACGAAGCCCTTAGGAACGCCAGAAAGCGCTTTGAGCTTATCGCAATGTCTCCAACAATTCATGTTCTTTGAAGTTTTCTTATTCATGACTATCTGACAATACAAATCCTTACGTCAAACATGAATACAGGAGCGGCTGCATGGGAACTGCATATTCTGAATGGAGCTGAAAGAGCCCGTGGAATTTTAACACGAAAATGTTTTATGCCTGGGTAAACCAAGGAGTCAGTGAGGTACTTCCCTAACGGAAGTAGATCTCCGAAAAACTGAACGTGCATTCACAATGAAAAAGTTCCACCCATTCGAGCTCGAACCCACATTCAACCGCGATCCGAGGAGAGGGGCTGGAGGCTTTCCCGATACACCACTGCAACTTTTTTTCTTTATTGCATGGAAATATTTCTAGTAAATGCGTATATTCTATACTACACAGTTGCACACCTATTAATTACACTCTAATTTAAAAGGATTTTACTCTTTTAATCTCATATAATCTTCAAAAGTCACGTAAACAGACACAAGCGTCCAGAAGTGAAAACCTGTCCGGAACAAAATCAAAAGTCTCAACACTGCTCACACAGGGAATAGAGGGACCTTATATGCTCACTAAAGCGCTTTACAAGTTTCATATCATGGTCGTTCGGTTAAAGTAAATGTGTTTAGTACAGTGAACAAGAGTGTTTAACAAGGAAAATTACTCTTAAATTAACATCACCTGCCTTATACTGCACGCTTGGTTCGTTTAGGTTTGCTATGGTGGCACCGCCATCTAGCAACGATAGAAAGAGCGAAGCAGAATGTCGTACTAATTCGCGTTAGTAGTGAGCGCTTCGGTAGTCTTCGAGCCTCGACCGCCGCTGAAGTTAGGGGCGTGGCGGCGTCGTGAGGCGTCGTGACGGTGCGTTCCTCGGGCGAAGTAAGAAGGCGGCTTCGCGTGCGCTACAAAACTTTTCTTGCGTGGCCAGGCGTGTTGAGTTGCGACGCGCACTGCTCCAGGAACGCGAGGACGGCCGTCGAGAAGCAAATGATTGGCCTTTAACTGCAGTAGGCTGTGTTTTCACAAAACGATCCGCTGACAACCCGTTCGGTTTCGCTTCCAAGGTGTCACCGTTTGAGGAAGCTCCTTGTTTATGGCAGGTTTGCGTAGGGCTCTGGGGAGTGCGTTTCAATGTCTCCGGCGCAATGTCAGTCGTTCGAGAAGTTTCCCTCGTGTACAATTGTCGATGATCCCTGTGCCGTGTCGGGGCGCCGCTCATGATGATGATGACGCTGATTGTGGTTCGGTAAGGAAAGGACGCTAATTTCTGCAGCCCATGTAGGGAACACGGCTAAGCGTCCGTGGGGGTGGGGGAAAGAGAGTGAAAGAGATAGAGAGGAGAGAAAGGCCGTAGTGGAGGGCTCCTGAAAATTTACACCACCTGGGGTTCTTTAACGTGCACTGACAACGCACTACATGTAACGTGTACACATGTTCACAGTACTCAAGCCATCCCCCGCCCCAGGATTCGCCAGATTACCGCTTAGACATTCCACAACTTCGCGAAGACAGACTCCACTTAAGTGTTATACCAGTTGCTATGACAGAAGGATCAACTACATTTCTTTTTTCGAATGTCACTCGCCATTTCAAAACCACGTACACACGAATCTCTTTATTCTTAACACTTTCGAATGTTTTGGACACGGAAAAAACAAAAGAATACATAGTTGGTGTTGAGTAACGCCTTGTTCTTGGCTGAGGGTATCATTGTGCACTGGGGGGGGGGGGGGGGGGAGGGAGTGGCGCCTGCATTCTAAGAAACCTTCAGGTACGCGAATAAAATACAGTCCAGCGATGGGTAAGACGTGTTATTTTTGCAGAACCTGCGTACGTGCCTTCTCCTGTAAGATTTCGTGTTTGCGGAGATAAAACTGCCGATAGTTTGTTGCGTTAATCGTCAGTGCTTACATGGCAGCAGCCGCTTTCCCAATACTGGCACTCGTGACGTTGGCATTTATGTACGGTCCCATAGATTTAAGCAGCAATTATAGCTGTTCATTATGAGTCATGGCAAAAAGAAAGGTGCGAAAGCCATGGCGCATCCTCCAGACCATGCGTGGCAAGATAAAAGCTAGCAAACAACCTATCACTACATAGCCAACACATGCTGTTGTACGATTCACGTTGGCAGACAGCAAACACCGCCGACGTTCGTAACCAACCATAACTGACAGGACAGGCGGGCCGCCGCGTGTCGAGGTTGGGAGAACGTTACAAAGAGAATCATGCACAACGTTCCGAGACTAAAGGAATTTAAAGGACTGTGCTAGAAGTTGAGAGTGCATTTTCTTTGGCGACTTCACCACGACTGGCAACGTAAAGGGCTAAGCGATGCCTATCGCTCTTCAGCATGCAGATTGCCCAAGTGCTGTCTTGGACCTTTCCGTAAAAGAAAGACATTGTGAACCTGAAAGTGTGTTGTACGTGCAAGCCGACGTTGCTGCGATTCGTAGTGCCGCGTCGTCTCTCACGCGCGGCTACGTGTGCCACCTGATTCGAGATCAGTTGCTGTCGTTCAACACGCGCTCGAACTGCAGGCACCACTGTGGCTGCCGTTTACATCCGCCCGCCGTCTCACGGGAGGTCGTGGACAACTCGGCGTCCTAGAGCAGATGGTGAACCTGACCATCAACGTACGACGTACCGTGCAGATCTTACCTAGGCGCGTTGAGTACGACAGGGCGATCTCTGTTGATTTAACACGAAAGTGTTTTATGCCGGGGTCAACGAAGAAATCTGTAACGTACTTCCGTAACGGAAGTAGATGTCTGAAAAAAATTACAGCATATCCACGGAGTAAATGATGATGAGTGGGCGAAGGTCGGGATGGTCATAGTAGATCGTGCCGAGTTCCGGATTAATTTAGTTAACGCGCACGCTACGAATCATCATGGTTGAACTATGCACAAGTGACATCTCCCACCGGCACTTCGTTGCAAGTCAAGGTCCAGTGCCTATATATATATATATGGGTTGCCGGTGAACGCTTCTCCAACGC
Organism: Hyalomma asiaticum; assembly: GCA_013339685.2. Classification (NCBI taxonomy): domain Eukaryota; kingdom Metazoa; phylum Arthropoda; class Arachnida; order Ixodida; family Ixodidae; genus Hyalomma; species Hyalomma asiaticum. Next base: position 71,923,038 of record CM023488.1, read on the forward strand.
GAGCAGTCGGTATTTCTCAATCAAGAAACTCGCTAGGAGACGCTGCCTGCGCCAACGTTGTCTCTCGCGGGTGAGGGCGCGTTCACCTTCTTTGCGAGCTGGTAGCGTTCCTCTAAGAAAGAGCGTTTCCATAGCCAACGCGCGCCTTTCGCTGTCTCTCTGTCTCTCTCTCTCTTTCTCACAAGACAGCAGAGGCACGCGCCGGGAGAGAGAGAGAGGCACGCGCCGGGAAGCATGCGCCGAGGGCGAGCGCGTGCCTCCCGGCACGCGGGTTACGCCTGACGACTGACGCGTGACAAGGTTAGACTAAGAGGAGCTTCGCCCCTAAAATAAACGCGCACTCAAGATAGAAAAAGCACCACGCGCTGGGACTCGAACCCACAACCAGCCAGGTGCCACAGTATGAGTTGGAAGCGCTACTACCACACCACCGACAGACTTCCAATAAGGAGTAAAAAACGGGCTTTACACCTTCACTACACTGCTTTATAATTTGCATCTAACTGATGTGCGGATGAAGGAAAGGTATTTAGGAAGCAAAATTGTTCTTAAGTTAACGTCGTCTCTCTTTAACTGCGCTCGCGGTTCTCAGTGGTAGTACCGCCATCTAGGAATGATGGGGCGAAGTCGTAAATTGTCGCGTTAATGTGCGCGCCGGCGGTTAGCGCTTCAGTAGTCGCGACGCCTGTGTCGCCGGGAGGGACTCGGCGTCTTACCGGCGCGTTGCTTCATCCACGGCCGCTACATAATTTTTCTTGTGCGGAATATATGATAGCCAGTTGCGTTGCGATGCGCTGTCCAGGAATGCAAAGACGACCGCCGACAAGCAAACGATGCGCCTTTCGCACCACGAAGTGTGCGTTTACAAAACGATCTGCTGAGAAAGTTTGGTTTCACTTGCAAGGTTTCACCGTCTGCGGATGCTCCTGGATTATGGAAAGTTTTCAGAGGCCGCTGGCGCGTTCAATGCAGTGTATCCGGAGAAATGTGAGTAGTTCGAGAGCTTTCGCTTGTGTGCAACTGTCGAGGATTCCTGCGCAGTATCGAGGTGCCCCTGACGTGTCATGTAAGGCGCTCACGTGTCCAGAGTATCCACTTAATCTCCTGCCCTTCGATTCGCGACATTGCCGCTTATGTGCGAAGACAGGTTTCACTTTCGTGTTATACCAATTCCTGTGACAGAGGGGTCAGCCACATCTATTTATCTCTTTATAAAAACAGCTATTCACTACACTAAGTGTTACATACAGCTACTCGAACGAATTATGCAGATCTGATGCAAATGTCCCCATTTCTGTGCATAGTAATGAGGCGATCTATCACCTTCGAGGTAGATGCCCAGTAATTAGGGGCGCCTAAGACAAATTCCCTGTATATTCTGGCATGACAGCGCTAGAGGGAGACACCCCGCGTGCGCGAAGCATCTAGGTCAAGCCTGGCCATCGTTCTTGACAGAACAGGTGGTATCAAAGTGACGACATACACCAGAACTATCAAACGGGGCCTTCATGCAGTATCTCAGAAACACAGGAGGAACGGTAAGCGTTATAAAACAGCTTCGCTATAATGCTAAGCGATGATCCTTAGCGTTATAAAACAGCTTTCGGTTTGTGTTTCATGTCAGCTGTCTTGCTACGCCTACTTCCGTTGAGAAACTTCCATGGATATTCTTAGTAACCGTGTACCTAAGAGCCGCGGGTACGCAAAGGCCGTCGCTTAAGCACTCAAGGACACCATTCATGCTAATCTAAAACTCAAAGAAATATCCTTTCTTTCCAGTTATGCGTGCCGCTGCAAGAGCTGCAGAAGAAAGTGTTCTTTCCTTAACTAGACCGCAATTCGTAATGCTCCTTTCAGTTAGACAGTTCAACATTATTACTTTAATACACAAAGCGTAAGAAAAAATAAATCGTAAGAACAGCAGCAACAGCAAATTCGCAACAAGATAAGTTATAAATGAGTTACACAATACATGTGTCGCAGAATACAAGAAACTTAAGTCACCTCAATAGGAATTAATATACGTAATTTCATACGGGAGTAGCTGCATTTAAAAAAATAGGGAAGAGCAATAATAGACCCAGCAATGTCAAAAAGATGATAAGAACACATGGTCACGCAAACAGGGCAAGACCAAAGACACACAAGTCACTTCAGAAGAGCAGGAAACACTTCACTGACACGACCTTGGCGACACCGGTAGGTAACCTATTCTAGCCTTGGGTAGGTTTAGGAGGCAATGATTTCTTAAGACCTTCTGTCCTACAAAGAAGTTTACGTACTTTTCGCTCATAGCCCACGTGCTGCGACCTATGTCTCCTTGATTGTTAAGGGGCGACGCCGGCGATTTTTCAATATCCACGTATCAAACGAAGTTTTCAATATATATTCTCCTCGGCACTGTAATAATATATGCCAAGCCATGCGGTTGCAAGTTATTTAGTTTTCGTGGAAAGTAATTTCAAAAATATTGTGACGGAGACGCAAGAGTGATGAAATGATTATTTACAGTGTTGGCGGAACCGATAAAATGGCTGAAGGCACACACGCGCGCAAGCGTCAAGAACACTCGTCGTCGTTCTCACTTCGTATGGTTCCACACTTGTCCTCACGGCACCGCTTCGTAACAGTATTTAGCTGACTCCCAGGTGGGCCAGCTCCTGTTTTTTATGTTTGTTTTGATGGCCCGCTGGCTCGGGAAAGCAACGCGAGCCAGCGGGCCATCAAAAACATAACTGCCGCCCTGCAGCGTTCAAAACGTCGCTGTCAAGTTAAGGAGAGCTGACATAACTCGATACATCATCGGATGACCTCACCGCTGTCGTTTGTCTGGCACTAGCTCCATATTTCTGTAGGTGGAAAGGCTGTGACGTCATCGCATGCGCTGCGCGAAGAGTCTACCCGTTTCGGTTTCTGTTTGAACACGCCTTTCAGTCGGTTATTTAAAATTATTGGTGCGTTTCTGAGGAGACTGAACCATCCCTGCTGCTACAGGAGTATCAGTACCACTGGAAAACATCGATATCAGAACATGGTGAAAAAACCGCCGGAGTTGCCATTTAATTTAAACCACTGTATATGGAGTGATAAAATTTAAGACGCTGCTTTATGCGTCCCATTTAAGTTCTTTCTTGGTCGTTGTCACGCTGAAATTAACCCTGTATTGACGGGGCATGCCGGCTTGAACATTAGCACACTGTTGATACTTCGGGAGAAACGCCGTCTCGAAGTGAACACAAACGCCACGAGAAGCTTGCAGGCTAGCGCCGCAGAAAGAACGCCGCCTAGGCGTCAACGTTCTAGACATGAACGCCCGTCGGGTGAAGGAACGATGCTTATACATAATTCTTCCCGCTTAGCTAGAGCAATATCATCACTCATCATTATTTTTAATTTTGCGCTTTTATAAACACCTTCCTTTGCATGCCAGAAGGACTGGGAATACTTAGAGAACGACAAGATCGGGAGTTAAAACGACATGCTAACTACTAACGTAGTTCGGTAGACATCATGCATTGCTCGGAAGTCAGCAGAGCGCTGTGACCTCAGCTTGAATGCCTGACTCACCGTATTGTTTCACCGTTTCTCATCTGTCATGACCCCCTCTGCCTTCAAAAAACAACAAGAGCTTCTGTTTTGGCACTCAGCTTGCAAGATAGAGGTAGAGGAACCTATGGCGAATATGGTTTCCAAGTCGAAGCTACGCTTATTGTTTCTCTCCCATGCGAAGAGCTCCGATAGCTTTCAAAGCCGAACGTGTAATATTCGGATTTCCCGTCAGAAACCGTCTCAGAGATTATCTGTGTTATAGCGTTTAGTTTTCATTCAGCGTATAAGGGAAAAGTGTTTCTGTCACGGAAAGGCACCGTGTTCGAGACCAACTGACTCGCTGTCCACTCTTTCATTGTCCATGTGCTCTGCCTGCTACTGCTAGTCGAAAGATACCGGTGCAGTTTCACAGGGGGAAAGGAACAGCCGCGGTCCGGGGGCTTAGGTGAGAGAGCGACGTCACCCCTAAGCGTGGTCACACGCTATCTGCCTTGTTCCATGGACACAGCACAGCTGGAGTGATTTTTTCGCATGGAAGAAAAAGAAAGTCACAGTTTCACCGCAAGCGCGAAGCAATTAATGGGATAGCAAGACACTGTAATGCTATACGAAGTGAGGCTCGCAGCTTCAGGAGCAATATTAATTGTAGCGAACATGCACTTGCTAAGTGAGCGCCTCCCGTGGGCAGCGCGTGCTGGTACGAAGAGCTTTATACGTTGTGTGTCATAAAGCTACACATACAAAGCTAGGAAAGGACGCTAAATGAACAAGCAAAAGATGAGCGCGAACTATCAAGTGAAGCATGCACGAAACGAACGCACAGATATACACCGAACGAGCGCGAATAAGCTGTCACAATGGATACTCTCAGTCTGAACAGCTCTCCTGTTGCAAAGGCGGCCGCCCGCTCCGCTCCTCGCGCCATCTCGCTGGTAATGAAGAAAACGCTTATAAGCGCCTGTCGTCTCTGAGAACTGCCAGCGGGGAAGGCTGTGAATATAAGGCTCGCCGTTAGCTTCGTGAAGGATCTGCTCTTTATGGCGTAGTGGTTAGCGCCACGCGCTGCGGAGCGAGAGGTTTCTGGTTCGATTCCGCACTTCGGGAGCATTTATCCGAATTATTTTTCTTTTGGACTTTCATATATGTATACGTACTTATACATGTACGGTTCATGACGTCAGCGACGGGGACGGCAAAAAGCAGCCGAGACTGTCCATATAATTGCTAGCGCAATAGAAATAACAAAAAGTAATAAGGGAAATACGACAATCTTGTACTTGGTCCCACAAGAGAACTTGTTTCAGGCAAGGGTGTCGCCAGCAAAGTGGCTTCCGCAATGCCTATGGCGTTGGATATCTTGAATGAAGTTCTCTAACTGTGCTGCTGCGCAGTCTGCAGAGTGTTTCAGTTAACATGATCCATGCTATAAAAAACGACAGGGGCGCGTTAAAGGAATCAACCTGCCCAGTATTGGCTACTCTAGTCTTGACCAACGGAGACTATTCTGATAAGCTATAACGTGATATTTATTATTAAATAAGTCATTAATTCGTAAAGCGTCCCTCTAAATTAAAAATGTGCAATAGAGAAGTCGTTCATTGCTGCGTGAATAATTATTATCATAAGAGTAGGTTCAATGGCTGTAGATACAAAGCATATGACTAAAAACGAAAGTCGAATCCGTCGAATAAAAATCTTTTTTAGGTGTTCAAACTGCGCAATGTTAAATCTGCTAAAACCAAGTTTCTTTCAGACGCCATTTCAAAACGCATCACCAGCATAGAGAAAACGTTACTTGGAATAGCGTATATTCGTAATGCCCTGTCCACTGGCAACATTCTAGGCGCGTCCGCTATGTTTTTCGGGGTGCAATCACGGAATCGCCTGCTAGCGATATAACATCAGGGAAACTGTCCCTGGGGGTGCTTTCGGGCCAAGAAGATGCAGCGACACCCAGCTACGAAAGCTTAGTGGAGCTCACTGTGCTACCTGAAGTCGACAAGAACACAGTAACGAAGCCTTGCGCTCTCCAAACGGGTGCTGCTTCGCAACGCAATATTGCGCCGATATTTCTTGTTTTACGACGCGTATTTCAGATACGGTGTAAGCGTTCGAGTTAATGTTTAGTTGTTGTGGAGGTCGGAGTTTAAAATGTCTAAGGTGAGCTCGCACAGCAATAAAATGTGTCCCATCTTATTAATGTGATTTGAAACGCGGCCCAGATATAAAAACCACCTTGGTTCTGGGCGATGCTCTGTTGCTTTCCACTCCTAATTTCTCCAGCCGCAGGCATCCATACCCTTCGTAGTTGCGTGTGTCATGTCTCCTCGAAACAGAGCCAGGCCTGCGCGGAATGGCAGGACAGTGACAGCGTAAGCTGAAGGAGCGACCTTCCTGGAGGCCATTTAAACGCTTGGGGAAACGAGTGCATGTGCAGGTGGTGGGTATCCCCTGCGCCATAATTCTGCGGTTTGGGCAAACTGCACAGCGGTCTGCTGTGCCCGATGTTGCCCTGCTGCAGCCGCGCGCGTAACTCTGCGATTTACTTCTTCAGCAGCGGTCCGCATCTTGCGAGGAGGCGCCAACAGGTGTATCGAAGAGACTTGTCAGGTTGCTGTCGGGGCTGCGCACGTCGCCTGTCGCGTGACGCATGGAACGATACGACAAAACTGCTTCACGAGGCAGCGCTTCGTAAAAACATATTCGAAAGCTATGCGGAGGAAATCAGTGCCAATATATGGCAGCAGTTGTCCTGTTCTTCACGAGGAGCGATATTGGTTACGGACACGGGCGGACACGGGCGGCGGCGGCGGAGGACAACTACGGCGCCGTTGTTGTGATCTCATAACAGCTTACGCTGTAAAAAGCCGTGCGCTCAAACATGAGCGGCACGCACGCCAAGAACGCCTCGGAAAAGCTAGATATCGCGTTATGGAGTTCGCAAGGGCGGCCGATGTTATTTCACCGCATGATACGCTAGTACAATTTACTAACGCCACATACGTTTATGTGAGCAGACGGTCTCCTGAGAGGATATATTTTATGTAGCAGACACGTGCGTCGAGGCACGAAAACTTGACAGTGCGCCAGGCCTCCGCTGTCTTTTCCTTAGTAAAGGGTAAAGGGTCACTTAGCAGTCAATGCGCTCACATGAAATGCGCTCACATGGTCACTTAGCAGTCAAGCTCCTTAATGAAATCTATGCAGCCTATAACCTAAAACTTTCTATTGTTATTTGCTGGGTGCCAGGTCATTCTGGGATTGCGGGCAATGAAGTAGTAGACAAGAATGCACGAGAAGCCGCTGGGCGGCACACTATAGATATAACATCTGTTCCGGGTGTGGATCTAAAACCTGTTGTACGTAGAGGGCTACGCAACCACTGGCAAGCTGAATGGGACAAACAAGTCGACAACAAACTGCACCTAGTAAAACCGCAGCTAAGGAAAGTTATCCCACAAAAACTCAACAGATTCACCGAAGTCACTCTAACACGGCTCAGAATAGGCCACACTTATGCCACACATAAACACCTTTTGACAGGCACTGATCCACCTACATGTATACACTGTGGAGAGAGTCTAACCATTTTGCATGTCCTCATTCAATGCCCTGTGCTTCACCAAGCGCGACTGACTCATTTCAGGGAGCTCTACCGGTATCGTATTCCACTTCATCCCGCGCTGTTTTTATCACTCGATGCAATGTTTGACCTCAAGAGACTTCTTCATTATCTTGCGAAAGTTAAATTTTTAACAATGATATCGTTCCATCCTAGCCACCAGGCTGGACCTCACGTGTGAAGTACCGCCTGGTGCAAAAAACACAAGTATGTCTGAACCTTCGCAGTTCTTGCTCAGGCAAGGACTTCAGCCGTGAGGGTCTCGGACCTTGCTGACTCATCTATCATCACAGACTCCAGCCAACGAAATGAAGGCCTGTAACAAAGTGACGTTCATTTTAAACGCACTGTGTTTTAAATATTTTGATAGATATTGCCTACACAGCATTTGTTTTAATTTTTAGACTCTTAGGCGCTCTAGCCGTTTGCACCACGCCTCTGTCATGGATCATCTTATTGCTCACACACGAATCTATCACCTTGTGTCTGGCGCATCATAGCCATTGCTGCTTTGGCGCCATAAAACCCAAAATAACTAACTAATAACCTGAAACGACAAAACGCTTGTACTGGCGCTCCTTGGCCTTAGATGCCCTTGCGCCAATAAAACTTAACGTAATAATAATGCGCTCACATGGCTCTTGTGAAAATAAAAAATACGCTCGACAAGCTTCCACCTCTCGCCCCGACAGAATGGTCTAGTGGCTATGGCACACGGCCGCTGACCGAGGGTCGCTGGATCCAATCAAGGTCGCGGCGGCTGCACTTTCACGGAGGGGATTTGTTGGGGCCCCGTGTACTGCGCGATGTCAGGGCGCGTTAAAGAACCCCAGGAGGCTGAAATTTCCGGAGCCCTCCACTACGGCGTCTCTCAGGATCATATTGTGGTTATGGGCCGCAAAACCCCAGAAATCAATCCCAGGTCCCCTCTCTCAGCAAACACGGGACTTATGAGGAACAAAACAACACGACCGTCGAGTCGCCTTACGTGCAGGTGTGCTGCATACCGGCTTTGCAAGCGCTTTTAAATTTCTTTGCTGTAATCTTATAGCCGCAAAGCAGCTGGTGAGGAACAAAGAAGATCAAGTTGAAGGTTGCAATACCACGCAGGTGCGAAATTGCACAGACGGCTTACCTGCAGCGGTAAGCCGTCGTAACCACGGTGGACGGGCGAAGCTTGGCCGGAAATATTTACAGCTACCTATAACATAATTCATATCAAAAACGGACAATAAAAACACGGCAGCGAGAAATGGAGCGCACACTTTTTAATTCGATCAATCATTGCACACCAATGACACATGCAGTACTTATGTTAAACTTTCGATGGCAAATACGGAATCTAGTTTTATGAACGTTTATTGGCGGTGCAGCTTTAGGAAACTCGCAACCGGCGTCACTTGTTTGTTATGGTAATAACGTGATGTTCTTAGAAGTCCACGTCGCACAATTTTCCGGAGACGTACAGTATATGCATGCTGCATTGAAATAATGCGTACGCTCAAACCACGCCATCGAGTTAGGCGTATTTACCCTTACAGAAATGCCATATATGACGATATCAGGAATTGGGCATATATGGCTATATGTGGCACGTGCCCGTATGTGGCTGTATTATCCCAAATCGTGATAGAAACATACGTGACAATGAAAGACCAACACGGGGAATGCCATGCAAGTCTCGGATACGTGTTGGGCAAATGAGGCCACGTACGGACATGTACCTGATAAAGCCAGATATGGATATATGGGCACATATGCACACCTTGCTATGTATGGCACGTGTCCATATTTGACCGCATTTTCCCAATACGCACCGGAGTCTTACATGACATTCCTCGTGTGTCTTTCATTGCCACATATGTTACTATCACGATTTGGGATAATACAGCCACATACGGGCACGTGCCATATATAGCCATATGTGCCCAATTCCTGATATCGCCATATATAGCATTTTCGTAAGGGTATTCCCGCGAATATTAGCTTTCTACCGGGAAAAGCAATACATCCAAAAAGTGTACCATCATGCTCTCTCGATTGTGCGTGCGTGATGTACCAGTCAACTTAAAAATGTGCACGCCTGAAATATCACTCTGTCACTGCACATTATCGCTGGGAAAGCAACTCATATATTCAAGTGAAATGTAGAAAGGACACTAAATGGCGACTTAGCGCACGTCTACCAATGTTCCGAACACACGCAATGCTAATATATTTGATTAGACTACCTGTGCGGCGGTAACAGTATCTTTGTTTTCGTTCAAATAATCGAAATCTTTCGTTAAGATCAATATTACCTTGTCCCAGACGTGCTACGGATACATGCTGCGTGCACAGCTGCGGATAGCAGTGGGAATACATCGCAGAGCGACGGCAAAAGCTGAATAGGACGTAGCCGATACAAGCTGAGATATCACATGTTTCTGTTTCCGGCGCCCCGAAGAACATGGTGGATGACGCTTGCAGGAATGTCGGCTGATGGTGCTTTACATTTTAAATATCCCCTATTGCAATGCAGGATACAAATAGCAGAATATGGGATCAAACAAACAGCGAAGGACATTAGGATACAATGTTGAACGCGAGGAGTTCATGTCGTTAACAAAGTTCACCGCATGTTTGTTGGAGTGTTCAATAAGGTCATACTTAGAAAAATGTACCTCGAGGGTACGTTCTCGACTTCTACCGTAATTTCTTGAAATGTCTTCGAAAATATCTACAACACGTAAAGGACTTTTCCTGCTGTGCAACTACGCGACCTAGTAATCGCGTACGCACATTCTGAACAGCACATAACTTTTGGTACACTAACACTAGGATTTAGTATCTGGCAGAAACTCATTGCGCCTCCTTCAGTGCCCTGCGCGTGCTGGAACAGGCAGGAGGCAAGAAACCCCTTCCATAGCCAAACCCTGCTCGCTTTCCCTCCGGACCTACCGTGCTCATGCACAAAGGAGCACCGTCTAGAAGCTTATGCGGAACACACAACAAGCATACAGACGAACGACACTGCCGAGCAGCGACCGCACCCCGACCGTGTCAGTGTTCCGACCGTGTCAGAGTTCGAGATATAAAGATCCGTCGGGTTAAGGAACCTTGATAGAGAACGTTACTCCGCCCTTCGCCAAACACCACGGTCACTGAATTTTTTATATTCTTGGGCCTTTACAAACAGCTTGTGCACAAGGCAATGTGACTGCGAAAGAACAGACGATGGTGGCACCTGGAGTGGAGCCCAAGCTAACGACCCTTTCAAGCACCCCAGTCGTCGAGCACTATTGTTTACGACCCCGAAAAGCCCTGAGACTACAGCGCAATGACCTAGCTCATTGGTCCCACTTTGACATTGTTCATCGGTCATTACTTCCACTAGTGTGCACAACGCGGCTAGGCGAGTTCCATTTAGAACTTGGCATACAAAATGTAGCTGAAAAATTCAACTGGTGAACTTTGTCTCCAAGATATCATTACGCTCACTGATGAGCTCTTAAGCTAGCGCAGGAACGTCAGCACTTTCTCTTCATTAATAATAGTAGCAAATTATGCTTCCTCCTCCGAAATTCGACATAGTTCACAACCGACGGACTGCACCTCCAGGGGCCCAGTGGATCGGTTCTCCCTGCTACTGAGATCCTGAAATGGTCGCGGCAGTGCGCCGCGTTCAGATTGAGAGTGACTATATACGATGCCAAAAAGGGCGGTCACGTTCAGATGCAGTCTTGTGCTATCTTCGTTGTTGCGCAATACAGTGAGTGCGATGTCTGAGTTATTGAACTGGTTAACGCTGAAAGAGAAGGACGCGGAATTGTAGCTGGCGCCAAGCGACAATCTGTTCTTTATTGTGGAAACAGCATCGCCTGGCATAGTCTTTAACGTTGAAGATTCTGCGCATTTTCGTAGTTAGGTGGACGCATAGCGCGAAGTTTCAAGCCGTTCCCAATGTTCCAGGCAATCGCACCCTTAGGGATACTCTTACACAGCGTACAAAATACTTCAATACAGCTTACAAATGGAGAAACCAAGAATCACGTACTCAGCTACCAAATTATGTGGAATTAATTTTGTGTATAGTTACCACCGCATAATAGCCTACGTCCTACAATTAAGATTATCTATGTAGTTCTCTAGTCTTCCGGATAACCTGCGAGAATCACCGTAAAAAATGGCTACAGAGCAATAAGAATGCGAAGTCATAATGCGAAAAAAACCTTACATTATTCGATGCCTGCTGAGAGCGTTCGTTGAAATTCTGCTTGGTAAATAGCGGGTGCTATTCTAACAATGATACTATACCCAAGCGTCAGCTCAGTCTTTGAAGCCATCAGGAAAAATATATTTGTTCGTGTAGCATGTAGACAAAAATAATAGTGAGACCTGAAAACTTCAACTACCATACTCGGCGTAATAAAGGTTGGAGGCCTGGCATAGGCGCTTCTTCGAAAGTAAGAACGCCTAGAATAGCTGTCATGCAGTCTAGTCACGTTTACACCTAATTATAATACAGCACCCTAAATGCAAAGCATTTCTTAGTGACACGAAGGCACTTATATGTATAGTAAGAGCACAGAACAGAGGCAACACCATGTCGTTCTTGTCGTGGTTGTTGTTGTTGTTGTTGTTGTTGTTGTTGTTGTTGTTGTTGCCCTTTATAGTTGGCACATACCCACGAGGGGGATAGGCCACACTACAAGTAGTCATGTATAGAGAGCTAGAAGAATAAAAGGCCAAGGACAAAATCTTAGAAAAAATTAAAAGAAAGGGAGAAGTTCTCATTATAGTTGATAGTTAAAATTTACTAAAAGAAACAGTGGGAACGAAACCCTGTGGTCGACAGCGCTTGTCCATGGGCAAGCTGTGCTATTCTACCCCTCCTTCCTCTTCTTTATACCGTGTTCCCAATCCCATTACCGCTCTTCATTCTCGCAATCGGCCACGGAGCGACCCTGAAACATATTGCGCTATACTTCGTCAACGGATGCAGTTTTTCGTGCGCAGTGCATATACGGTAAAGTCGTTCCGCTTTCGCTTGTGCCTGCCGGAGCCAGGAACCGAGTGCGGTATTCGCCAAGTATTCTCAGAAAGGCGTTTTGTGATAGTACTCTTCGAACTTCGCGCCCAGTTTCTTTGCACAGGTTGGTGCACGCCTTTGAACTCACAGCTCGTCGCCAATATTGTGTTCTTGTGCCTGGCAGCGGCGACGGCCGTACCACCTATTCAGCACTTCTTGGGCATGTATAATCTTTTTGCGCGCCTGGGCACGGATGAAGTGGCAAGTCATTTATCTTGATGCTTGTCCGACCTATCAAAGTGTGTCCAAGCTGAGTGTAGTGCCCAGTTTGGGAAGTTGGCCGTATGGAGTCTTCTAGGGTATTTGTCAGTGTAGCTTTGCAGTGCCGTGTTGACTTCATATGCAACTGCTTGGAGGTGCTCGTCCCAATGGGCTTCACCTAGCTTGTATTTGCAATACGGTGGGAGTTGTGATGTGCGACGTGCGTGATTAACAAAGTGCGTTTGAGAAGTGCGCGTGAAAAGCAAATGAGTGAGACAAAGAAGAAAGCGACGACCGAAGACGGTAGCAGATCGAAAGTACATGTACATGAATGACGATGACGACGAATAATGACGAAAGGCGGGGCACTAGAAAATAAAGTAAAAGGAAATGGGCCAACCAGGAAGATATACGGAATTCTCAGCTGCCAATAGTGGGTGAACACGAGAACGCAGCAGCCGCCATTCAGCAAATAACAAATGAGCAAAAGGGAAAGAAAAGCTTGCAACATCGTATTCTCAGGGAGAGTTTCAGGAAGGCGAGTGAAGGCAGAGAATCGTCCACCGGGCCGGGCGTTGAAGACGGCAGTCGGGTACCGGACCCGAGCCTCAAGGGCTTCAACCCACCGGGACCTCCTGCTGACCTGATTTCAGCCATCGGAAGCCCAGTATCTAGCAAGCTCCAGGCAAGGACCTACTGAATCTTATGCCCGTAGGCACAGCATGGGCAGTCGGGCTACGGGTCCGAGTTCCGCCTTCAGATGCCCGGCCAAGATGTCGCTACCACCTGATCGAGCCACCTAGCCTCCCACGTCCTCCGTCGCAGCCAGACATCCGGTGTCGTCCTCTTCGCAAGCCTGCTGCACTTCGATCATCCGTCTCTCAGTCCAGCTCATCGACGATTTGGTAAAAGCCATGCACTTCTCCCGCGTCCTCTTCACACACCACTGTCGGACCTTCAAGGACTAAATCGCCAGGACTCGCGTACCCCCAAAAAAGGTTTTGTTAGACATATCTTGTAACACGTTGTGATACTTATTGCAAGTGATTATTGTTTTGCTTTGCAATTATATTAGTTTATGTTAAAAGCTGTGTGTTGCTTTGTGTTGTATGAAAAACGGCTTTGTCCTCAATTAGACTCTCGGAGGCTTCGCCTGAGAGAATCTTTTCAAAACAAATCTGTTCAAGTACCTGCATTATCACAAATTGGCGTCCGCGACAGGACTCGAACCTGCAATCTTCTGATTGCTTCGTATTGTATCCGTGATCTTCTGCAATTGGTGCTTTGTTTTTCTTGATTCTCTTAATTTCCTAGCGCTCGTGCCAACGTCGTCTTCGTCTTGCTCTACTCCTTTTATGGCGCGTACTTTTCAATACGAGCACTTCACTCATCACAGAGTAGAGCTTGGATATCGTGATTCGTCCTTTCTGCAAGGCGACTCGCTTGTGGATGGTATGCGGATGCGAATTAATGTTCAACTCTAGTTGGTCGTAAACGTGCGCCAAGTTTGCGGCTGCGAAAGGTGGTCGACCCCTCGGAGATGTGTTTCTTGGGGGTCTGTGTCTTAACAGACAACTCCGGCGATTTTTCAGTGTCCATGGATCTCAATGAAATTTTCAATATAAGTTATGCTTGTACTGAAAGAGTATATACCAAGCAACGCAGCTGCATATCACTTCTTTCATGAAAATGAATTTTTAATATTTTTAGCGGATTCTCACGCTGAGCACCCTGCGTTTTGAAGTCAATACCTTCAACGCTGTCAACTCGAGCAGGCGGGCGTTCAAGAGCGGCACGGTGATACTTCGGCACTCAAACCGTCGCCGTATAGTTCAGAAAAGCTGCCATAGCTCATTGTATCGTCGAACAGACATCGCTGCTTTCATTTTTCGGGCACCAGCTCCCTATTTCTAATGGCGCGGAAGCTGATGTCGTCGCATATGCTGCACGCAGCATCTAACCATTTCGGTTCCGGTTTGAACACGCAGCTCATTCAGCAATTTAAAGTTATTGGCGCGTTTTTCAGCAAACTGAACAACGCCACCTGCTAGTGGTATATCATTTGCCATTGGAAAAGAGCAACATCAGAATGTGGAGGAAGAACCGCCGGAGTTGCATTTTAATTCGAAGCAGTCCCGCAGGACTTCATGACGCATTTGGCGGCAAAAGAAGCTATGGCAGCGACCTCTATGAACCTCGATAAGTAGTCAACCGCTACTATAGTGCATCTGTTACATGGTGCCTATGTTGGAAATGGTCTGAAGTGATTCATCCGCACCGTGTCAAAAATTGTATCGGGAAGCTTAATTGGTGTAAGTAGTCCAGGCTGACACCCGGGACTCATTTTGTGCTGTAGGCGAACCTCGCAGCTTGCGATACACCTACGCACATTCCTCTGCATTCTCGGCGACCAGAAACATTCTTGTGCTTTGCGTAAGCAGCTCGATAGCCCATGTGTCCTTCTTCAGATGTTTATTGGATTGCGCGCGAAATACAGGAACGTAAGGAGGTAGGAATGACGAGAAGGTGGCACTTATCCTGCTCATTGATCCAATGACAACGATGTAGCGTACCTTCGCTTATGGTAAACTTTACATTGTACACCGTAGCGTCAAGAGAATTTAGGTTGGGCATCAAATCCTTGTCGACACGTTGGGAATTGGAAACTTCTAGCTGGGAAAGCATGATGCAATCTTGTCGGTGTTGTGGCGAGCCTTCCTCGGATGTGTTTCGCGACAAAGCGTCCGCAACATTGTTTTGCACTTATGAACGGTGAAGGATGTCGTAGATGTAATCTTGTAGCCGAATAATCCACCGTGCAAACTTATATTTGAGGTGTTGTTTTGCAAACATCCATCTAATAGCTGTGTCATGTGTTACAACAGTGAATTGTCGCCGAACCAAGAACTCACGCAGCTTCTCATCTATACTCAAGAAGACAGCCAGGCACTCCAGTCCATTTGAGTGGTAATAACGCTCCGCGTTGGAGAGGTTGGCAACAGGCGTAAGCGACGACGTTCTCCCAACCGTCGGAGTCATGTTATGAATGCTGTTCTAGGCCGATCTGACTTGCGTTGGTGTGTACATCCGTCGTCCAATCATCATTGAAGTGACACAGAGCAGGGCGCTATGTGTCCGCTGATGTTTGAGAGCGCGAAAGGCGGCATAACCGATGGTCTCCACTGAAATTGAGTGCCTTTCTGAGCAGTTCAGTTGTGACCAAAAGTTGATGCAAAGTTAGGGAGGAACTGCCCAGATATGACGCAGTTTCAAGAAGTACCTGAAGGTGTTTAATGCAGGTCGGCTTGCGATATTTGGTTAGAGCTTTCATCCTTCCAGGCTGAAATGTTGTTGCTAGCTAGGATATAATTGACATAAGATATTCCAGTCAAGTTAAACTCTCTTTTTCGCGGTTGAGCCGGAATCCTGCATCATGTAACTTCTCCAGCAATTTGAAAAGGTGCTGCATAAGGGAACCTATAACATTTATATTGGAGCCGGAAATGCCCATTTCGGAGGTAAGCCTTGGTAAGTGAACCCGTTTTCGGGGGTCCACAAAATCTTCATTAAATGGCAACGCGGACGGAACGCCTAACTCCTGACACTATTTGCAGCAACTACATCGGTTTACACACGAAATGATCCAACCTGCTGGAGACGCGTATTTCGGAGGCAAACCTTGGTAAGTAAAGTTATCCTTGAGTCTGGTGAAAAACTTTAATACGTGCGCATGCAGAAGGGACGCCACACTCGTCACACTTTTATCAGCAACTACGTTGCTTTGCATGGTAACTGATGCGACTTTCCTATACACTTGGTAAATGAAGCCGTTTTCGCCTCTCGAAAATAAATTCAGTAAATGACCACGCAAAAGGGACGCCTCACTCCTCCTACTATTATCAGCGACTGCGCCGGTTTGCACGATGATTGATGCAAGTTCCCTGTATCCTGGGTACATGAAGCCGCTTTCGGGTCTCCAAAAAACTTCAGTAAATTCGCACGCGGAATGGACGCCTCCATCCTAGCAGTATTATCAGCAACTATGTCGATTTATCTACACGATGATGGGTGCAACTTAGCGGAAACGCTTCTTCTAGAAATAAGGCCTTCGTAAATGAAATCTTTTTCGGGTATCGAAGGAACTTCAATAAATGCGCACGCGGAAGGTACGACTCACTTCTAACAGTAATATAGGCAACTGCAGCCGTCAGCACGCTTAACTAGAATGCTTTGTACCGTGGACTGAACCAATTGGAATGAGGACAGCGACGTGTTGGGGTGGACGTTGCTGCCAAGATAATGTTTATTTACTTATTCAATAAATTTATAATCATGTAATTATTATACAGGCAGCAGCACCGAACGTCACGCGGCGCTGGCCTCCCTCCAAGTGGTACAGGTCACGCTACAAAGCGTTCAGGTTAACCGTGCTGATGGCTGCACGTCGATTTACACGATAATTGGTGCAACTTGCCAAAGACGCCTGCTTCGAAGGTAAGCCTAATGCCTTCGTAAGTGAAGCCGTTTTCGAGTCTCGTCAAAAGCTTCTATACATGCGCACGCGGAGGGGATGACGCCTCACTCATGACACTGTTGTCAGCAACTACGTCTATTTACAGGATGAATGTTGCAGCTTGCCGGAGACGCCTATTTCGGAGGTAAACCTATAACATTGGTAAATGAAGCCCCTTTCCGGTCTAGAAAAAAATTCAATAAATGCGCACGTTGGGGTGTGTGATGTGCAGTGCAGTGAACTGTGCGGTTCCTCCCCACGTGCGTGAAGTGCGATTGGTGTGGGTGCCGGGCCATCGTGGCATATTTATAAACGAGATGGCTGATGTTCTCGCGCGGTGGTCCCTAGATGGGCCGGTAATGTCCGTGGTGCCTACTACTGCCTTCGTTACTTTGTCGAGATTCCGAAAGTACTCTTTAATTCAAGATTCTTTAAAAATGAAGTTACCAATTGAAGAATATGGACATCTTTATTTTGTTTGGGATAATAAGTGGTGTCCCTCTCGTAAACTGGAAGTGGCAATAACAAAATTTCGCTGTCGTATCCCTCCATTGAACTTTTATTTACACAGGTCTGGTCTGGTGCCATCTCCGCTATGCTGTTATTGTCGAGAGCATGAAAACATTGATCACTTCTTAATTACCTGTCAGCGCTATAGTAGTCAGAGAAAAAGGCATTTCGAAATTTTATTCAGGAATTTAAACATTCCCCTAAATTCTCAGAACATTCTTTCCTTTGGAGCGTCCTCACTAGGTTATAGCAACAGGAACGTCTGCTTAGCCATGTGCAATTTCCTTTGTGACACAAAAAGAATTCATTGCTAATCATCATTCAGTCCAAATCTTCGTACCTCGAAATTGCTTCCACTAGTTGATTAAACCTCAAATTATTTTATTATAGTTCATTTCTATTATAAATAGCCTATCTTTTTCTAACATTTCATTCTTACTTACGTTACCGATACTTTATTCTTCCTTTGTTTTAGCTCAATTTTTTTTTTCCTCTTTATGTTAACCGCCGGCTTCATGGCCAATCCCCCGTAGTGGGCAAGAGCCAAACTTCAAGGAAAAAAGAAAGAAAGAAAGAAAGTGCGCGATCAAAACGCGAGTGACCGAGGAAGACGAAGACGAAGGACTAAAGGCGTGGTCCTACAAAATAAGAGAAAAGAGGACCCAATCAAGAAGAGCCACGGGGTTCCCAGCGCCCAATGGCTGAGGAACACGGATGCCTAGTGGTTGCCAATGAGAACAACGAAGAAGAAGAAGACCCGGCGGGATCGGATTCAGAGAGAGCGGTTCGAGAAGGCGAAGCGGGCAGGTCATCTACCGGGCCGGGCGCTGAAGGCGGCAGTCGGATTCCAGAGCCGAGCCATTGGGCCTTCACCCGTCCGGGACGTCCTGTGCATCCCTTCCTGCCCTCGGAACTCGTGTCGGCGTCTTGGAAGCTCCCGTGGGGCACGGATTTCGGCCGGCAACCTACAAATTCCTATTCCTTCGGGCAGCTCCGGAGCGGTCGGGCTGCGGGCCCGAGCTCCGTGACACGAGGCCAGCCAGGAGGCCTCTAACATCCGAACGAGCCTCTCAGCGGCTCATCCGTCGTCACCCGTCGCGACCAGAACCCGGCGTCATCATCTTGGCTAGCCTCATACGCTCCAGTCGTCTGGTCTTCACGCAAGCGCAACGAGATTTGGTGAGACCACGAGAATCTTCTTTGTCGCTCCGCCCCTCGCCACTGAACAATTCGCGTTCGAACTTCTCGCGCTTGCATGCTGCTTCTAGAATATTTCTTGAATTTTCCATTGTGTATAACTTTCTTTCTCTCTTTTTCCTTTTCTTAAACTTTCCATTTACTTTGTTCACATTAAAGGCTTTGTGTTTCGTTATCTAGTGAGATGAACGGCTTTGTCCTCGATTAGACTCTCGGAGGTTTTACCTGAGAGAGTCGTCCAACAAATCTGTTCAAGAACCTGCTCAAATCATCACAGGGTGACGCCTCACTCCTGGAGCTATTATGAGGCACTACGTCGATTTCCACGATGATTGGTCCAACTTGTCGAAAACGAATATTTCGGAGGTAAGCTTAGAGTGTACCCTTGCGTTTTGTGGCCAATTTTGTCTCGACCAGAAATGGCAACATGACCCGTTTCTCGTAGTGAATATCATTCATCTACGTATTACGCGTGTACCTGACTAATGAGATGGTTACTAATAACTTTACCTGAAAATGGCCATCTGTTACTCTTCTAATCTTGCAGACGGGTTATTTCACGTCCCGGCGCTTCCTCAGTAGGTTATACTCGAACGTGGACCCTGGCTGTCCCGACTGTAGTGAAACCTTTTGTTCTATGGCTCACATGCTCTGGCGATGTTCCGCGTTCCCTAACGACGTTCTCTCCAGCGAAGCTGAATGGGAGGAGGCCATCACAAGCACGGTGCTCCGAAAGCAAGCCCAGGCTATCCAGAGGGCCCACGAAAGGGCGGAGCGTCATGGCGTCCTGTCCACGTGGGTGCGGCCAGTGGTTACAACGGTCTCCTGCTAGGGAGTCCTTACAGTAGCTCCTCAGGATTCAGTAAAGTTCATTGTCTGTCTGTCTGTGATCAATGTATGCCCTTGTGTTTTGTAGGAGATTTTGTCTAGACCGGAAATCCAATAAAAACCAAAGCCCTTTCTCGCACTCAATATGATTCCTGTACCTACTAGGCGTGTCCCTGAATAATGATATGATTGCAAACAATTTTGCCGAAAAGCACTGACGCGGCCAGAAACCGCAATACAAGCCTTTTCTCGCGCGCAATATCATTCCTTTACCTATGACGCATGTCCCTGACTAATAATATGGGTGCTAATAATTTTGCCCAAAATTGCTATCGGAGGTCAGTCTATAGCCTTGTGTTTTATGGCAAATGCTGAATCGACCAGAAATCGCAACATATGCCTTTTTTTTGCATTCAATATCATTCCTCTAAAGATTACTCTTTTCCCTCACTAATAATAGGGTTACTAATTATATTGCGCTGAATGGCCATTGGAGCTAAGTGTGAAGCGCTGTGTTTTCTGGCAAATTTAGACCCGGCCATAAATATCAATAAAAGCCTTTTAGTGCATTGAATGTTATTCCTCTACTGATTACGCTTGTCCCTGACTAGTACTATGGTTGTAACTAATTTTGCCCTATAGGACCATTGGTGCTATGTGTATACCCATGTGTTTTATGGCAAATTTTGACTCGACCAGACATCCCAATAAGAGCCTTTTCATACATCTGTCTTGTGAACTTAGTCTTGCGTTTTATGGCAATTTTACTCGACGAGAAATCGCAATATCATTCCTCTACTGATTACGCTCGTCCGTCAGTAATAATATGGTTGCTTATTATTTTGCCCTGAATGGCCATCGGAGTCAAGTGTGTAGCCTTGCGTTTACTGGCAAAATTAGACTCTACTAGAAAGAGCAATAAACGCCCTTTATTGCATTGAATGTCATTCCTCAACTGATTACCTTTGTCCCTGACTAGCTATGGTTGCTACTAATTTTGCCCTATACGACCATTTGTGCTATGTGTATATCCCTGTGTTTTGTGCCAAATTTTTTCTCGGCTAGGAATCGCAATAAATCGCTTTTCTTGCATTGAATATCATTCCTCTACCCATTACGCGTGTCCCTGAATAAAAATATGATGCCTAATAATTTTGCCTAGAGTGGCCATTCAAGGTAAGTCTATACTTTTGTGTATTAAGGGGAAATTTCGTCTCGACCAGAAATTGCAGCAAAAGCCCCTTGTCGTATCGCATACCATTCCTCTACTTATTACGCGTGTTCCTGACTAATAGTATGATTGATAATAAATATGCCCAAAACGCCATAGGGTGTAACTCTTTAGACTTCTGTTTTGGGGCAAATTTTGTCTCGACCCGAAAACACAATAACAGCCTCTTGCACGGCATATCATTCCTCTACCTATTACGTGTATCCCTGACTAATAATATGACTGCTAATAATTTTGCCCGAAATGGCCATTGAATGTAAGTGTATAGTCTTGTGTTATATGGTAAATTTCGTCTCGACCAGAAACCGCAAGAGAAGCCTTTTCTTGCATTGAATATCATATATTCCTCTACTTATTGCGAGTGTCCCTGACTAATAATTTGATTGCTAATCATTTTGGCCCAAAATGTCATAGGAGGCAATTCTACAGTGTAGCGTATTGTGGCAAATTTAGACTCGACCAGAAATGCCAATAAAAGCCTTTTCTCGCTTCCTGTATCATTCCTCTACTTATACGCGTGTCCCTAACTAATATGATTGATAATAAATATGCCCAAAATACCAGCCGAGGTAAGTCTATAGCCTTGTGTATTGGGGAAAATTTTGTCTCTACCAGAAATTGCAATAAGAGGCTTTTCTCGCACTGAATATTATTCCTCCACTCATTGCGCATGTCCTGACTAATAATATGATAGCTAATAATTTTTCCCAGAATGGCCATCAGAGGTAAGTCTAGAGCCTTCTATTTAACGGCAATTTTTGTCTCTACCATAAATTGTAATCACAGCCTTTTCTTACATTGAATATCATTCCTCTACTTATTGTGAGTGTGCCTGAATAATAATATAATTGCTAACAATTTTGCGGAAAATGTCCATCGAAGGTAAGTCTACAGTCTTTTATGGCATATTTCGTCTCGACCCAAAATCCCCAGAAAAGCCTTTTCTTGGATTGAATATTATTCCTCCACTTATTGCGAGTGTCCCTGACTAATAATATGATTGATAATAATTATGCCCAAAACGCCATCCCAGGTAAGTCTATCGCCTTCTGTTCTGGGGTGAATTTTGTCTGGACCAGAAATTGCAATAACAGTCTTTTATCGTACCGATTATCATTCTTCTTCCTATTGCGCCTGTCCCTGACTAGTAATATGATTGCCAATAATTTTGCCCAAAATGGCCATCGAAGGTATGTCTGTAGTGTTGAACGTGCAAACGAGCTTAAAGGACAACGGACGGAAGAGAGAAGTGACACACACAACGGCCGGATAACAACTGTGCTTTATTAATAAAAATCACCTTCCGGGAAAACCAGGACAGCGTGCAATGACCGAACAACCAAGCAACCCGCACTGTCTTGCGAACATAGCTTTGCGTTTTATGGCAACTCTTACTCGACCTCGTCGTCTAATTCAGGCCTTTTGCTTATGTCGAATCACCTACTCCATCCCTTACCTCTACCTCACACCCACGGAGACCGAGCAGCTTAACAGAATCATCCGCACTGCCTATAAAACTGCTCTCCACCTGCCTAACTCAACGCCCACGGAGAAACTGCTTCAACTTGGGGTGCACAACACCCTGGAAGAACTCGTAGAAGCGCACCTCTTAAGTCAATACCAAAGGCTATCGCGCACAGAAACTGGTCAAATACTCCTGCGTCGACTTGGAATAAACCTACCAGGCTGTACCACGGCTACGTTCTCTCCCCCCACTGCTGTTAGCAATAACCTCTTTATCCCGCCTCTTCCTAAAAACACCCACCCGGAGCATAATCAGGGAAGACGGGAAGCTAGAGCTAAGGCTCTCCACAAAAGTTACCCTCCCCACACTCCGGCGGTTTATGTAGACGCAGCCGAATATTCAGACAGACCAGCTTTCGCATTGACCGTTGTAGACGGATTCGAAAACCCGATTGTAAGCGCATCGATACCAAATTTGACAGAATCCCTGGAAGCGGAAGAGGCTGCAATTGCATTAGCAATTGCAGGCTCCTCTGCAGAGTATATTTTTTCAGATTCTAAAACCGCAATTAGTAATTATGCGAATCGTAGAATTCACTCTCCGGCTGCTAAAATCCTCGCTTCTTCTTCTCCCCCACCTAATCGCCTAATCACCCTCATTTGGGTCCCTGCACACAGCGGACACCCAGGCAACACGGCTGCTCACACCCAGGCCCGAGCACTCGTCAACCGGGCTGAGAGCGCCCTGCCTTCGTCCCGCAGTGCAAGGGATCGACTCCTCGGCTACCACGATCTCACCATGTTTTACAGGAACTCTCGCCTAACGTACCCCCCGCCGCATAAATCTCTTTCCAGGAGTGACCAGATTCTGTGGCGCAAACTTCAAACTGCCACAGTCACGACCCCTTTCCTCCTTTCCGTTATCACGCATGGTAAAACCTCTCCGCACTGCAACTTGTGTCTAGCACCAGAGCCGACTTCAGTCACATTTTTCTAAATTGCCCTAACAAGCCCAAGCCCCCATGGCAAGGGTCACGACTCAGGAGCGATGGGAGGCTGCTCTGCCCAGCTCGCAACCGGAGCTACAGCTCGGGCAGTGGGCTGGGCCAGAAGGGTCGCCGCTGATGCCGCCATCTAGAGTGCTCATCGCCGTCCTGCTCCCCTTTTCCCCGTTCGCCCCTCGAAATGTCATAGGAGGCAATTCTACAGTGTAGCGTATTGTGGCAAATTTAGACTCGACCAGAAATGCCAATAAAAGCCTTTTCTCGCTTCCTGTATCATTCCTCTACTTATACGCGTGTCCCTAACTAATATGATTGATAATAATTATGCCCAAAACGCCATCCCAGGTAAGTCTATCGCCTTCTGTTCTGGGGTGAATTTTGTCTGGACCAGAAATTGCAATAAGAGGCTTTTCTCGCACTGAATATTATTCCTCCACTCATTGCGCATGTCCTGACTAATAATATGATAGCTAATAATTTTTCCCAGAATGGCCATCAGAGGTAAGTCTAGAGCCTTCTATTTAACGGCAATTTTGTCTCTACCATAAATTGTAATCACAGCCTTTTCTTACATTGAATATCATTCCTCTACTTATTGTGAGTGTGCCTGAATAATAATATAATTGCTAACAATTTTGCGGAAAATGTCCATCGAAGGTAAGTCTACAGTCTTTTATGGCATATTTCGTCTCGACCCAAAATCCCCAGAAAAGCCTTTTCTTGGATTGAATATTATTCCTCCACTTATTGCGAGTGTCCCTGACTAATAATATGATTGATAATAATTATGCCCAAAACGCCATCCCAGGTAAGTCTATCGCCTTCTGTTCTGGGGTGAATTTTGTCTGGACCAGAAATTGCAATAACAGTCTTTTATCGTACCGATTATCATTCTTCTTCCTATTGCGCCTGTCCCTGACTAGTAATATGATTGCCAATAATTTTGCCCAAAATGGCCATCGAAGGTAAGTCTGTAGTGTTGAAGGTGCAAACCAGCTTAAAGGACAACGGACGGAAGAGAGAAGTGACACACATACGGCCGGTTAACAACTGTGCTTTATTAATAAAAATCACCTTCCGGGAAAACCTGGACAGCATGCAATGACCGAACAACCAAGCAACCCGCACTGCCTTGCGAACATAGCTTTGCGTTTTATGGCAACTCTTACTCGACCCCGTCGTCTAATTCAGGCCTTTTGCTTATGTCGAATCACCTACTCCATCCCTTACCTCTACCTCACACCCACGGAGACCGAGCAGCTTAACAGAATCATCCGCACTGCCTATAAAACTGCTCTCCACCTGCGTAACTCAACGCCCACGGAGAAACTGCTTCAACTTGGGGTGCACAACACCCTGGAAGAACTCGTAGAAGCGCACCTCTTAAGTCAATACCAAAGGCTATCGCGCACAGAAACTGGTCAAATACTCCTGCGTCGACTTGGAATAAACCTACCAGGCTGTACCACGGCTACGTTCCCTCCCCCCACTGATGTTAGCAATAACCTCTTTATCCCGCCTCTTCCTAAAAACACCCACCCGGAGCATAATCAGGGAAGACGGGAAGCTAGAGCTAAGGCTCTCCCCAAAAGTTACCCTCCCCACACTCCGGCGGTTTATGTAGACGCAGCCGAATATTCAGACAGACCAGCTTTCGCATTGACCGTTGTAGACGGATTCGAAAACCCGATTGTAAGCGCATCGATACCAAATTTGACAGAATCCCTGGAAGCGGAAGAGGCTGCAATTGCATTAGCAATTGCAGGCTCCTCTGCAGAGTATATTTTTTCAGATTCTAAAACCGCAATTAGTAATTATGCGAATCTTAGAATTCACTCTCCGGCTGCTAAAATCCTCGCTTCTTCTTCTCCCGCACCTAATCGCCTAATCAGCCTCATTTGGGTCCCTGCACACAGCGGACACCCAGGCAACACGGCTGCTCACACCCAGGCCCGAGCACTCGTCAACCTGGCTGAGAGCGCCCTGCCTTCGTCCCGCAGTGCAAGGGATCGACTCCTCGGCTACCACGATCTCACCATGTTTTACAGGAACTCTCGCCTAACGTACCCCCCGCCGCATTAATCTCTTTCCAGGAGTGACCAGATTCTGTGGCGCAAACTTCAAACTGCCACAGTCACGACCCCTTTCCTCCTTTCCGTTATCACGCATGGTCAAAACCTCTCCGCACTGCAACTTGTGTCTTAGCACCAGAGCCGACTTCAGTCACATTTTTCTAAATTGCCCTAACAAACCCAAGCCCCCGTGGCAAGGGTCACAACATCAGGAGCGATGGGAGGCTGCTCTGCGCAGCTCGCAACCGGAGCTACAGCTTCGGGCACCAGCCAGCTTCGATCGATTTCATCGGGGGCACATTTTTCTCAAATATACCAAGTCTATATAGCCTTGGGAAATTAATTAAAATCGACTAAAATACGATATTCTCTTATTCCAGCCAGCTTCGATCGATTTCATCGGGGGCGCATTTTTCTCAAATATACCAAGTCTATAGCCTTGGGAAATTAATTAAAATCCACTAAAATACGATATTCTCTTATTCCAGCCAGCTTCGATCGATTTCATCGGGGGCACATTTTTCTCAATATACCAAGTCTATAGCCTTGGGAAATTAATTAAAATCCACTAAAATACGATATTCTCTTATTCCAGCCAGCTTCGATCGATTTCATCGGGGGCACATTTTTCTCAAATATACCAAGTCTATAGCCTTGGGAAATTAATTAAAATCCACTAAAATACGATATTCTCTTATTCCAGCCAGCTTCGATCGATTTCATCGGGGGCACATTTTTCTCAAATATACCAAGTCTATAGCCTTGGGAAATTAATTAAAATCCACTAAAATACGATATTCTCTTATTCCAGCCAGCTTCGATCGATTTCATCGGGGGCACATTTTTCTCAAATATACCAAGTCTATAGCCTTGGGAAATTAATTAAAATCCACTAAAATACGATATTCTCTTATTCCAGCCAGCTTCGATCGATTTCATCGGGGGCACATTTTCTCAAATATACCAAGTCTATAGCCTTGGGAAATTAATTAAAATCCACTAAAATACGATATTCTCTTATTCCAGCCAGCTTCGATCGATTTCATCGGGGGCACATTTTTCTCAAATATACCAAGTCTATAGCCTTGGGAAATTAATTAAAATCCACTAAAATACGATATTCTCTTATTCCAGCCAGCTTCGATCGATTTCATCGGGGGCACATTTTTCTCAAATATACCAAGTCTATAGCCTTGGGAAATTAATTAAAATCCACTAAAATACGATATTCTCTTATTCCAGCCAGCTTCGATCGATTTCATCGGGGGCACATTTTCTCAAATATACCAAGTCTATAGCCTTGGGAAATTAATTAAAATCCACTAAAATACGATATTCTCTTATTCCAGCCAGCTTCGATCGATTTCATCGGGGGCACATTTTTCTCAAATATACCAAGTCTATAGCCTTGGGAAATTAATTAAAATCCACTAAAATACGATATTCTCTTATTCCAGCCAGCTTCGATCGATTTCATCGGGGGCACATTTTTCTCAAATATACCAAGTCTATAGCCTTGGGAAATTAATTAAAATCCACTAAAATACGATATTCTCTTATTCCAGCCAGCTTCGATCGATTTCATCGGGGCACATTTTTCTCAAATATACCAAGTCTATAGCCTTGGGAAATTAATTAAAATCCACTAAAATACGATATTCTCTTATTCCAGCCAGCTTCGATCGATTTCATCGGGGGCACATTTTTCTCAAATATACCAAGTCTATAGCCTTGGGAAATTAATTAAAATCCACTAAAATACGATATTCTCTTATTCCAGCCAGCTTCGATCGATTTCATCGGGGGCACATTTTTCTCAAATATACCAAGTCTATAGCCTTGGGAAATTAATTAAAATCCACTAAAATACGATATTCTCTTATTCCAGCCAGCTTCGATCGATTTCATCGGGGGCACATTTTTCTCAAATATACCAAGTCTATAGCCTTGGGAAATTAATTAAAATCGACTAAAATACGATATTCTCTTATTCCAGCCAGCTTCGATCGATTTCATCGGGGGCACATTTTTCTCAAATATACCAAGTCTATAGCCTTGGGAAATTAATTAAAATCCACTAAAATACGATATTCTCTTATTCCAGCCAGCTTCGATCGATTTCATCGGGGGCACATTTTCTCAAATATACCAAGTCTATAGCCTTGGGAAATTAATTAAAATCCACTAAAATACGATATTCTCTTATTCCAGCCAGCTTCGATCGATTTCATCGGGGGCACATTTTTCTCAAATATACCAAGTCTATAGCCTTGGGAAATTAATTAAAATCCACTAAAATACGATATTCTCTTATTCCAGCCAGCTTCGATCGATTTCATCGGGGGCACATTTTTCTCAAATATACCAAGTCTATAGCCTTGGGAAATTAATTAAAATCCACTAAAATACGATATTCTCTTATTCCAGCCAGCTTCGATCGATTTCATCGGGGGCACATTTTTCTCAAATATACCAAGTCTATAGCCTTGGGAAATTAATTAAAATCCACTAAAATACGATATTCTCTTATTCCAGCCAGCTTCGATCGATTTCATCGGGGGCACATTTTTCTCAAATATACCAAGTCTATAGCCTTGGGAAATTAATTAAAATCCACTAAAATACGATATTCTCTTATTCCAGCCAGCTTCGATCGATTTCATCGGGGGCACATTTTTCTCAAATATACCAAGTCTATAGCCTTGGGAAATTAATTAAAATCCACTAAAATACGATATTCTCTTATTCCAGCCAGCTTCGATCGATTTCATCGGGGGCACATTTTTCTCAAATATACCAAGTCTATAGCCTTGGGAAATTAATTAAAATCCACTAAAATACGATATTCTCTTATTCCAGCCAGCTTCGATCGATTTCATCGGGGGCACATTTTTCTCAAATATACCAAGTCTATAGCCTTGGGAAATTAATTAAAATCCACTAAAATACGATATTCTCTTATTCCAGCCAGCTTCGATCGATTTCATCGGGGGCACATTTTCTCAAATATACCAAGTCTATAGCCTTGGGAAATTAATTAAAATCCACTAAAATACGATATTCTCTTATTCCAGCCAGCTTCGATCGATTTCATCGGGGGCACATTTTTCTCAAATATACCAAGTCTATAGCCTTGGGAAATTAATTAAAATCCACTAAAATACGATATTCTCTTATTCCAGCCAGCTTCGATCGATTTCATCGGGGGCACATTTTTCTCAAATATACCAAGTCTATAGCCTTGGGAAATTAATTAAAATCCACTAAAATACGATATTCTCTTATTCCAGCCAGCTTCGATCGATTTCATCGGGGGCACATTTTTCTCAAATATACCAAGTCTATAGCCTTGGGAAATTAATTAAAATCCACTAAAATACGATATTCTCTTATTCCAGCCAGCTTCGATCGATTTCATCGGGGGCACATTTTTCTCAAATATACCAAGTCTATAGCCTTGGGAAATTAATTAAAATCCACTAAAATACGATATTCTCTTATTCCAGCCAGCTTCGATCGATTTCATCGGGGGCACATTTTTCTCAAATATACCAAGTCTATAGCCTTGGGAAATTAATTAAAATCCACTAAAATACGATATTCTCTTATTCCAGCCAGCTTCGATCGATTTCATCGGGGGCACATTTTTCTCAAATATACCAAGTCTATAGCCTTGGGAAATTAATTAAAATCCACTAAAATACGATATTCTCTTATTCCAGCCAGCTTCGATCGATTTCATCGGGGGCACATTTTTCTCAAATATACCAAGTCTATAGCCTTGGGAAATTAATTAAAATCCGACTAAAATACGATATTCTCTTATTCCAGCCAGCTTCGATCGATTTCATCGGGGGCACATTTTTCTCAAATATACCAAGTCTATAGCCTTGGGAAATTAATTAAAATCCACTAAAATACGATATTCTCTTATTCCAGCCAGCTTCGATCGATTTCATCGGGGGCACATTTTTCTCAAATATACCAAGTCTATAGCCTTGGGAAATTAATTAAAATCCACTAA
>CM023488.1:71952423-72008632 GCA_013339685.2 Hyalomma asiaticum
ATTCTTAGACCATTACTATCCATAATTTACATTAATGACCTTCCACAACATGCTTCACCCTCGCAATGCATGTTGTATGCTGACGATACGACTATCACTGACTCCGATACATGTTTATCATTGTTAATGCATAAATTAAACCATGCATTAACTAGCATCACTACTTTGTGCCGTTATAATCACTTGATTTTAAATCCGAACAAAACTAAATTAGTGGTCTTTCGTTGCCATTTTCCCTTGGGTTTCTCCTGACTCGCATTTTATCTCCACTAGTGATTATGCATTGTTTCTTGGCATCTCTCTTGATCAGCACCTATAATTTCATAATCACATCTCCCAAATTAGGGAAAAAGTTGAAAGAGCGTATGCTTGGGCATGTCGGTACTGCATTTCCACAAGTGTAGCGCACAAAATAAAACACAGACGAAAAGGAAGGACGTAGACACGGCGCTGACTTCCAACATACGTTATTTGCTTGCCTACAGTCTGATTGCAGCGCATGCAGGCGCATTTGTACTGAATTGGAACATATAAAATCATTTGATGCGCATGCGTACAACGTGACTTTTTGTTTTTAAGTCGAAGACAAAAAAATTCCCGAAAGATCAGATGACAACCCTCTAGTGCCACTTTCGTCTAAACACCCTTTGCGTCCGGTTTAAAAAATCTAATTCTTTTCTTGATAAATCAATTGAGGGCGCACTAACACACGTCTCCTAGACTCTCAGTCTTCGCAGCTTCTATTATCTCACGTGTTGTCTGATTCTGGCTTCTTCCTATCGTGTCTCACACAGGCTCAAATGCGCCGTCATACCGTATGTACACGATGTCTCACACAGGCTCAAAAAGATTGGAACCAGCGCAAACGTAAGGGTCGTCTTTTCGGCGCCCAGTAAGCTTTCCAATCTGTGCAAGGCCAGCTACTGCGGTTCCGTGAAACCCGAGTGCAAGAAACAGCACAAAAAGGAAAGCTATGTCCGTTGTGAGAGAAACATCGTGTACGAGCTACCATTGTCCTGTGGAAAGAAATACATAGGTCAGACGGGACGATGTGCTAATGACAGGCTGCGTGAGCACGCAAATGTGCGAACCGGAGGTGTGGGCCATCTGGCATCAATTTCCTTTGTAATTACTAATTGCTGGATGGGTTGAAATATGTGGTTCCTTCGATTATTTGTGCGTACATATAAATAACATTACTGGGTATTTATAGTTTCGCTTCGCATGATATATTATCAGTCACCATGATGCGAAAAAATTTGAGCTATATATATATATATATATATATATATATATAAGCAGTGAAGGAACGGACGAACGTGCAAGAACTTTTTACTTTCCAACGTTTCGGCCGGTGGTCCGGCCTTCATCAGGAAATACAGTGCATATGAAAACTTGCTGTTTATATATTTGCACGACCATAACAGGGGGCCCCGAAACATGCAACTATCGTATCATTGCTGTCGCATTGACGAGCAAACACTCGTGCATCGTGATTGTAGGATGACTGCATGCAAGCAAATCAACAGACAAGGTTTGTAGTGAAAAATGAACCGTGCGCATTGACATACCGATTTTACAGGTAGGCACACGACGAGTACATACGGAAAGATTATATAATGTATGGCAGAAGAATTGAACGAAAACCGGTATAACAGTGAATATCGCCGATTAACAGAAAGGCAGGAATAAAACAACGAGAACCAGTGTAAAGTATGAAAGAAATCAACAACGATGAATTTTATGTTGAGAACGAGAATGCGCTAAAAGAGCTAAAAGAACGGACGTAAAACAATAAAAGTCGTCATTCAAAAAATGGTGTCAAACAACGAAAAACGATGTCTAACAGAAAACAAGTGTAAAATATAAAAATATAAAACCAAGAAAAGGCATGTCACAATATAAAATATGTAAAATAACTGGGATTGCGTGATACACAGTAATTTTACTGACGAACTGTCAGTGATATGGCAGTCCGCTACACGGGCAGGATTGTGAGTTTTCCTGAGCTCTCATTTATGCCAGATGATACAGCCTTAAATTTGTAGATGAGAAATGATTCGCGCACTTCTCGTTCGTGGTGGGATCTGAAGCCGGATTCTAATATGGTTGTTGTTAGTTTGTCGAGTGAATGCCCTTGAACGGTGACGTGCATAGATAGTGGTAGATCGGGCAGAGCAGTGATATGCGCCTTGTGATTATTGAAACGTAAACGAAATGGCGTTTCAGTTTGTCCAATGTATTGAAATTTGCAAGTGAAACACTGAAGCAGATATATGCAGTTGCAGGTATCACAGTCGAAATCACCTTTAATTCTCATGACAAAATTGGACGCCGAACTCTGGACTGACTGCGAGGTGGTCATGTGCACACCTTGCAACGTGGCTTGCGGCAAGGACGGCAACCGGTATACACAGACGGGACTGTCTTAGATGTAGTGTAGCGGGCTGCCATATCACTGACAGTTCGTCAGTAAAATTACTCTGTGTATCACGCAATCCCAGTTATTTTACATATTTTATATTGTGACATGCCCTTTCTTGGTTTTATATTTTTATATTTTACACTTCTTTTCTGTTAGACATCGTTTTTCGTTGACACCATTTTTTGAATGACGACATTTATTGTTTTACGTCTGTTCTTTTAGCTCTTTTAGCGCATTCTCGTTTTCAACATAAAATTCATCGTTGTTGATTTCTTTCATACTTTACACTGGTTCTCGTTGTTTTATTCCTGCCTTTCTGTTAATCGGCGATATTCACTGTTATACCGGTTTTCGTTCAATTCTTCTGCCATACATGTATAATCTTTCCGTATGTACTCGTCGTGTGCCTACCTGTAAAATCGGTATGTCAATGCGCGCGGTTCATTTTTCACTACAAACAAACCTTGTCTGTTGATTTGCTTTCATGCAGTCATCGTGCAATGACGATGCAGGAGTGTTCAGAGTCGTCCATGCGATAGCAATGATACTATAGTTGCGTGTTTGGGGGCCCCCTGTTATGGTCATGCAAATATATAAACAGCAAGTTTTCATATGCACTGTATTTCCTGATGAAGGCCGGACCACCGGCCGAAACGTTGGAAAGTAAAAAGTTCTTGCACGTTCGTCCGTTCCTTCACTGCTCATATTCGTCTGGATCCGCAGACACATTTACTGGATATATATATATATATATATATATATATATATATATATATATATATATATATATAACGTGAGGAACTGCTCCTTAATTGGATGTCGACACATAAGTAATATAAGTACACCTATGTACATGACTGTTAACTTGCATTATGTGACTTTTGATGCATACTCTTTATATTGAGTATATAAAGCCATATAAGGGCTACGTACGCCGTATGTGGAAGTATGCTGCTACCGTATATATCGTATAAGGCGCAATATAAGGCCATATATGGCAGTATATAGCTGCCTTATATGGCATATAAAACATCATATACGTTTATATCTGGCTGTATATGACCTTATATTTTGACTCTTATATGGAAGTATATAGCCTTGAGTGCTTATATGCCCATATCTGGCCATATATAAAACATATCTGACACATATACATTTCCGTAAGGGTCAACACGAGTGCGCACTGTGTGACATCGAGCTGGCTGTCAACCCCCCACAGCCGTCCTCATTGTTGATTATGGTAACAAAACGGACCGCGGTGCTCAGCCCCTCCAACCGCAATCCTACATTGCCTCGCCGGTGAATTCCATCTGGCCATTCGCGAAAGCCGACGGCTTTCGCCTTTCGCTATCACTCTAGTTGCCGCCTCTCCCGTTTTATTTCTCGGGACACACGCACAAGTCCCCATCCATAAGTGGTGTTACTGAGTGCAAGAAAAAGAAAAGAAACGGATACAAAAATAAAGCAGAACTCGTCCGAGCGACGTAACCATAACCAGCTACCGCACGTCCGCATGTACGAGCTAGCGGTCGTGCGCGGAAAAATTTCATCGTATTCTCGAAGGCTGCATATTTGCGCGCTTTCCAGAGAGACCGTAGCGTAAATATATGGCACTGCTTTCACGGCGTCCTGTTATTAAATTAGTGACCATAAAAGGCTCAAAACTTGTCAGAGCGTCTTATAGATTAATTTCCCATATACACAGCCTGAATTATCGTGAACTTTAGCGCGCCGGAGGTAATAAAATTTAGCACAGCTTGCACAAGGCTAGGGAACCAGCGAAACTGATGGGCACTTTGCGTGGTCCGGGTCTTCGTGATGATGATGATGATCCTTTACTTCATCGTCAGCTTCTTCATTTTTTTTAAATAAATGTAATTCTTCGTCTTAGTCATCACCACCATAATCTCGATCATCATCTTCGTGTTTTTCTTCAGCTTCATCTTACTTTTTTGGTCGCGTGTTGCCATGTCATCTTACGTGATGCACGATGATGTCGAGGCCAACAAGGTTATGCTGGTTGATGTAGCGTCGCTTGGTTGCTAGGCAAGCTCATTTCACGGTCATATTGCGTCATACGGAGGAAAGGACGAAAAGCTTCAACAGCATCTCTGTTAAGAAACGACCAGAACAGCAGCCGCCCGTATACCAGCCATGCAAACGCAAGCATTCTTCCAAGCCAGTTGGGTGCCAGATCGCAGACGGCGCCGCCCGCTAAGCAACATGGCGGCGCCCTCGGGAAAAACTCCTATACGTAGTGAATAGCAGCGTGCTATATTCATCTAGCAAAGTGTTATATGTCTACTTCGGCCAGGTAGTGGCCCCTGATCCGAATCATGAGGCTGAGGTAATTAGGAGGATTAGAATGGGGTGGAGTGCATTCGGCAAGCATTGTCAGATAATGAACGGTAGCTTACCATTGTCTCTGAAGAGGAAAGTGTATAACAGCTACATCTTACCGGTACTCACCTACGGGGCAGAAACTTGGAGGAACTTGGAGGCTAACTAAGAGGGTTCAGCTTAAATTGAGGACGACGCAGCGAGCTATGGAACGGAAAATGGTAAGTGTAACCTTAAGGGAGAAGAAGAGAGCGGAGTGGGTTAGGGAACAAATGCGTGTTAGGGACATATTAATAAAAATTAAGAAGAAATGGGCGTGGGCGGCCCATGTAATGCGAAGACAACCGGGTAACGGAGTGGATTCCCAGGGAGGGCAAGCGTGGCAGGGGGCCGCAGAAAGTTAGGTGGGCAGATGAGATCAGGATGTCTTCGGGGGATAAATTGGGCCCAGTTAGCACAGGACAGGGATAATTGTAGATCTATCGGAGAGGCCTTTGCCCTGCGATGGACGTAGACAGGCTTGTGATGATGATATTCATCTATGGCACAGCAAGGAGGTGGGAAAAGGAACTGAGGCTGAGGAGGGAAAGAAGGGCAGAGAGTAAAGCATAGGCATAGTAAGTATAGTGCATAGCATAGCAAGGGGTGAGAAAGGAAATTGACGGTGGGAAGGGGGATGTGAGGGTGACGAAGAGGAAAATAGGACGAAAGAGGGTAAACCAACTCATACTTATGTATATAATGTGGTATAGCAAGGAGGCGCGCAAGAAATGTTAGGGTGAGCAGGAGGGAGAGAGGAGGGTAAGCCGCCTGCGCCGCAGTACAGTGTAAAAGGGGGGAAAGGAGGTGAGTAGGAGTGATGTGAGAGTGAAGGAGAGGGAAATGAGAAGAAGAGAGCATAACGCGTAGCATACCGATGATAAGGTATGAGGTGGGGAATGAAAGTGAAGCAGGAGGGGAAGGCCACCAGCTCCCCTGTAACCTAACCTTTGCGCTCCGAGTGCAAGCTGCCGATAAATTTTTTATTTGCGCGCCGAATAAGGAAAACAAGTCTACGATGTTGCGAGCAGCTGGCAAGCAATAAGCGATGGTCATGTGACGGATGACATTACGACTCGCCTCGCTGTGACCCAAGCTCGCTGCGCTGCACTTGAACTATATCGTCGACCAATTAGCGCACTTTGAACATAAGCTGCCGGGTGCGTATATTGCTCCTGGAAAATAACGCATGCAGCAATAATTAGCACGACTCGCTGCGTTGAGTCATCCTAGTGAAGAGGAAAAGGCCTTATGATGTGGTTGAATCTAATGAGCCTCTTGCAGCAACCGTGCTGCAGTTATGAGGTTTGTATGGGCATCGTATCGCTATATTTACGAGATTGAGGCTCCTGAAATTAGCTTTCGTTTGAGCATTTTGAGTATCAGGAGCTCAGAAATCAGTATGGCTGCTATAGAGTTAGTCATTTTGTGCGCAAGCATCATCGGATTGTCTGCGACCGAAGTTGAAGATGAGTGCAAAATTTCGACTACTGACGGACCGCCGAAGGATGGATACGAAGTAGGTGTGCTTTGGAGGCTTTGAATTTATTTCAGATGGCCAGAAATGTTTGATGCGCGTTGATTAACAGATTGCCTGGATCAATGTTAACTATTTCGGGATATTGTGCGACCAGTCGTGGTAGCACAGCGACTCAAGTGTCGGGGTGCTCGGATTGTGGACGTGTGCTTGATCACCGCGGGCTACAGATTGATGGCGGTGATATGCAAAAAGAAGTGTTTTGACGCTTCAAAACGCAGAATTCGTGTATTTCGGAAAGGCAGAGATTGTCACGCAAGCGGTTCCTGTCGACGTTCTTTCCTAGCAGAACCACGGATACACCTCGTCCTACAATTTGGCCATCTATAAGGCTGTCAAAAAATTCTTGCTGGTAAAGCCAGCGATTTGAGAAACGTTAAGCGTTGGTGGGATGATGGCAGCTATTTTGCGGAA
This sequence comes from Hyalomma asiaticum, assembly GCA_013339685.2. NCBI lineage: Eukaryota > Metazoa > Arthropoda > Arachnida > Ixodida > Ixodidae > Hyalomma > Hyalomma asiaticum. The sequence goes on from CM023488.1 coordinate 71,959,179, forward strand.
AACGTGTCGATGTAAAAAGATGAAACACGGCCTTTGGTTTGTGTTTGGCCCTGCTCTATGGTTCATGGGAACGGTTTAGGCTTCCCTTTCCCTCCGCATTTGGCGTGCTCTAGATAGAAGCCGACTTGTACAAGACATTAACTGATCAACATCCAGGGAAGATATTTGTCTGAGCTTGCATACGCTACTGCGGTTACAGTGCTACACCCTGGAATTTTGTGCACTCTCTTCTCGCCACAGTCATGGTCCCTCCTGCTTGACACCACCATCCCCTCCCGCTTGCCAGAGCGTTTGCTCCACCGGCGCGAAATGCAAGGAACGAAAAAAAAAAACCACTTGCTTTGATTTAGGTGCAATTAAAGACTTTCACTTCGTCAAAATTAGGCTGGGGACCCTTATTCCAGCACGCGTCATAATCATACAGCAGTTTCGGAAAGCAGAATTCTGGCAAATATTATTTTACTGCAAGCTTTTGTTTTCTGCAGCTACTAGACGACCGCTATTTTGCGGGCTTGCCTTGAACAAAGTTTTCCAGTAGTGGTGGTTGATGAATTCTCCTGATGAACTCCCCGCAGGGGCGTCTGCGTGAGCAGGCGTTTGGTGTCTGGCGACACCACGGACCCGAGCCAATGGGGGGGTTTCGACCCCCTCCCACGTGTCGCCGTGCGTGGCTTAGCCGTGTCCGGGGAAAAGGGGATCCTGGGGGTTGAGCCGACGCCGGGTGATTGGACCTTTAAGGCCCCCCGGAAGAGGCAACACACCCCTTTGGCCCCAGCTTCACGTAGACGGCACCCCCGGATTGACCCGCCCGGGGGAAATCGGCAGTCGCCCTTTCCTGTCTCTCTCCTCTCACATCTTCGTCTTTCTCTCTTACTTTCGATCTATCCTGTCTTCTCCTCTTTTCCATTACTTCCCACTTTCACGGCGGCAAGGGTTAACCTTGTGTGGCTACCCAACCTTGGGTACACCATATTTGGTTATAGCGGTGGCGTACAACTGGCGTGTGCAGACTTGTAAACGAGTTCTGCCACGTCCCCTTGTTGGGCTCCGTGGTGGGCGGTTGGCGCTGCTGCTGAATAATTACACTTCTCATGGCATCTCAAGCATCCTTTTCTTACGATCGGCCTCAGAAAAGAGGCCGCACCGAAGCAACTTTTGAGTTCTCCTTTCGCAAAAATGCACCCACATTTCCGAAATACCATGTCATTCACAGCGAAACTACACCTGTCCGGAAGATCTCTCCTTTCCTCGTGGCTAAGTGCCTGAAGGAAAAGATAGGGCCCACATACAAAGCATCGAAAATGTCGAGTGGAGACATTCTCCTTGAATTGAACGAGAAAGAACAACTGCAGAAGCTCTCTGAGCTCACAAAAATTGGGAAGGACACTGTAATAATCTCAGCCCACCGTTCCCTGAATACAAGTCGAGGCGTCATATCAGAGGAAGATTTCTTAGGTCTCAGTGATGAGGAACTTCTTGAAGGATTCCAAGAACAGAATGTCGTGAAAGTTCAAAGAATTGTGATTCGTCGAAATGACCAGGAAGTGCCAACAAAACATGTTATACTTACCTTTGGTACCAGCGTGATGCCCACCTCACTTGAGGCAGGGTATATCAAAATCAACGTTCGACCGTACATCCCAAACCCGAGGCGTTGTTTCCAATGTCAAAGATTTGGGCACGCCTCTCATTCATGTCGAGGAAAAGCAACCTGCGCGAAATGTAGTGCTACCGATCATTCATCTGAGAACTGCCACTCTTCACCCCATTGCGTGAACTGCGAGGGGGATCACGCAGCTTACTCCCGCTCTTGCCCTTGCTGGAAGAAAGAAAAAGAAGTGATTGCTTTGACTGTGAATGAAAAACTATCCTATTATGAGGCAAGGAAGCGACTTTCATGCTTACCTAAACGAAGCTTCTCCGATGTGGCACGACAGGGGGTAGTGCCACAGCAGGTTCAGGGGCCCACTGGGATCGCGACTAGCGTCCCCGCAGTGGCCCCCTCCACCCCCCCTGTAGCAGCAGCCAGTCCTGCTGCAACATCCTCAAAGGTGGGCCCGCAAACACCCGTAGCACAAGGCCCACGATTAAACCGCACGACAAGGCCTGAGACGCGCGTCTCAGCGCCCAGCACCAGAACCTCCAGCACCTCTGACGGGGTTATGGAGGTCGATGTCAAAACACCGGCGTCCTTGACGCCAAAGGATCAGCGCTCGCTTGAGCGTGGTAAGAAACTGACGCTCTCTGCAAGCGCGTCAAAAAAAGGATCAGCAACCTGAATGGTTGCCAATACTCCAAGTAGCATCTTTCCCACTGAGAAACGTCACCTTCGCTCTCAAACTCACACACATACCTAAGTCTCTCTCTGCTCTACCAATATGGCTTTCCTCATACATTGGAATTGTAGAGGCCTTATTCATAATTTAGGTGACGTCCAGGATATAATACATAATTTCTCGCCTGTTGTATTTTGTCTACAGGAGACAAACCTGGGACCGGCTAACAGGCGATTCCTCAAAGGTTTTTCGGTTTTCCGAAAGGACCGCGAGCATGCTAGCAGATTGTCAGGAGGTGTCGCTATAGTTATAAAAAGTGGCACACCTGTACGACACATTACTCTAAATACCTCCCTGGAAGCAGTAGCTGTCACTGCTCTATCATATAAAACTATCTCTGTTTGCTCCATATATATACCGCCTGATCACAGCATAACTATCAGAGACTTGGAGGATCTAATAGCACAATTGCCAAAACCATTTCTTTTAGTTGGCGATTTTAATGCTCATTGCACACTCTGGGGTAGTGAAAAGACAGACCAGAGAGGAAAGCTCATAGAAGATTTTATCTTGTCAAATGACATATGTCTTTTAAACTCACACTCGCCAACATACTTCTCACCTAACACCCGCAAATTTAGTTGTCTGGATTTAGCATTCTGTTCGCCATCCATTTTTAGTGATCTTCACTGGGAAGTCCTTGAGACGTCCTATGGGAGTGATCATTTACCCGCAATCATAAAGTTATCGTCCACTCTTCCCACAACAAACTGTAGACCTCCTCGCTGGAAGTTGCACCGCGCGGACTGGTCGCACTTTATGGAGGTGGCGAAACTCGAGGACGCACTCTCATCCGACCTCACCATTGATGAAACGAATGAAAAAATCACATCTATTCTGATAGCAGCTGCAGAAAAGGCGATCCCCCAGTCATCCACAATTTTGCGAAAGAAATTGAACCCTTGGTGGACACAGGAGTGCACGGAAGTGAAGAAACTACAGAACAAGGCGTGGGGTGTCCTGAGAAGGTACCCCACCTATAGCAACTTAGTACATTTCAAGCAGGCAAAAGCGAAAGCACGATATGTCCGGAGGCAGGCGCAAAAATTGTCATGGCAAAAATATGTATCTTCCCTCAGCAGTACCATCACATCTAAAAGGTTATGGGCCCAGCTAAGGAAGTTCAGGGGAGATTATTCGTCATACACCATACCCTTACTCACAACACCAGGCATACAGACTACACTTCAAGAACAAGCAAACATTCTGGGTGAACACTTTCACAATGTGTCCAGTTCAGCCAATTACTCTAATACATTCATTAAATACAAACAGTCTGCAGAAAAACAGAGGCTACCCACCACTGGTGCCGCAAATGAATGCTACAATAGTCCAATCACACTAGAAGAACTAAATAGAGTACTTTCCAGTGGCAAACAGACAGCAGTAGGCCCTGACCGTATTCATTATTCGATGCTCGCGCACCTCTCTCAAGCTTCCACAAAAGCTCTTCTCAACTTTTTTAACAGAATATGGGAAACGGGGATAATGCCAAAAGAATGGAAAAATGCAATAGTGGTGCCATTTCTAAAACCCGGCAAATCCCCCACTTCTCCCAGCAGTTATAGACCAATTGCTCTGACAAGCTGCCTGGCTAAATCCTACGAAAGCGTTATAAACATCAGACTATCTTTCATCCTATATTCAAGGAACCTAATAGATCCTCACCAGTGTGGATATAAAAAGGGTTGTTCTACCACTGACCATCTCGTTCGACTTGAGCACATCATCAGGGAAGCTTTCTTGCACAAGCAATACTGCCTTGCAGTATTTTTCGATTTGGATAAAGCCTACGATACCACTTGGAGATTTGGTATTTTACGTGACCTCGCAGACCTAGGCATTCGTGGTAGGATGTTGAATTGTCTGTCGGATTTTATGGCTGACAGAACCTTTCAGGTACGGCTGGGCACCGTACTTTCGCGCACTTTTTCCCAAGAAAATGGTGTACCGCAAGGTTGCATCCTCAGCACAACTCTCTTTGTAGTTAAAATGAACAGCATTAATAAGGCCATTCCTCCCTCAGTTATGTACTCTCTGTACGTCGACGATCTCCAAATTGCCTGTCGTGCCTCAAGTTTGCCTACCTGTGAGAGGCAACTGCAAATTGCTGTAAATAAACTGACACATTGGGCTGACAAAAATGGCTTCCACTTTTCCACACAAAAAACTGTTGCCGTTCTGTTCACGCAAAAAAGAGGATTGCATCCCGACCCAGACCTAAAACTACGCAATGTCGCAATACCGGTGAAGATTGAGCACAAATTCTTAGGTGTCACATTCGATAAAAAGCTAAGCTTTCTGGCCCACATAAACGCACTAAAAACCAAGGCAAGTAGAGCTCTAAACATTTTAAAAGTCTTGTCATATAAGCAGTGGGGAGCTGACCGTCTGTGCCTGCTGCGTATCTACCGATCTGTAGTACGTAGCATTCTAGATTATGGCTGTGTTGTATATGGCTCGGCACGCGAATCCTATCTTCGACGGCTCGATCCCATACACAATCTCGGGTTGCGGCTATCCAGTGGCGCATACAGAACTTCACCGGTGCAGAGTCTGTATGCTGATTGCAATGAACCTTCTCTGAGTCATCGACGGGTGCTACTAACTGTGACCTATGTCCTAAGAATTAAGTCTTCGCCACAACACATATGCTACAGTATCATCACCGAATGTAACACACGTTTGCATTATTTAAACCGGCCCAACTCTATAAAACCGCTCATTCTACGTTTTGAGGAATCATGCCACACATACGATATCGCCGACGAGGCACTGAATATTGCTGAGAAGCCACCAAGAGTGCCGCCTTGGTTTGAAACAAAGGAGCTCTGCGATTTCTCCCTAACCCATTTAAGGAAAAAAGACACTCCACCAGAACATATACTACAAGAATTTCGTGCTCTTCAGTATAAATATAAAAGCTACACGGAATATTATACAGACGGTTCGAAAACCAAAAATCATGTGGGTGTTGGGATCGTAACTGAGAAATGCACAGCCAGCATTAGGGTGCCTCTGTGTGTTTCTATCTTCACAGCAGAGGCTTACGCTCTACTGGAAGCAGTTAAGAGAATTATCGCCGCACGAAACAAAAAAGCTGTCATATTCACTGACTCACTCAGCATATTAAAGGCCCTACATTTAAAGTCGGAGTGTGAACCATTACTTGGGGATATATTGAACATGTTGGTTTCCAAGAGCCAGGATATATTGATCCGTTTTTGTTGGGTGCCGAGTCACATCGGTATACCTGGCAATGAAAAGGCAGACGAATGTGCTTCTTTGGCCGCGCAGAAACACATAACCACAATAAAAATACCCTTAAAAGACAGCCAGCGAACGATTCGTCTAGCAGTCTTATTAAAATGGCAGCAACGGTGGGACTCCTGTACAAACAATAAGCTCCATCTTGTCAAGCCCGTTCTTGGCGAGTGGAAGACATGCCAGCACCAGAAACGGTTTTTTGAAGTTGTACTGTGCCGGCTCCGAATAGGCCACACGCACCTGACACACAACTTCTTGCTAACAAAGGAGCAACCGCCACTGTGTGAAAACTGCCAAGAACCTTTAACAATATTACACATTTTAATCTCTTGCCCACACCTTGAAACTAGCAGACAAAAGCACTTCCACGCTCTTTACAAATCGCAAGTACCACTCCACCCAAAGCTCGTTTTAGGAGATGAAGCCGTTGTACACCATACTAATGCAATAAGCTTTTTAGAGGAAGCAGGTTTTCTCAACAAGATTTAACCAATACAATGACTGCTGTACTGACTAGTGACATCTTATCACCCTCTATTTTTATCTTCGCCTGATATTTTCCATGTGTTTGTCACAGTCTCATAAATTATATACATTTGACGCACACCTAGTGCGCATTTCTTTTAGGCCCTTATACAGCCACTTTACCTCAAGCCATTGTCATTAATTGCACCATTATGTATGTACCACCATCATATCACCCTGTGACTGGCGCAGCATAGCCTTAGTCGCTTTTGCGCCACTAAACCCATACCATACCATACCATTCCTGATGAACTGCTTACGTGTACGGCATAATCAGCGCTGCGCTTATCTTTGCTGTGGCCTACGTTGCACGGTCCCAGCTGTGTCTAAGAGGGCGCGGCTCGTACCTCTAGAGATATGGACGACGTCACCATGTCTCAGTTTGACCGCTTCACGATTGCCTCGCAAGCTCTATCTCAACATACAGGTGCTGTATCAGCACATGTTCTGCGAATGTGACGTCAGTTCGCTGATGCAGCAAGGGCGGCCGTGTGACGCGGGACGCGCAAGTGCGTATACGCAGTGGCCGGAGGGAGTACTGATGACGACACAGCGACTCATTGCGCACGTGGCTATGACATTTGAGCGATATGACACGAGGATCTTTGAAGAATGTCATTCTGACATCGTTACTTGAGGTTCAATGTAGAACTTGAAATGCATAATGTAGGTTTCATTTATATACTACCCGGTAACACGTCTAGAGATGCTGACGTGTCAAAAAGTATAACCTAGCTAATTGTCTTTTCGAAATTCGACGCATCGCTGAAATGATTAGTAATAAATAATGTAAACGAAACGTGTAACAATGTCTTCACTAATACAGCGCATAACCGTAATAGAGCGTTCCGCTGCACTGTCATGTATCCTTTTTATTGGCTGTGTAATTTGCAGTAACGAGTCGCCTAGAAAGTACTTGAGTGAGCAGTGTGCTGTGCGTGAACGTTTGGAACGTGAAGGAATCTAATTTCACGCTCTTAAAAAAGGTACTGCACCTTACTACATGTGATTTACCGCCTTCAGTTACTACCTTTAGGCAGTTATTAACTTGAGTTACCACTCTTGGTATACTGGTAACCAATTTCTGTATATATATATATAGAAACAAATTAATGAATCAACAAACATGGAAGCTCCTGGGCTTCCATGTTTGCTGTTTCATTAACTTGTTTCTAACAAATAAGCGAGCCCTTGACCCCCTTCCCTTTCGTCATATATATATTGTAGCGAAAACTAACGAACCCTATAGTGGGGCACACTCTCCAGTGTGATCTATTGGGTCTGGCCCTAAAGCGCATTGCTCGTTCTCGCCGCTCGCACTTGGGGCTGGTGCCTTTAGCCGTTGAGCAAGCTACCGGTCGGGCCTGACGCCAGCCTTGAATAAACGCCCCTTACAATTGGTGGAGAGTGTCTGGGTACCCTCACAACAACTTCGGCCTCTTTCTATGCCCCTGGAACTTCGCTCCCGCACAGTGCCGTCTACCATGCCTCAGGACGCCGCCCAGCAAACGCCTCCGCCCGCACCGACCGCATGTCCCGGTGTCCCTCGTGTCCGAGACCCACCTGTCTTCACTGGCGCAGATGGGACCGACGTGGAGGACTGGCTCACGATTTATGAGCGCGTGAGCGTGCCCAATAGGTGAGACGAGGCAGGAAAGCTGAGCAACTTGATATTCTACCTCGCGGGTGTGGCGAGTCTATGGTGCAACAACCACGCATCAGATTTCCTGACGTTGTCCGACTTCAAGACCGCCATTGTCGACGTGTTCGGTCTCCCCGCCGTCCGTTAGCTGCAAGCAGAGCAGCGCTTACGCGAACGATCTCATCAGGCCGGTGAGTCCTTCACGAGTTATATAGAAGATATCCTCGACTTGTGCAAGAAGGCCAACGCGACCATGTTGGAGTCTCTGAAAAGATCAGGAACATCATGAAAGGTGTCGACGATGACGCCTTCACCATGCTGCTCGCTAAAAACCCTCGCACTGTGGCCGAGGTCATAACGCTGTGCCAAAGAAAGTTACGAGGAGCTGCGTCGACAGCGGTTGATGACCCGTCGCCCTCCATCACGCGACGCCGATCTCGCTGGCTTGTCGGCCACTTCTGACCATTCCGCATTGCTCGGGAAGTCAAGGCATTCGTGCGCGAGGAAGTTGCACGCCAGTTCTCTCTGCTGGCCTTTGCTCAACCGCAGCATGTTCAACAGCCTTCGACTACACTTCTGCCTCCGCGGAGAGATTGAACAGGAAATCGGCGGGGTCATGCCCGAATACCACCAATACCCTCCGGCGCCTGCACCACTAAGTTATGCGCCAGTTGTAGCCACGCCGCCCCAACCGATTCCTGCTGCTGCTCCACTTAGTTACGCCCAAGTTGTCGCTAGACCTCAGTCTTTCGAGACGGGTGTGCCGCCTCCACACGCCGAAGTCATTCCTAGGGCCAGGCTGCAGCCCAGCATGCAGTCGTATCAGCAGCCGCCCCGTCCATTGCGTCCTGCGACATGGGTGGGAGCTGCCCCAGCGAACCGATGGTGCACTTCCGACAACCGTCCCATCTGCTTTGCGTGTGGTTACGCCGGACACGTCGTCGCACGTTATTGCGATCGTGTGCAACCGCCTCGAGTCGCATCACCCGTCACCAGCCGGTCCAGCCGCCCGTATTACGATCCACCTCCTATGTCACCTCCTTTGCGGGCAGCTCCGTCTACCCGCCGTTCACCGTCTCCACGACGCCGCTCCTTGTCACCTATGCGGCCGCGTGCGGTCGGCCGTGACCAGGAAAACTAGTCGTCGCAGTCCACGAGGCAAGGGCTGCGACGCTATCCAACTGTGAAAGCCCTCAGTGCAGCCCATCGAATGTAATAGACGTGTTTGTCGACGGTATTCGCGCATCCGCCCTTGTAGACACTGGAGCCGCCGTATCAGTCATGGACGCAAGACTTAGCCGCTTACTACGAAAAGTGACGACGCCACTTTCTGGGCTCTCTCTCCGTACAGCTAGTGCCCAAAGTATTCACCCTACAGCAGTATGCACAGCCCGCGTCGTCATTCAGGGCACTCTGTACGCTATCAAATTCATCGTAATCTCTCCGTGCTCTCACGACGTCATCCTGGAATGGGATTTCCTTTCGCGCCACGACGCCGTCATTCATTGCGCACCTGCCGAGCTAGAACTCTCCCCGTTCTCAGACTAGACGCCGGCAAGCGAACCACCGGCTTCGTACAAGCTACTCGTCCGAGACGACACCAGAGTGCCTACAAACTCGACAACGGCTGTGTCGGTCTACTGCGCCGATCTCGCCGACACCGTCGCACTCCTTTCGCCATCTGAGCGCGTTTCCACTAGGAAAGGCTTGCTGGTGCCTTTTGCGACCGTGCAGCTCACTCAGGGCAACGCCGCAATTTTCGTCACGAACCCATCCCCGCGCGTAGTTGTGTTGATACGAGGGGAATGTCTTGGCAGAGTGGAACCCCTGGAAGACGCACAAGTTATACGTACTGTTCCAGTTCCAGCGCACTCAGTGCTGTTTCGGTTTGGACTTCTGATTCGTCATCCGTTGATGTGTTCGGTTCCTCCGTTGCTGACGATCTTACGCCGGCACAACGTTCCCAGCTTCTGGGCCTACTAGAAGAATTTCGTTCTTCTTTCGATGTCGCACAAGCTTCTCTCGGCCGCACGTGCACTGTTACGCACCGCATCGACACTGGCAGCCAACCGCCACTGCGGCAACGTCCATACCGCGTGTCTCCCGCAGAACGTCGAGTAATCAACGAGCAAGTCGACGACATGCTTCGACGCGACGTTATTCGACCTTCGAACAGCCCCTGGGCATCTCCTGTCGTTCTTGTAGCGAAGACGGACGGTTCTATAGTTCTGTGTGGACTGCCAACGGCTCAACAAGATCACTCGTAAGGACGTCTATCCACTACCGCGAATTGACGACGCGATTGACAGCCTGCAAGGAGCAGAATTCTTTTCATCCCTCGATTTGCGGTCAGGATATTGGCAAGTACCTATGGCTGATGACGCTCGACCGAAGACAGCCTTTGTCACGCCCGACGGCTTGTACGAATTCAACGTCATGCTTTGGACTGTGTAATGCGCCCGCTACCTTTGAGCGCATGATGGATACTGTCCTGCATAACCTTAAATGGCACATGTGCTTGTGCTACCTCGACGACGTCGTCGTTTTCGCTCCGGATTTCTCCACGCACCTCCAACGCTTGCGACATGTTTTGACGCCTTTGAGGGACGCCGACGTACAACTTAATTTAAAGAAATGCCGAGTTGACAATACTAGGCTACGTCGTGTCCAAGGACGGAATTCTCCCCGATCCAGCCAAGCTTCGGGCCGTGGCCGAGTTCCCCAAACCGACGTCCGTGAAGGAACTGCGCAGCTTTGTAGGACTGTGCTCCTACTTCCGACGCTTCATTCGGAATTTCGCCACCATAATATCGCCGCTAACGAAGCTCCTCGGAAGCAACGGGCCGCTCGACTCGTGGTCGTCAGAGTGTGACGACGCGTTCCTAAAGCTCCGTCGTTTGTTGACGTCTCCGAGGTTACTGTTTCTTCTATTGACCTTGACACCATCGCCTCCGAGCAGCGCAAGGACCCGTGGATAGCCTCCATAATAGGCTTGCCGTCTAATCCATCGACGCCAACCACTCGCGCAAAGCGCCGTCAAGCTCAAGATTTCGCCATTCGCGACGACCTCCTCCATCGCCGCAATTACAGCTCCGACGGCCGCCAGTGGTTGTTAGTAGTACCCCGCAGCCTGCGTTCCGAAATATGTACGGCTTTCCACACCGATCCACAGTGTGCACACCCAGGAATATTCAAGACCTACCAGCGCCTTCAACAGCGGTACTACTGGCGCGGAATGTACCGCTACATTCAGAAGTTCGTGCGTTCTTGCCCCGACTGCCAGCGCCGGAAATCTCCACCTCGCCTTTCGCCGCCGGGTCTGCATCCTTTCCTAGCAGGCCCTTTGGGCGGGTAGGCATTGATTTGTACGGGCCCCTTCTCATGACAGCTGCTGGAAAGCGCTGGGTTATTGTGGCAGTTGACCACCTCACGCGTTACGCTGAGACTGCTGCGCTTCCGGCAGCTACAGCGCGCGACGTTGCCTCCTTCTTGCTTCATCGGTTCACCTTACGTCACGGGCCGCCCCAGGAGCTACTCAGTGATCGTGGTCGTGTCTTCCTTTCTGAAGTCGTTGAAGCTATTCTTAAAGAGTGCCACGTGGTTCATTGCACGACTACGGCGTACCACCCTCAAACCAATGGGCTTACTGAGCGTTTCAACCGCGCGCTCGGCGACATTCTTTCAATGCGCGTCGCATCGGACCACACGAATTGGGACATCATTCTACCATTTGTAACCTACGCGTACAACACCGCTACGCAGAGCATCACAGGCTTTTCACCCTATTTTCTACTGTACGGTCGGCACCCATCGCATACTATGGACACAATTCTACCGTACCGTCCGAATACTTCTGAGTATGCGCCCATCTCTGACACAGTGAGGTATGCTGAGGAGGGCTTCTTTCCTGGGGGCTTCCTTCCTGGAGCGCTGGTGTGGCTCTCCGTTCCTACCGCTGCGCCTGGCCTCTCCTCAGAGTTACTGCTGAAGTATGAAGGCCCCTGTCGAGTCGTTGAACGCGCATCACCTACGTGATTGAACCCGTTGTCCCGTTATCGGACATGCGCCGTCGTGGCCGCGACATTGTCAATGTAGAACGTCTCAAGCCGTACTATGATCCACTCACAGTAACGAACTGCTAGGTCGCCGGACGGCTCCCTTTGCGTCCCGGGGGTAATTGTGGCGAAAACTAACGAACCCTATAGTGGGGCACGCTCTCCAGCGTGATCTAGTGGTCTGGCCCTAAAGCGCATTGCTCGTTCTCGCCGCTCGCTCTCACGGCTCGTGCCTTCAGCCGTTGACGTTGATATAGAAATTGATATAGAAATTGCCGTTGATATAAGAATTGACGTGTCGGAGGTCTTTCGGACACACTGCACAGTCATATGGTTTCATCGGATTTGCTTTCTTCAAAGTTCGGCGCTGGCTAATGTGTGTGACATTGAACAGTGGTCACTCGTGTGAGAGTGACGGAGCAATGCGCTGGCCCCTTAGCGCTATTCTTGGAGTGCGAAAGCTTTTGGATCAAGAATTTTATTTGTATCGGCAGAAAGCTCGCGCTGCCCCTGTAAAATTCTTGCGAGAAAACTCGCGAACGCAAGGATGTACGTTGCGTCTACGGTGCTATGTGCTGTCACGAGCTACTACGATAGCCATCGCAGGTACTTCAACCCGAATTTCACGAATATAGCGATTGGACAAATTTCTTTGTCTTTGATTGGAGGATAAAATTTGAAATAGATCACAAAATTCGTTAAAGAAAAGCCGATTGGACGGACATTTCGCGTGCGATGCTGAGCTACGGCGGCGTAACTGACAATGACAGTTACTGATAATGACAGCCGCCGTACCTCAGTTGGTAGAGCATCGGATCCGTTATCCGAAGGTTGTGGGTTCGGTCTCCACCCACGGCTGGTGTGCTTTTTCGTCCACTTGGATTGCTTTCAATTTATGTGAATTTACTACACTACAGCTAAAAACTACCTGTCTCTTCCTTGGCCCCATTGTCTGTTGGTACAAGGTTGTATCTAACAAATAGACGAGCCCGTGATTCATTCACTTTGATTATTTCACGGAGCCTAGTATTTTTCATGAAGCGACCTTCACTCCGACTATTGCGAAATTTCAGTCGACCTCATGCACTGCGAAAAAAGTCTTGATTACGCCGATGCTATTTAAGTGCAAGGTCATGCTGTTCGGACTTTTGCAATACCCCAGAAACTTTCGAGCGCATGGTGGACTCTCTGCTCCGAGGATACAAGTGATCCATCTGCTTATGCTGCTTAGACGACGTGATCGTCTTCTCACCTACATTTGGCAGCCACCTCGGACGACTGTCGGTCGTTATCGGTGTCTTTCGTTAGGCTAGTTTCCTGCTGAACACTGTCAAGCGTCGTTTCGAAGGGCGATACTACTGAGTGCTGCTGCTGTTCAACCGACTCCGACATAGTGCGAGCGGTGCGGTAATTTCCTGTGCCCTGCTCAACCAAGGACGTCCGAGGTCTGGTAGGATTATGCTGTTTGTTCTGTCGATTTTCTCGGAACTTCGCGGACATACTCATTTTTGTAAAAGAGGACGTTCCCTTCATATGGGACCTCGAGCAGGGAGACCCTCTGCCTTCATTCATTTGCTCACTACGCCACCAATACTCGTCCATTTCGATCCCACGACGCCCACATAACTGCGGACTGATGCCAGTGGGCGTTGAATTGGTGCTGCCCTTGGTCAAAACAACACGACAATGACAGAGTAATCGAATATGACAGTCATCGTCTTTCGTCCTCGGAACAGAAGTTCCGTGTCACTGAACGTGAATGCTTCACCATAGTGCAGGCCGTGACCAAATCCAGACCTTGCTTTTGTCTTCCCCCGTTTTCTGCTGTTAGCGACATGACGCCCCTTGCTGGCTCTCTTCGCTGAAGGACCCGTCTGGACGCCTCGGCCAATGGGCATTTGGGCTCCGGAAATACTCGTTTATTGTGCATTTACATGTCAGGACGACTCAACCAATATTCAGACTGTTTATCAAGACACCCCGTTGATGCCGCCGACCTCGATCAGCCTGAGTAAGACGTTTCCGTGCTCTCCATGCTTTGGGCGACATCCCCACTAAACAGTGACAAGACGCCTCGTTACAGTCACTCATCGACGGCTGACGTCTTCCACACAGACCCTTCACTTCGCTTGTTTGACTTACACGAAAATGTGCTGTATCATCGTACCTTTAGCCACGATTGCCCGGCACTTGTGCTTGTCTCACCTCAGCGCCTGCACTTCAGTGTTTTGCACCAATGTCACGACGTAGGTATCCTGTAGGTGTCTCCTGCGCGTACGACCGCGTGCGTTGTCGATTTTCTTTCTGGCCTGCTATGCATCGCCTGTGGTACGCTACGTCTCTGCTCGTGACCAGTTCCAACGCCGCAAGCGCCCTTCTGCACTTGCTTCCAGGCTCCTACATCCTATCGACCTAGCTTCAGAACCATTCTTCCGTGTTGGCATTGGCTTGCTGGGCGCTTTCCCTACGTCCAGCTCAGGAAACAGATGGGAGACTATGCCACCCACTTTGCCATCACCGGTCATTGTTGACAAGTTGCTCAAGTGACCCCGCTGACTTTCACTTGCAGGACATCACTCTATGGCATGGCGCCCTAGGAGGCTACTTACCGTTCTAGGAAGATATTTACTGTCGAGTTTCGGAAATGACGTTTGGTTAATAAGGACAGTGAATACTGTCTGCGCGGTTTTCCAGCGCTGTATTATTTATTTGGGTGCGTGCTACGTTCACTGAAATTTCTAATTCTTTGAAGTGGAGTCCCTGTGCGCAAAGCGTAAGCAGGCAATTTTCACGAAAACTCAATTTGACGTTGCAAAACCAAGGGCGCCTCGTTGTGTGCTTGAGTGAACAAACTTCGTTCCGCACTATAGCATGCGTTTGTTGCAGAGAAACGAACTCATACGCATCCTCTCTTTCCAGTTTTTGGCCGTTAACACCAAGTTTTCTATGAGGAAAATTACTAAAGGCCTACACGAGGTGATCATGCTTTCCTGTATTTCTGCCACTACCACTAGTAAGGAAGAAAGTCAACATGTGGTTGGAGAAGACATAGAATTTAAGAATTCCGCTTCAGGGAAATGGTAACGCTATTTATTTATTTATTTATTTATTTATTTATTTATTTATTTATTTATTTAATTATAGCACGACCTGTATGCCGCTCCTATAGCAGGATTGCGCATGCAAAAATTTTCACTCGGAAAACAAGTTCGAGCAGCCGAACCACACGCTCACAGGGCGACGTAACTAGCTCATGCAAAAAAGAAACACCAATAGATCAACGTTATCTGTATCCAAAGGCAACGCTATGCAATCAAACAGAAAAATGGTTATCCAATTAACCTTGGTGCAAAAAAAAACATTTGAACAAATAGCATCAGACAAATAGTGACATACACTGGATATCTCCGGCAAATGCTAGATTATACAGCTAGTGCAATTGAATACGAAATGGCCAGCGGATTACGAGTGAATGAGTGCACCTAGGAATAGGTTGTTATATATTGTACAACGTCAGGTGTCGCATTGTTTCACTCTCAATTTGTTCTAAAAAAGGAATGATTGGATGTATTCCTGATTTTTATGTATCAACAGCTTTTTGGAAGTCATGAGCGCACAGCTCATTCACTTATTTTCCCCATAGACAGTGGCTTTATTGATTCGAAGTATGTCATCATAAATTAAATGAAAAAGGCGATCACGCCTGGACTATGGTGCCATTGTTTATCACTCTGCGGCACCGAGCGCATTGAAGATGCTGGACCCTATCCACAACCTCGGCATCCGTCTTTCTACGGGTGCCTTCAGAACAAGCCCCGTAGAAAGTCTCTATGTTGAATCAAATGAGTGGTCGCTCCATCTTCAGAGAACATACTTATCCTTTGTGTATTTCCTCAAAGTAAACGCAAACAGAGCACACCCTGCATTCACAACAATAAATGACCTGTCCAGCGTCCAACTATTTCGGAACAGGCCTGCTTTGAGAGAGCCCTATTCCTTGCAAGTGAGGGCTCTTGCTGAAGAAATGGATGTGGCTCTTCACGAACACGATTTGATGCCTTATCCTGGTCAACTTCCGCCATGGCAGTGGCAGCTGATCGATTGTGACCTGTCTTTTGTATATGTCACAAAACATGCGCCAGCCACACATGTCCGCATGCACTTTCTAGAACTGCAGCACAAATACCATTGTCCTCAGTTCTTTACGGATGCATCGAAGACTCAAGCTGGGGTCTCTTATGCAGCAGTCGGTCCATCCTTTTCCGATGCCGGCGCTTTGCACCCCAACATGAGTATCTTTACCGCGGAAGCCTATGCAGTCCTTACAGCAGTTAAACACATTACACTGTCAAATATACCAAAGGCAGTTATATACACGGATTCGTTAAGTGTGGTCAAAGCTTTGAAAACCCTAAAGAGGTACAGAAATCCTGTAATTATTTCCCTTTATACAGCCCTGTGTACCGCCTACGCATCCAGGCGGCACGTCGTGCTGTGCTGGGTGCCAGGGCACCGCAATATTGAAGGGAATGAGTTAGCCGACCGGCTTGCCACATCTGTAGAGACCACCACTTCCCGCATATCTGTAGGTGTTCCTGTAATGGACTTGAAGCCCTTCCTGAGGAAGAGGCTCAGGGCCTACTGGAAGCAGCTATGGGATAAGGAAACTCAAAATAAACTCCATCTTATCAAACCTTATCTCAGTAACTGGCCCCTAGTATCAAAGCTACGCCGTACACAGGTAACACTCTGTAGACTAAGGATTGGACACACACATAGCACACACGCATACCTACTGTCGGGTGGTGATCCACCGATGTGCCACTACTGTGGTGAGCCCCTGAGTGTTGTCCACATCCTTCTGCAATGCATGGCTCTAGAAAGTCACAGAAAACAGCACTTTTTACTACCGTTCCGGGAACATCTGCCACTGCACCCATCTATGTTTTTAAGCAACAAACCACTTTTTAAACTGGAATCAGTCCTGGCGTTTTTTAAAGATATACACAATTTTAATGTTATTTATCCAGGCGACCTGTAGCACGGCCTCTCAGCAGAGGCCGCTGCTGCGGTGTTTTTATCAAGAAAGCACCCTCCTCGCCGTCCTTGGGCTCAAGGATCACGGCGAGGAATTCGTGCTGCCTCAATGTGTTAGTTTGTTAGAATCATCAACACCTACTTTGAGTATTCATAGACCACCCCACTCGCTAATGTCATAGTTTTAATCTCTTACGCCTCTATACAGCGATTCAATTTTAGATTTTAGGCCCATCTACAGCCACATTCCATATTAGCATCGTGACTCATTGCTCACCGCAGACATCACATCGCCAGAAATGGCGCTCTTTGGCCATACTTGGCCCTTGCGCCACGAAAAAACACATCATCATCAAAGGCTTAGCTTTGCCGTTCTTCCTTTTCTTTCTTGTTCTCGGTTATAGCTTCGCCTTTGTTAGAAGTAGTGAAGGAAGGGGATCTGCGCATAAAGGCCAGCTCCGGCGATTTTTTGAACATGTCAAGGCAATGGCGATTCTATGTTCCTGAAGCGCTACTGTCACATTCCCGATAGCAGAAATGCTCAGCAAATACAAAATAATTTTTAATGAAAAAAAATTGCGAAACCGAAATACAAGCCAGCAGTGACGCCACATCAGTCAACCCGCCTTTGCAGGGCGCGACTGCGCATGCGCCCTTCCCCTGGCGGTAATTTCGGCCCTACGGATCTCGAAGACCATCGTATGGTACCGGTGCGCGTCTGTCGCTTTGCCAGTGATGACGTCGACACAGTGTGGCCAATAATTGCAGGAAGCCAGGTGCGCGGTTTGAGGTGGTCAGTGAAAATTGATTTGTAAGAAATCCCCGCATCTCGAGCTTGTAATCCTGAAGAAATGACGGAAGTGGGCCAAGGAATTTTATTGGGATCCATTGACCTCGCACAATATGGGAATCCGGCACGATGCCAAAACAATGGAAAAATGCAATTATAGTTCCCTTCCTCAAGTCCGGTAAACCCCCGACATGTCCTAGCAGCTATAGACCCATTGCTTTGACAAGCTGCTTGGCGAAATCTTATGAAAGCATCATAAATATAAGGCTCTCATTCATACTAGACTCCAGAAACCTCCTAGACTCTCATCAATGTGGATATAAGAAGGGCTGTTCAACGACCGACCATCTCGTACGGCTTGAACATGAAATACGAGAAGCCTTTCTCTACAAGCAGCACTGCCTCGCAGTCTTCTTTGATTTAGAGAAGGCTTACGACACCACGTGGAGGTATGGAATTTTGAGAGACCTCGCTGACTTAGGAGTACGGGGTAAAATGCTAAAATGTCTGGCCGATTTTATGAGCAATCGCACGTTTCAGGTTCGTCTGGGTACAGTACTGTCGCAGTCTTTTGTACAGGAAAACGGAGTGCCGCAAGGCTGCGTCCTCAGCACAACCTTATTTATAGTCAAAATGAATTCTGTTAAAAATGTAATACCACCCACAGTCATGTACTCCCTATATGTAGATGATCTTCAAATAGCTTGTCGTGCCTCGAACTTATCAGCCTGCGAGAGGCAACTGCAATTGACAATAAATAAACTGGCGCAATGGGCTAGCAAAAACGGTTTCCGCTTCTCAACAGAAAAAACTGTGGCTGTTCTGTTTACACAAAAAAGGGGATTATTTCCTGAACCAACCCTGAAACTAAACGACTCTACAGTACCAGTAAAACAGGAACACAAATTTTTAGGACTGACATTCGACCATAAACTAAACTTTTTGTCCCACATGAATACACTAAAAAGAAAGGCGAATAAGGCACTGAACCTTTTGAAAGTGCTATCGCATAAGCAGTGGGGTTCTGATCGACTATCTCTCTTGCGTATTTACCGTTGTGTTGTTCGCAGCATCTTAGATTATGGTTGTGTAGTTTACAGCGCGGCACGCGAATCCTACATCAAGCGTCTGGACCCTATACACAATCTTGGTCTGCGCTTGTCCAGTGGCGCCTACAGGACATCGCCGGTGCAGAGTCTCTATGTCGAGTGTAATGAACTTTCCCTGTGCCAGCGAAGAGTGCAATTAACTTTGTCCTACGTTTTAAGGATAAGGTCGTCACCAACGCACATATGTCATGATATTACGACAACATGCAACACACGCATACACTATTCGAACAAACCACACTCAATCAAACCACTGATCCTACGGTTTGAAGATCATTGCTGTACATACGGTATTCCTGATGAGGCACTCAATGTCGCTGAAAAACCACAGAGACTACCTCCATGGCTTGACCTTGCGCAGCTTTGTGACTTCACACTAACCTACCTAAAGAAAAGAAACACGCCACAAGTACACATAAAAGAAGAGTTTCGTGCTATTCAGGAAAAGTATAAAGAGTACACTGAATTTTACACAGATGGTTCCAAAACAAAGAAACACGTTGGAATAGGAATCGTCACAGGGGAAAGCACAATCAGCGTCAATCTCCCCACTTGTATTTCCATTTTTACAGCGGAAGTTTATGCTTTATTGGAAGCAGTAGAAAGAGTCATCACGGGCCAACACACCAAAGCTATTATATTCACAGACTCTCTCAGTGCACTGAAAGCCCTTCATTGGGAATCAGAATGTGAACCATTACTTGGCGAAATTTTAAACAAAGTGTTTTTAAATAGTGAGACTAACACTATCCGGTTTTGCTGGGTACCTAGT
Organism: Hyalomma asiaticum; assembly: GCA_013339685.2. Classification (NCBI taxonomy): domain Eukaryota; kingdom Metazoa; phylum Arthropoda; class Arachnida; order Ixodida; family Ixodidae; genus Hyalomma; species Hyalomma asiaticum. The sequence goes on from CM023488.1 coordinate 71,978,712, forward strand.
CACACGGGGATCCCAGGCAATGAGAAGGCCGATGAATGCGCTTCTCTGGCGGCGCAGAAGCCAGTTACAAGAATAAACATTCCTCTAAAGATAGCCAGCGAGCAATTCGGGTGGCTCTGCAGTCTAAGTGGCAACAGCAATGGAACAGCTGTGTCAATAACAAGCTCCATGTTGTCAAACCCTTCATTAACGAATGGAAAACATGCAATCACCAAGAACGTTATATTGAGGTTATATTATGTCGACTCCGAACAGGGCACACACATCTTACACACAACTACCTTCTTAGGAAGGAACAACAACCAACATGCGAGAAATGCCAGGAACCACTAACAGTCGTACATATCCTAATTACATGTCCATATCTTGAAACACAAAGACGCAGATATTTTGCCAAGCTGTACAAACACCACATACCCTTACACCCCAGCATAATCCTAGGAGACGACCCACTTGTTCCCTTGCGTAACGTTTTCAATTTCCTACGGTCGACTGGCTTTTTAGATAAATTGTGAAAGCATGTAACTCCAACTAATTACACCTAACAACTTGTACCTGGCGCATCATAGCCTAAGTTGCTTTTGCGCCAATAAACCCAACTAACCAACCAACCAACCATTGACCTCGCAAAACGCCGAAGACCAAAAGGACAGAAAGTTGAGCGAGTTGGCAAGGGTCCATAGGCCGAAGACTAAACCCGGCTATTTTGTAAAGTGAAATTCAGATCCATTCACTTCATTCAGGCACACTTCGGTCGCTATAATGAGTTTGAAACTTGTTTCGCTTTTCATGGGGCGAGGAGGAAGGGGCTGGTAATCCGCGCGCCCGCGCCTCCTGGTGTGTGCGAGGAGCGCGCGTGCTGATGCTTGGATGTGTGCGCTGTCCAACATTTTGCGTCCGCCGCGTTGGTGTAGTGGTTACGGTGCGCAGCTGCCGCCCAAAAGGCGCGAGTTCGATCCCGGCCGCGGCAGTGCAGCAAGACAGTGTCATCTGCTGTTGTGAGAGAGAGCGAACGGCGTGCGTTGACTACGAAAACGCTCTTTCTCGTGTGCGTAGTCGAACCATAAGGATTCGCGGCGTGCACGTTAACTAAATTAATCCGGAACTCGGCACCACCTACGACGTGGGAGCGCACGAATCTCACAAAGACCAGGAGCACAAATGACAACGCGTGTGTATATACACACACGCGTTGTCACTCATTTACATGCATGAGTGGGCAGTGTCACAGGTGATTTACGGTGACAGGGAACGATTGCCGGCTTCGCCCACTCGTCATGGTTCACTTCGTGGAGATGCGCGGAGTTTTTTTTTTCTTTTACAGCCTATTTTATTTTCTCTGTACCTTCTCTCCTTAATACACCTTGTCATATGCCTTCTGCCGCCTAGCTTTAGGCCCACCTCGCTTAGAGACTACGCCCCATGCAAGATGGATCACCGTAGTCTTCCAAGCCCTTTACCTGGTTGCTTACTGCTTATTCTCGGGACATGTGCATTGGCCAAGTTATTTCTAAGGCATGTATTGCGAAATGAAGCGGAAAACGTGTGATTTCTGCGTAACATTGTAGCATGCCAACGCCGCGTGCACTGGGAAATTGACATCGACAGATTTGGCAAAGAGCTAAGTCCACTGTCTCTTTTATGAAATGGAATGGTGCTTATTTCGGGAAACGCGCCGTTTTTAATTATGACGTTTAGAATCAGTGGGGTTTATCACGCTTAGAATAAATATTCGATTTTTTAAGAAATACTGGAATATTGCATATATTTAGTACACATCCAACGGCATAACTGAAAGACATGCGCTTAGATTTCATAGCGAGAACAGCATGCGCATAGGAACTTTAAGAGTTGCTGGCCAGCGCTCGCGTCGTTCCGCTCCCTCTGTCTTCGTGCGTGCGGGCTGTTTTTTCTATGAAGTTTTACCTTCCGTAGATTTTGTATACATACTTCCATTGCAGGTACGACATCACCCAGGCATTCATATTCGATGTAGAAAGTGGAAAGTACAACAAAATGACACCTGAGGAAGTCGTGGGTGAGGAGTTGCTCAGAATTTGCAACTTTTCATTTTACGTTAGTGTGGAAGGTGAAGTAGCTAGGTCAGTTTTGATGCATGGTAATCTAACTACGCACTAGTGGACTGATAGGAGCTAGAAGGCGTTTAGTTGTTCAAGCGAATAACCAAAACGTCACGTTCAGTGTGACATGCCCGTTTAACGAGAGGATAAAGCTAGATTTCGTACCCTACCCAATGAGTTGCATGTAATATCTTGTAGTTATGAAATAATCAATTGCGATTTTCTCGAAGACATGGCGGCTGTGTTGCTATAGTTCGGCAGAAGTGCTTTTTCTGAGAACGACGCCATTCAGTGTGTCTTGAGGGCCAACTACAGCAAAATTTCATTTCGGCTAGGTATATTATGTCTGTGTAGGATGTACCACTGAACTCATCTCAGCAACGATACAGGGCACATATGAGTACAGCTTTCCGTTGAGCATCGTCCAAACGGCACCCTGGAATACGCGTGCAGATGGTGGTACTATAGTTGGATACAAATCAAGTCTGCAGTGAAGCCCCTCCCACGCCTTTGTAACCGCCAGCCGGTGTACCTCCGCGAAGCTTCAAATAGTTCCTACATTGATCTTCCTATGCTACCAAAATACAGCGTTGATAGCAACAGTAATTGATACGTGCATATAGTTTTATTTCTTCCTTCATTTATTAGAGCGGAACATGGAAAGGACGCTTGATTGAGTTGCAATCAAGTGCTTGTAGTTCAAAAACCCTGAGTGCCACAGGTGCCGACGCCTGAGTTTTTCAACTCAGTTCAGTGAAGCTTCACTCTTAAAGCGAGCTCGGGAGCGAAATGAACTACACCGCGGCCTTTTGCAGGTGGAAGCGCTGAGACTCCACGCATTTTTGTCCATGCTCCACGACCACGTAATAGCTTATACCAGAGCTTATACCGATGAGAAGACCCAGGAACAGCGGACGCTCCGCAGGTACGGAAGGCATAAACATGCGCTGTTTTGAAAACGTCGTATGACGACGATTTTGTTTTCTTCTGTGATTGGCTGGCTGGCGGAGTAAGGCCGACGCACGCGGTCTGTACTTGTTGCCAACTGCTGTTTAAGTTGTATCCTGTTATAGAGGTGTACCTAAAGCCACGCTGTCTCCGCGATGCTTCAGCTTCCTTTTATCTCGAAAGTAACGGCGGAGACTGGCGCGTTTTGCGTTATGATCTTGACGTGCGTCACTTCCGTTGGGAGCTGAAGGCCGGTCCCCATTAGCTGCAAAAAAGCGCGCGACACGGCGCTACGCGGCAGGAAACAATTACCTGACAGAGCGAAGATACTTCTTGCTTGGCGCCTCGGTACGGGTAGACTTAACGAAAACTGCGTGTATACAGTGTGGACGTCGCCGCTGAGATTTTACGACGGCCACGTCGCTTTGTAATCTCTTAAGCAGTGCATTGTGCTTGTTCGCTTGACAGGCAGGTGGTGCCACGCCTGGGCGGCTCCCTTCTGACTGGTAGCTCCGCCTGGCGTTTCTCGCAAAAATAAAAAAAAAGTGCTTTTCGACGCATTCGAGAAGCTGCCGCGCGTTTCAGGTACCTTGCCGCTCGCGAGTGTACCGAGGAAGAGGAACGCTATAGAGAATAGCGTGGATGGGGAAGGGGCGCTTTGCTGATCTTAGTCTTGAGATGCTGTTGATGGGAGGGGGCAGCATCGAAGCTCCTGAATTCTGTATGGCCTAGCGCTCCCTGCCACTTGTTCGTACTTTTACTGTACGCTAGCGCTAAGGCCCACCATTCAGTCAATCCACGGACCCTGAGCTCGAGCGGTGCTTTGTGAGCAGTGTTCTGATGTCAATGACCCACCAAGCAGTAGCGGAGAGAATGGCCTGTGTGACGTTTCTTTTCGTCAACATTGTTGTCTTATGCTTTTATTCAGCATAAACATCATCAACTGCTTTGTTTCGGAGCTTTCCTTAACGCTTACGTTGGCATTTTTACCGTCATATTTTGAATGATATGTTGTCTGTATGCCCACAATGCTGAAAGCCAGGCTCGAGGCTTGTTACAGTTGGGCTTTAAGAGTTGTCAGCTGCATGCTTTGCACGTGAATAAAAGATTGAGTAGTATCGATTAATGTTCTGAAAGAGAGCTATTATTTCTCGCCAACCGATCGGAGCGCTGAGTTCTATGGCGCGGAGAACCGGGAATGGTAGTGCCAGGGCACACGACGTGTCCGTCCCGTGCCTTGGAGTAGCTTTTACCACTTGCATTGCTGAGTCTCTGCTCGCTCTGAATTTTTCCAGTTTACTACGAGTACGAGGGTTCCACGGGCGACACCGATGCTAATGGTGCAAATGCGGGTAAGTTATCAGAGACAGCTATTGCTTGACAATGTGCAGACATAGCTTTTCTCTCTTTTGAGGGGAGAACTACAGCAGGGCGAGCTTTCGTACTGCAACTCCGGCCTAGTAGATCGACAGGAGCCTATTAAATTCCATGTAATGGGCCATTATGCAGTCCACCGGGTTTCGGTTGTATGTTTCTGCTGTCATTGTCATGTTAGTTGAGCGACAATCACGAGTGTGACTTCCATTACTGTCCTGTAGTGCTTCCTTCACTTACCTCACCTGCATTGGGACCCTTTGCGATGAAAGAAAAAAGAAAAGAGTGCATGAATGGCTACATTGAGGGGCGCGTTAATATGACAAACAAAAGAAAGAACAACGGACCTCTTCGGGCGAGCGTCTCGATGTAACGAACACAGCTTGGCTGTTCAGCATTCTTCACGTAGTGGAAGCGGCGGCGATTTCTTGGTCGTCAAATTGCGCGAACTGTCATAGTCCATTTCTCGCTCTTGATGTCAACTTGGGTATCACTACCGCTCTGTGCTCGGTGGTTCACTGTGATGTGGGCATATTGTCCTTACACCTGCTACATTACACCATTACCCGTTTCGTCGCACGCCGGGTTCGAAAGCGCAATAATATATGATTACGAGACCCAGCGCAGACACCGCAATAATTTTGACCGCCTGGTATTCATCGACGCGCACCTAAATACAGTCGCAGTGGTGGCGTAGAGGTAACGGGGCATGTAATGCGATGACAAGGAAACCGTTGGTCATTAAGGGTAACAGAGTGGATTCCTAGAGAAAGCAAGCGTGGCAGGGGGCGGCAGAAAGTTAGGTGGGCAGATGGGATCAGGAAGTTTGCGGGGATAAATTGGGCCCAGTTAGCACAGGACAGGGATAATGGAGATCTATGGGACAGGCCTTTGTCCTGCAGTGGACGCAGACAGGCTGATGATGATGAAATATATACATTGGTGTCATTGCTTTTCCTGCCATCAAGATGAGCCCAGCTTGATGTGGAATGGCCCTCCTGCTCAGATTTGCTACAGCCTTGCCGCAAAGAACCACAGCCTGTAATTGTCCGTCTCGAGGAAGCCGTAGAGATGGCACGCTGACACTGACTCTGCGCCTTGTGAACTCTTGAAGTCTCTACTATCTGCCACGCTAGCTGACACTTCGGTTCCGTCTTTATATCGAAGGTATCAAAATACATCTGTCAAGCACGTGCGTGACTTTGGACCTCAAGATTACCATTATTGTGACGGTCGATATTGTCCGCATTCTCCCCATACACAAAAATGTTCAGGCTCTTACCAAATTCAGCACAAACAGTGGGGTTTATCACGCTTAGAATAAATATTCGATTTTTTAAGAAATACTGGAATATTGCATATATTTAGTACACATCCAACGGCATAACTGAAAGACATGCGCTTAGATTTCATAGCGAGAACAGCATGCGCATAGGAACTTTAAGAGTTGCTGGCCAGCGCTCGCGTCGTTCCGCTCCCTCTGTCTTCGTGTCTTCGTGCGTGCGGGCTGTTTTTTCTATGAAGTTTTACCTTCCGTAGATTTTGTATGCATACTTCCATTGCAGGTACGACATCACCCAGGCATTCATATTCGATGTAGAAAGTGGAAAGTACAACAAAATGACACCTGAGGAAGTCGTGGGTGAGGAGTTGCTCAGAATTTGCAACTTTTCATTTTACGTTAGTGTGGAAGGTGAAGTAGCTAGGTCAGTTTTGATGCATGGTAATCTAACTACGCACTAGTGGACTGATAGGCGCTAGAAGGCGTTTAGTTGTTCAAGCGAATAACCAAAACGTCACGTTCAGTGTGACATGCCCGTTTAACGAGAGGATAAAGCTAGATTTCGTACCCTACCCAATGAGTTGCATGTAAAATCTTGTAGTTATGAAATAATCAATTGCGATTTTCTCGAAGACATGGCGGCTGTGTTGCTATAGTTCGGCAGAAGTGCTTTTTCTGAGAACGACGCCATTCAGTGTGTCTTGAGGGCCAACTACAGCAAAATTTCATTTCGGCTAAGTATATTATGTCTGTGTAGGATGTACCACCGAACTCATCTCAGCAACGATACAGGGCACATATGAGTACAGCTTTCCGTTGAGCATCGTCGAAACGGCACCCTGGAATACGCGTACAGATGGTGGTACTATAGTTGGATACAAATCAAGTCTGCAGTGAAGCCCCTCCCACGCCTTTGTAACCTCCAGCCGGTGTACCTCCGCGAAGCTTCAAATAGTTCCTACATTGATCTTCCTATGCTACCAAAATACAGCGTTGATAGCAACAGTAATTGATACGTGCATATAGTTTTATGTCTTCCTTCATTTATTAGAGCGGAACATGGAAAGGACGCTTGATTGAGTTGCAATCAAGTGCTTGTTGTTCAAAAACCCTGTGTGCCACAGGTGCCGACGCCTGAGTTTTTCAACTCAGTTCAGTGAAGCTTCACTCTTAAAGCGAGCTCGGCAGCGAAATGAACTACACCGCGGCCTTTTGCAGGTGGAAGCGCTGAGACTTCACGCATTTTTGTCCATGCTCCACGACCACGTAATAGCTTATACCAGAGCTTATACCGATGAGAAGACCCAGGAACAGCGGACGCTCCGCAGGTACGGAAGGCATAAACATGCGCTGTTTTGAAAACGTCGTATGACGACGATTTTGTTTTCTTCTGTGATTGGCTGGCTGGCGGAGTAAGGCCGACGCACGCGGTCTGTACTTGTTTCCAACTGCTGTTTAAGTTGTATCCTGTTATAGAGGTGTACCTAAAGCCACGCTGTCTCCGCGATGCTTCAGCTTCCTTTTATCTCGAAAGTAACGGCGGAGACTGGCGCGTTTTGCGTTATGATCTTGACGTGCGTCACTTCCGTTGGGAGCTGAAGGCCGGTCCCCATTAGCTGCAAAAAAGCGCGCGACACGGCGCTACGCGGCAGGAAACAATTACCTGACAGAGCGAAGATACTTCTTGCTTGGCGCCTCGGTACGGGTAGACTTAACGAAAACTGCGTGTATACAGTGTGGACGTCGCCGCTGAGATTTTACGACGGCCACGTCGCTTTGTAATCTCTTAAGCAGTGCATTGTGCTTGTTCGCTTGACAGGCAGGTGGTGCCACGCCTGGGCGGCTCCCTTCTGACTGGTAGCTCCGTCTGGCGTTTCTCGCAAAAATAAAAAAAAAGTGCTTTTCGACGCATTCGAGAAGCTGCCGCGCGTTTCAGGTACCTTGCCGCTCGCGAGTGTACCGAGGAGGAGGAACGCTATAGAGAATAGCGTGGATGGGGAAGGGGCGCTTTGCTGATCTTAGTCTTGAGATGCTGTTGATGGGAGGGGGCAGCATCGAAGCTCCTGAATTCTGTATGGCCTAGCGCTCCCTGCCACTTGTTCGTACTTTTACTGTACGCTAGCGCTAAGGCCCACCATTCAGTCAATCCACGGACCCTGAGCTCGAGCGGTGCTTTGTGAGCAGTGTTCTGATGTCAATGACCCACCAAGCAGTAGCGGAGAGAATGGCCTGTGTGACGTTTCTTTTCGTCAACATTGTTGTCTTATGCTTTTATTCAGCATAAACATCATCAACTGCTTTGTTTCGGAGCTTTCCTTAACGCTTACGTTGGCATTTTTACCGTCATATTTTGAATGATATGTTGTCTGTATGCCCACAATGCTGAAAGCCAGGCTCGAGGCTTGTTACAGTTGGGCTTTAAGAGTTGTCAGCTGCATGCTTTGCACGTGAATAAAAGATTGAGTAGTATCGATTAATGTTCTGAAAGAGAGCTATTATTTCTCGCCAACCGATCGGAGCGCTGAGTTCTATGGCGCGGAGAACCGGGAATGGTAGTGCCAGGGCACACGACGTGTCCGTCCCGTGCCTTGGAGTAGCTTTTACCACTTGCATTGCTGAGTCTCTGCTCGCTCTTATTTTTCCAGTTTACTACGAGTACGAGGGTTCCACGGGCGACACCGATGCTAATGGTGCAAATGCGGGTAAGTTATCAGAGACAGCTATTGCTTGACAATGTGCAGACATAGCTTTTCTCTCTTTTGAGGGGAGAACTACAGCAGGGCGAGCTTTCGTACTGCAACTCCGGGCCTAGTAGATCGACAGGAGCCTATTAAATTCCATGTAATGGGCCATTATGCAGTCCACCGGGTTTCGGTTGTATGTTTCTGCTGTCATTGTCATGTTAGTTGAGCGACAATCACGAGTGTGACTTCCATTACTGTCCTGTAGTGCTTCCTTCACTTACCTCACCTGCATTGGGACCCTTTGCGATGAAAGAAAAAAGAAAAGAGTGCATGAATGGCTACATTGAGGGGCGCGTTAATATGACAAACAAAAGAAAGAACAACGGACCTCTTCGGGCGAGCGTCTCGATGTAACGAACACAGCTTGGCTGTTCAGCATTCTTCACGTAGTGGAAGCGGCGGCGATTTCTTGGTCGTCAAATTGCGCGAACTGTCATAGTCCATTTCTCGCTCTTGATGTCAACTTGGGTATCACTACCGCTCTGTGCTCGGTGGTTCACTGTGATGTGGGCATATTGTCCTTACACCTGCTACATTACACCATTACCCGTTTCGTCGCACGCCGGGTTCGAAAGCGCAATAATATATGATTACGAGACCCAGCGCAGACACCGCAATAATTTTGACCGCCTGGTATTCATCGACGCGCACCTAAATACAGTCGCAGTGGTGGCGTAGAGGTAACGGGGCATGTAATGCGATGACAAGGATAACCGTTGGTCATTAAGGGTAACAGAGTGGATTCCTAGAGAAAGCAAGCGTGGCAGGGGGCGGCAGAAAGTTAGGTGGGCAGATGGGATCAGGAAGTTTGCGGGGATAAATTGGGCCCAGTTAGCACAGGACAGGGATAAATGGAGATCTATGGGACAGGCCTTTGTCCTGCAGTGGACGCAGACAGGCTGATGATGATGAAATATATACATTGGTGTCATTGCTTTTCCCTGCCATCAAGATGAGCCCAGCTTGATGTGGAATGGCCCTCCTGCTCAGATTTGCTACAGCCTTGCCGCAAAGAACCACAGCCTGTAATTGTCCGTCTCGAGGAAGCCGTAGAGATGGCACGCTGACACTGACTCTGCGCCTTGTGAACTCTTGAAGTCTCTACTATCTGCCACGCTAGCTGACACTTCGGTTCCGTCTTTATATCGAAGGTATCAAAATACATCTGTCAAGCACGTGCGTGACTTTGGACCTCAAGATTACCATTATTGTGACGGTCGATATTGTCCGCATTCTCCCCATACACAAAAATGTTCAGGCTCTTACCAAATTCAGCACAAACAGTGTGGAATTTTACACATATGGTATCACAGAGACTACGACTCGGCTCTTCGCAGAGCATCATCGATGCACAATGCAAATCTGGCCATAATACTAGGTCAGACGAGGAGACATTCTTTCATGATGAATTGCTGTCAACCAGCGTAACGTTTTCTGGTACTGTGTAGAACTCACTGCTTCTGTCGGCACTTGGAGCCAGTGAACGCAGACCAGCAAACGATTAGCCTAACCTGCGTAGGCCATACCAGTGTCCTATAGTGCTTTTAGAATTCATGAACTATATAGCCATACGTACTTGATACGGGGAAGACGACATACTTACCGGACCGCTCGAAGTTGTTTTCAAGCGGTAATGTTTACGGGCGCGTCACCGTGCATTATTCTACCGCTTGCCTATCACGTGACCAGGGCCCATCTCCTATGATTTTATCCTTTAAACTTTTCATGATTATAGGCTTCAAGATTGTCACGTGACGCTCTCTCCTTTTTCCTTTCTTCCATGGATAGATAAAAACGCTGCGCGCTTTGCTCCCACCACATTAGCCCTGACGCCTCTGTGTTCTTGTAAATAGCGACAAACCGCAACAAGTCGGAGGGGCCTGGTTTCGATTCCCAGCACATTCTGAAGACGACAGCGAGCGTAAGCCTTTGGGCTGGGCCAGGTCCCGTTTACTTCCACGGTCTCGGAGAATGTGTTAGCAGGCACATCTGCGCGGTTGTCATGAGCGCTGAGGAAAGCTGCAGCTGTGCAGGACTCGAGCCATCTCGCTCTTGAAGCACGGGTAGCGCTGCCTCCGCACCATTGGGATCTAAATTAAAATTTTGGTAGTAGTGTGTGCGTGTCTTGGAAGAGCACCATAGCGTCGTTGTTTGCTTATGTGGCGTGTTTTAGAAAAAGGTATTCTGGAAATAATCACCTCTCGTATTTCGTGCTGCACGCATTGCGTGATGCAAAAGTGAAGACTGCTTATCCAATCAATATTTTTATTTTTCTTGCGTTATGAGCGCGAGTATGCGACATCTTACCACCGCACGTGAACGTTGTTGATTATAATCAGGGAACTGCTCTTTAAGACATTCATTGATTTGAAGGTAATGTTTTGGAGAGCTTTTGGAGAGCTCACGGAGAAGGTGGTGCTGTCGTTTTCCTTCAAATCTGGGCGTACGCTATTTCCGTGGAGAGCTGCATATATGCAGGTTATTATGGTAATTACGAAGTAATCAGCACGCTTGCCTATTAGTACGGACGTGTGCCTGAATTAGGGAATGCAGCCGCGAGCGCGCCGGCAGTTACCAAGATACCTGTCTTTTTACGTTCAGCACATTTTTGATGTGCTTGGGAGAAGAGGTACAAACGCGCTTCTGAGGAGACATAAGGAAGGAGCCGGTGCTGCACCGACGGTGGGAGGAGGGGGAGTCATAGCCCTTATAGCCTCGGCCGCGAGAGGCCGACGTAAACCACCTTTATCGCAGCACGCGGCGGCGAAATTATCAAAAGTGTGCTTATGCCCATCAGTTTCGTTGAGAAGTATGTTGCGCGTTGGATTAGACGGTGTGTCGTTCAGTTTGTAAATACACTCCTATACGACTTAATTTTTGGCCGAGCCCGCCAACTCTTGCAAGACCTTTCATTGAAAGCAGTTTTTGAAGGATATTATTATTATTATTATTATTAGTGTTTAGAACAAGGGCTAAACGACATAGAGTACATAATATAGTACACGACTACGGGGGAGCTACGAAGCTGGATGGCTGCATGTTATCATTATTGTTCATTTTATTTGTTGTTCGCTTCCACCAGCGGAAGCAAGGAAATGGCGCAATAAGCGGGGTAATTCCTGGGTGTGCTTCTGGGAGGAGCTGGCTCCTCTGTAGCGAAGGACACGTGTCATGAAACCTCGAAGAAACACTCGCGCTATACGTCGTTTTGATAATTGAGGAGATTAGATAATTGAGTACAGATTACATTTGGCGAACGGGGATGACCAGGAGTAGTGCTGTACCGCATCGGACGGGGCTTCGCTGCTTGTAAATGTAACAGCGAAGCTCGACTGAGGATTACAGTTTGGGCTGAACGTTGTTGCTTGACATGCGTACAGATATCACCTGTTTCTCCAGAAAGATATACGCTGGCTTGTTCGAAAGTAAACTGCATATTGGCGAAGCCAACCGAAGTACTGCGAACGTTGTCGTTGGCTCCATGAGAAGTTGGCCGTGTGGCATTTGGCCCTCCGACTGCTGCTTCCGATGCTGCTTCTCCAGCTGCGTTATGGAGCGAGTTGTTTTCACCAGGAACTTTATTCTCGGTCCCTGCGTTCCTCCTGCACCTCGTGAGACACTTGACGGCGGCGGTGGGTTCCGACGTTCGTTTCACGAGTTCACCATGACGGCTTCGGCACCGCGGCATTCGTTTAAGAAAAGTGGAGGCTTCGTGCAGGCCTAGTTCACGAATTCCTTGCACCTTCTTCCAAGGTGTCGCAGAGTTCACTCAGTATAACATGGCCTAAACAGCAGCAGTCCACAAAGCCAGCTGCATTCGTATGTCTTTGAATGGCATCGGAGGCGTGAGCCAGTGAACTTTTCGCTGTAATTTCGAATGGTAGGCGACGGGATCGGCACCGACTTTCGCGAATCATAACTCGCGAACCAACAGCGGGGGCCTTGCACGACGTTTACGCTCTCGCATTCGTTTCGGCATCGCGTGGCGATTGCACTTGAAGCTGACCGCTGCACTTATACTGCAACACCGTAAACCATTTCAGGTAGAGCAGGGTGAAAAAGATGGACCATATAACTTCAGCACTGCCCAATAGTCGCCCAGGTATCATGCTACGCGTATACAGTACAGTTTGTTTTTGCGCATTCATATGAGTAATATTGTCACGGTGCAATTCGCCTGCGGACATCCAGCGCACGACGACATCACGAAAATGATAGCCCTAGACCTTTCACCCTCACAAGCCAATGAACTCCGGCATCTGCTGACCCAGTACTCCGATATTTTTGACATAGGCGGTCGGCCTTTTGGACAAACCTCGCCCATTCACAGACGGCCTTATCGCGTGTCACACGCCGAGCTCCGAGTCATCCAGGAGGAGGTTGATAAGATGCTCAGCAAAGGCATTATTGAACCATCATCCAGTCCGTGGGCTTCTCCTGTCGTTTTGGTAAAAAAGAAAGACAACACCTGGAGATTCTGCGTGGACTATCGAAATCTGAACAAGATTACAAAAAAAGATGTATATCCTCTGCCGCGCATCGACGACGCGTTGGATTAATTGTCTCCACGGTGCGACGTATTTTTCATCAATAGATCTCCGCTCCGGTTACCGGCAAATCTCTGTCGACGACATGGACCGCGAGAAGACCGCCTTTGTCACGCCAGATGGCCTTTACCAGTTCCGGGTCATGCCTTTCGGCTTGTGCAATGCCCCCGCCACCTCCGAGCGTATGATGGAGACGCTCTTGCACAGCTTTAAATGGTCCATCTGCCTGTGTTACTTAGACGACGTGATCGTGTTTTCTACGACCTTCGAAACCCATCTTGAACGTCTTTCCTCTATTCTTTCCGTGTTGCGCGCTGCAGGCCTACAGTTAAATTCTTCAAATTGCCACTTTGATCGCCTCCAAATTACTATCCTCGGTCATCTTGTCGATTCGTCGGGCGTCCGCCCGGATCCCGCAAAAGTTCGCGCTGTCCTCGATTTTCCTGTGCCAACATGCGCTAAAGACGTCCGAAGTTTTGTAGGCTTATGCTCCTACTTCCGTCGGTTCATAAGGAACTTTGCGAACATTGCTCGACCTTTGACCGACCTTCTCAAGAAAGGCGCGCCCTTTTCATGGGGCCCTGATCAAGCTGCTGCTTTCTCAACCTTATCACACTGCTCACCACACCGCCGATTCTTGATCATTTTGACCCATCTGCCCCAACAGAAGTCCGTACAGATGCTAGAGGCTATGAAATTGGCGCTGTTTTAGCCCAGCGTCAACGGGGCTACGACAGAGTTTGCGTACGCCAGTCGCCTGGTTTCCGCCGCTGAGCGCAGTTACTCAATCACGGAGCGCGAGTGCCTCGCACTTGTGTGGGCGGTGGGGAAATTCCGCCCATACTTGTACGGCCGACCTTTCATCGTTACAACGGACCATCACGCCCTTTGTTGGCTCTCGACACTCAAAGATCCCACAGATCGTCTAGGTCGCTGGGCCCTACGTCTGCAAGACTACACCTACACAGTGGTGCACAAGTCCGGCCGACTACACCAGGATGCCGATTGCTTGTCTCGGCACCCTGTCGACGGCCCATGCTCCGATGATGCGCCTGCTGGAATCTTCACGCTCTCGGCCTTCCTCAACATCGCACAAGAGCAAGAACGTGACGCAAACTTACTCGACCGCATCAGCCGCCTCCATGCACATCCGTCAGACCCTTCGCTTCGTATGTAGCTCATTCTGGATGGCATCTTATACCGCCGAAATATGCGACCTGAAAGGAACGAGCTGGTCTTAGTCGTTCCCACGCAATTGCGGGCAACTGTACTCGCACAGCTACATGACGTACCCACCGCCGGCCACCTTAAGGCTGTTTCACATGCTGCGATTGCAGCGACGAAAATCGTTCCAATCGCTCTGTTCGCTCCCGTCGCTTAATGGCGGTTTCGTTTCAGATGACTTGCGATTGCAGCGACTGTTTTTCCCGCGACAGTAGCGACCGGCTATCTTCAAATGTGTTTAAATAACCGTGCGTTATAATATTATTAACTTTTGTTTTACAGGATTGAAGAACATGCATGTATTGTAATTTAAAAACGGCTGCAAGTGGGTAAATTATTTTGGTGTGCGCAACAGCGGCTCCCGCACATCAGTAAAGACGTGAAAATAGCGGTGGCAGCAGCGCAGCAGCTGCTTCGGCTGCTTCGCGTCGTGAAGAAAAAAATACTTTGCGCCATGGATGTAGCCGCGTAGGAAGGGTCCGCGTATTCTTCTTCGAAGTCGTCGTGCGCGCGAAGCATGATCCTCCGTGTTCAGCATCAAGTTGTCAACGAATGGTTCGTGTATCTTGCTCACAAGTGCCTACTACACTGTAGTGCCTTCGAACCGGACGACGCCGGCATCTAACCAAAGCCCACATTTATGGATCTGCAAATGATGTATATGTGTGTGTCTGTGCACGGAATACGGTTAGTTTGTGTTGTGACCGAACGCGGCAACACGCATGTAACCGAAAACTCACATCTTGAAGGCCGCGAAAAATGACGCCTCTGTGTGTGTGTGTGTGTGTGCGCGTGTGTGCGCGTGTGTGCTTGCAGTTTGTTTTGTGAACATCGATATCACGGATCGTCCGTCGTGGAATCTGTGGTGTGGATGTGTAACAACTAGCATCACAAGTTTATAAGGAGCTGCAGTCACCTGTGTTGAAGCCTGTATGTTGCGTCACTACATTGTGAAGACACGGATGTCGTCTAGTTTCCTAATGCTAGTAGATTACTGGGAGTCTGTCCAAAGAAGCAAAATACGTTGCACTCCCCACGCCGTGCACGAAATGTATTTTTGATGTATAGTCTTATAACAAGTTGGTAGCGTAGTCATGCACTTAGAGCTGTAGTAGACTGTTCCCCTGCTATGCCTCTTTTCTGCTAGAACCGAATTGTTTGCAAAACAGAAAAACAGCCAATAAGGGCCTGAATTAAGTACTATCTCCAAACAGCCTATATATTTAGATACGTGGTTTTACTGCAATAAAAGGATTCTGTCGACAAGCAGAAATATTAACAGGGCTCACTGTGTTTCTGTGACATGCATTCATTGTCTAATGGTTCAGAAACTGCTCTCCATCCTGTTCCATCTCGGGAGTCTCTCGAAGTTTAGAATGTTTTCTTGCCGTAGCATTTCCTCAATCAAATGCGCTTGTTGGAATTGAGAAGCATTTGTGTGATGGTCACCGCTATAGAGAAAACTGCTGTATTGGCCTCGAGGCACACAGCATTTCTTCAGAAGGTGAAACAGTATTTGTTTGGGTGGCTCAGTGAAGCTCAGTGAAATCACGCTGTAGGGCATGGTGCCAACACACCCTCTGTTGTGCGAGTCGGCTTGGCGGAGAGAGAGAAGCACACACTTCACGCCGTCTGCAGAAGCTTGCCGGTTCCACCTGTCAAGGCTAGCCAGTGCTGATTCATCGTACTTGATGTGCTTCTTGTGCGACCTTGGTGGCTGCAAATTATTTGTTATATAAACGAACAAAGGTGTTGCATGTACAGCAATTACCTAATTATCTGCACAGTATGTTTTTTTGGAATGTAAAACTTATAATTATTCAATAACTCTGGCTTGACTGGTTTGGTCATTACCAGAACTATTGGTACAGTGTCGTTCCTTGTCTTTCCACCACACATATGCCGTTGTTTGCTTATTGTTCGAGGCATTGGACTCATGGCAAAGGGAGGCGAGAGGATGCACCATCTCATTTTCCTCAAAGTGGCAAGCAGCGAGCATATTTGTGTCATTAACCACCAAATTCTCTGTCTTTGCGTGTGCTCTCCACACTTCACGCCAGGTCCAATTGGCTCATTTCTTTTCTCTTTTTGAGAACAGGAGACAGGTAGCTGAGACAGTGCAAAAATAGTGACAGCATGGCATCTAGTAACAAAACAGGCAGCTTAGGTTTGTCAAGAGAGATGTCACCACCAAGATCACCTTCATTGTGTCTCCATTTCACTGTTTGAGAAATGCTTCTAGCAAACATAGTTATGGGGCATGAGCTCTCGACCTTTCCTTAGTATTGTACAAGTCCATGCCTCCACTTTCATCAAGCCACTGAGAACGTCGAAAGTAATCGACTTCACTTTGCTAGATGCACTACTGTTGTAGTTTGGCACAACACATTTCTGTCCCATCCTAAAATGGCACTGGTGGAAACCCCAGAGAGCGCAAGCCTTTGTTGCAACACGAAAAGTGCACTTAAATGTCTGAGAAGCCGTGTGAGTTGTAAAGTCAGCAGATCACAAAGAATATGCAGCATCCTGCATGCCTTTTCTTCCCAAGGCCATTTACCCATACCTGTTCACAACATGCAAACGAGGGACTTGCAGCGGCAGGTGTCACCTGCACTGGAGTCACTACATGCAGCTCATTACAAGTGCTGTATAGCACATATTGAAGTGATTATTTATTACAAACTACTGCCAAAATGCCCACAGAGTTTACTTATTGATGCTGCAGACAGAAAACTGAGAATATTTGCAATATATGAGACGGTATCGCAGTTTTTATGCATTGCACCCATAGGATGACATGTAAAAGATGACCACTTGCCGGAAGTTTCATCTGTCGTGATGCAAAGAAAATTCAATTTCCTCCTTGCCAAACCATTTCATGAATGGGCCATGGCGCGCGCTGCCACAGCCTAGCAGATTCCCCTCCTCAAATACTGCCTTCTCCATGCCTCGAGGACATACCATGTCTCCACCTACATTGTCACTTTGCTCGTAGGGTGCCAGGTTTTCTTGTCTGCTGCAACCAAGCTGCTCTGTGCGACTGGCAAGTGCTGAAATTCTTCCTGTGCATCTTGCACATTTCAGCCACTTTGTCTAGAGAACACACCTTTGAGAGCTTGTTAGGGGCACAAAAACAACATTCACATTGAATTTTGATGCTTCTTTTTTGGTGTTGCATAACAACCTTTGCGGGTAAGCAATCGCCTGCACTCTCTTGATGCCTTTTCCATTTCTTTGTCCTGGCAAAGGTTTTACTGCCTGAAGTAACTTGCATAGAGAAGTAATCACCAATGGTGGCTATCATGAATCTGATAGGTGCGCATTTTCAGAGGAAAAACTCCACTACATAATGTCAACAGAATTTCTTTAATGGGCCACTGGGACAAGTTAGGGCAGCATTGTAAGAACACTCTCAGGCCTTTGCAAAGAACACAGCACATTGACAGTGTAAGCTTTCCTGCATGTGCTCTTATTATTCTCTTTAGGTCTTCTTCCATTCCTGCTTCTCCTCCCCCCTCTTGTTTTTCCTCTTCCATTGTCTTCTTTTTCAAATTCCTTCTCATTTGTCATCTGCATCCTCTCCTTCCTTGCCATCGTCATCTCCTTGCTCTTCTGTGTTTTCTCCCCCGGCCCCCAATTCTCCTTGTCTTTGTCGATAGAACCATAGCTGACGACTGACAACATATAAGGCCCAGAGTCGGGGGTGGGTGCTACTACTCCTGTTGGGCTGGGTTCAAATGTGCACAGGCGTGGAGAGAGGGAGATAAACATTACTGAAAGATTGCTAGTTTTCCTTCAGGTGAGATGGGGGTATGGACTTTTTCTCATTATGAGCGATAGCGGTTTCGGACACCTGCTTCAGGCGCCATTGTCAACACTTTTGAGCATTGTAACAAGCCCATACCGGTTTACGCTGTATTGTTATACCAGGTGCTTAGAAATTTCCAAGGGAATGTGAAAGGCAAATGCCAAGTTCCATTGATCTGTTTCTTGGTCTGCTGCTGCTGTTTCACACATAGCTGCTTTGTTACAGCAGCAGTGGTGACAAATGGCATTTTGAGTTGCTTAAGGTTCTTCTGCAGTGTTGCGCCTTCTCGGTCTTCCTCGCAACTAGAGCCTTGTGCACCTTCACCTACAATGATGTGGCATGAGATTTTGCAGCAAGACACGGTCAACTTTGTTGTAATACGAAGGCAACAAAGCTGACCGCACCAGCAAGGTATACTTAATCAGCTTTACAGTGAAGCGAGAGATGCACTCCACCTATTCGATGCTCGCCTACACTCTGGTTTTTTGTACTGCGCAACACAGCCTTGAAACATAGTAATATAAGGTTTTTGCCTGACACAGTAAGCGTGAGCTTACTTTCTGTTTTTGCAAACTGGCACAGCCACCATGGCAAGTGACAGATTAAAACAATATATAAAAATGGCAAGTTGTAAAAAAGAATCATTGTTTTGTTGCCTGTACAAATTGTCAGTTATCAGCTATACATCGGTTATGTTATATGCACCAGAGACGAGATTGCTTGATTGCTGCATGATATGAGGTTGGAAAGGGACCGCGCATGCTTGCTGTTTGTATATATTCTTGGGTTAGCGCCTTGAATAAAGTAGCTGGAAGTGCCACTCTTCCTGTTGTTCTCTTCTTGTTTTATATCAACTAGGCCAACAGTCTTGTGAAAGACAAATGCGACAGTTGAGGCATCACGGCTAAACTGTTGTTTGCAACTCCATAAGAACAAGCAGTGCAAGACCCTTCTGTGTGACATAATATTTGCATTCAAATGTTATAAATATCGCAATCTTTTCCTATACTTTAATAAGCTGCTAATTAGGCCTTGTAATGTCTTCAGTAAAGATGCAACACTTAAAGAGTCCCTCGACTAACATGCACATTTAGTGCACAGATTTTTTAACACGCTTGTTTAAGATGTATATTTTTTTCCCAGGCATGGCTGCAAAACAGCATGCACTGCCGAGACACACCATTTCTGCCATGTATCCCTAGTTCATTGTGCCGTACTTTAGTTCGGTCATGTTTACGCATTAATGCACACTTGCTTTTCCTTTATGAATTTTAATAGAGAGATTCATGTACATGTGTTGTTCTCACAATATCTTTCCTGGTTGGACCTTTATTTGTTTGCAGTACGTATTACATAAAATTAAACTACATAATGTGCAAACGTACACACTTCATTTGCAGAAATCAGTTTTATAATGCCATGACAAAGTTACATGGTGTTTTAATTTCATCACAAGATATGTTCGAAAAATGCATAATTCTATAAACTTATGCACTTGTAAAAGCAGGATTTATGTAATAATGAAACCATTCTCAGATATGTCGGCAAGCTGTTTCTATTTAGTTTGGCATGGCTTCACACCTAAATATGCACGTTCACACCTGAATGGCTATTGAAGTGCAACACTGGTCCATACCCAAGAGGAAACTATAACCTACAGAAAAAGAATGCAACAGGGCAACTTCCCTGCATGATTTTGATTAGCTGTGATCTTTCACATTTTCTTCTATATAAGAACTGCATAAGAACGTTGCAGGCTGCTTGCCCGCTTTTCTTTTTTTTGTGTGTGTTTTTAAGTGATGTGCTATAATGAACATCATGAACAAGACAAAACAAGTACACTGCAAGCATTTACGTGCACAAGTAATCTTCTTTGAAGTGTTGTTACATGCCATGAAGGTTTTACAATTAATTATAACTATATAAAGTGAGAACCGGTGCAGGAAATATACAAATCCTATAAATATATGCGTATAAATATATGTGAAGGAAAAAATGTTGTCCACGAGATAAGAAAAGAAGAAAAAGCTGCTATTAAAGGGCAACTCCGGCGATTTTTCAATGTCCACTGATCTTAATGAAATTTTCAATATAGATTCTCCTCGGCACTGTAATAATATATTCCAAACCAGGTGGTTGCAAGTGATTTAGTTTTCCTGGAAACGAATTTTAAAATTTTTTAGCGGATTCCCCTGCGAGCCACCCTGTGTTTTTGACGTCATCACCTTCAACACTGCCTACCCGAGCCTGTGGGGCTTTAAAAGCAAAACGGCGGTACTTCAGCGTTGAAATCGTCGCTGTCAAGTTCAGAAAAGCTGGCATAACTCAATACATCGTCGGATGACCTCGCCGCTGTGATTTTTCTCCATATTTCTGACGGCGGGAAGGTTGTGACGTCATCGCATACGCTGCAAGAAGCGTCTACGCGTTTCGGTTTCGGTTTGATCACGCCTTTTGGTCGGTTATTTAAAATTAATGGTGCGTTTCTGAGCAAATTGAACCACCCTGGCTGCTACAGGACTATAAGTGCTATTCAAAAACACTGATATCAGAATATGGTGAAAAAACCGCCGGAGTTGCCCTTTAATAATACTTGTTGCGCATCAACGCTTTGAAAGTAAATCAACGACGCTGCTAGCATTCCTGATATGGTACGTTATAAAAGCACACATTAATACACCAAAAATTATCTAAATTTAGTTACTGGTCGCATAGTCAGTCCAACAATGACGTGCCCGATTTACGGCGTCGGTGTAAGGCGAAGTATTTCTGGTTAATTAGCGCGCCCCGTATCCATGAAAACTGCATGCATTAACAGTTCAGAAAGTTCCGGCGACATACAAAGGTCTCGGCTTCTTGACAAAGCACCTTAATTGTAAGTTCGTGTCGCGCCGCTAGAATGTGAGTTCGATTTCCGGCCACGGCGGCCTCATTTCGATGCGGAAGAAAAGCAAGAGCATTCGCCGAATTGGCGCACAAAAAAGCAGCCCGCCATCGGATGCCTCGCGACCACGTCGTGCTCAATCATTATTATCGCAGGCTCATAGCATTTACAACGCGCAATGCGCGTGTGAGTGCACGCAAGGTATGTGCTGTAATACCTTGGCTGTGCGGCAACAACAGGCAATCTCAAAAAGAGAGAGAGAGAGAAAAAAAGAATGCTTGTGTATGCAAGGCAAGTCGCACACATTCGATAGCGTCGAGTCTCAACTCGAGTACATCAACCAGCGGGAATCTTTCTCCGCGCACGGAACAAAATGCGTTCGTGTGTTGTACTACGTCGAAGCGAAAGCTCGACGTATAGTACACAAGAAAGCTAAAACACCAACCCAGTGCTTCAATAAAAACATACAAGTGGAGGAATGCCGAAGTATGAGGTTTTATTCTTTTCCTTCTCGTGTCGCTATTAATAGTACTACATACCAGATTCGGTAATCCACGGCTCCGATCGCTCCGATCATAAAACACACACTCCACCGCCATGACAGCGAAACAGCTCGGGGGCTGCTGCTCGGCGCAATTTCGACGGGAAATCGTTCGGATCGCTGCGATCAGAGCGACGAAATTCCAACTTTTTGGTCGCTCGTCGCAGACCGTTGCGACAAGAGCGAGAGCGATTTTTTTTGAAAAAAATCGCGATCGCTCTAGTCGCCGAAGCAAAATCGCTGTGTTTCTGCGTCATGTGAAACGGCCTTTAGTGTTTCCAGGACGTAGACCGTGTCCGGCGACGATTTTTCTGGCCAGGACTCTATCGTTCTGTACGACGTTGTGTTGCGGCTTGCGAACCTTGCCAACGTCGCAAAAAGCCCGCTTTGCCTCCAGCTGGACTACTCCAGCCAGTAGAGATACCCACGGAACCATTTTATCGTGTTGGTCTTGGCCTGTTGGGCCCTTTTCGAACATCCAGAAATGGGAATAAGTGGGTCGCCGTCGCAACGGATTATGCTACCCGCTACGCTGTAACACGAGCCATCCAGACCAGTTGCGCTACCGACGTTGCCGACTTTCTGCTGCTTACACCACGGGGCTCCTCGACAGCTTCTCACGGACGGGGGCCGTTACTTCCTATCCCGAGTTATTGAGGACCTACTTCGGTCTTGTGCCACCCAACACAAGCTAACGACGGCATACCATCCTCAAACAAACGGGCTCACAAAACGCCTGAACCGCACACTTACTGATATGCTATCGATGTATGTCTCCTACGATCATCGTGACTGGATTCGTCACGTCACGATACCGCTCTCTACTCCCCGTTTTATCTTCTCTATGGCCGTGAACCGACATTACCTTTCGACACAATCTTGCCTCACAATCTCGGGTCGCCGTCTGAATATGCTCGCGACGCCATGACTACTGCAGCTAAAGCACGTCAAGTTGCTCGTCACCGTCTTTCTGAGTCCCAATCACGACAGAAATCTCTATTTGACAGCCGCCACCGTGACGTCCAGTTCTCGGCAGATGACCTCGTCCTCCTCTGGACTCCTTCAAGGCACGTCGGCTTCTCGGAAAAGCTGCTCTCCCGTTACTCCGGCCCCTATCGCGTTCTCCGACAAATCAGTTATGTGACCTATGAAATAGCTCCTGCCGATGCTTCCTCGTCGTCCGCGTCGTCTGATGTCGTCCACGTTAGGGTTCCTCGATGCGCGCGCCCCCTTGCAGGGTGGAGACAACAGCGTCGTCTGCTACGGCGTCCGCCATTAGGATGCCCTCTCCGCAGGCCACCTATAGCCACGATAGGCAGCCAACGGGCGTCGCGCCGCTGCATGCAGAGTTCGTTGTGTCAAAACGAGTGGTACTCAAACAACATGGCAAAACTACAAAGTTTTCGCATCGGGTGTGTGAAGGTCTCAGATTTCTATTCTCTAATCTTTATTTTTAAAGCGACATTAGCAGCTGGAGTTGCTCGCAGCAGAATACTACCATCCACGCCAGCCACGTTAACACCTTCAGTTAGCATCTTCTTGGGCTAGTCGGTAACTATTTATACTGGTTAAAGATGCGAAACACACGCACGCAAGTCCCATAACCCTTCATTGTGCCTGTGTGTTTTGTGCCTTCCACAAAAGTGTAAAAACAGTTTGCCTGCCGGTCGAAAAAAGAATTAAAAAAGAACAACATGCTGTCACGAGAAAAGAGAAAAACTGTGATTGCACACCATATTTTCAGATCTAGTTTTCGAATTATTCATCAGCTACTCCATTTACGGACCGCACCCTGCAACGCACAGTATTCTGAATTTTGTTTTAATCTTTTTTACCTTACTGTAAATAGCAGATGGGCAAAAAAATTGTTGAATACATATCATACTATTCGGGGCTCTACATACGGCTTTTATGGCATTAAATCATGACTCGCACGCAGACACTGACTATCAAACCAGGTTTAGCGTGTTTTCCGCTGGAATATATTATAAATTAGTAACTGTTATAAAGCGTTCGTCGATATCGTTAAAATGAAGCGACGACACAGCTTCTCAACAATAAGAAAGCAAATTGCATTCAATATACGGCAATTTCTGATGCCATAGCTTGTTTATTTCATCGATAACTTTAATATATTTCAAAAACAAGTGCTACAACTCACTGCAAGTTAACCGCAGCGCATGTCTTGCTTCCACTCCCACTGGTTCTCGGTGTTTCGAGCTGGCGCAGGTGAATGCGAAGCCTTACTCGTGCATAACTTGATATCAAGATTTTTTCCAGAGAACCCTTGTGTTGCTCGCATGCCTGCACACTGCACTTGGTCCTCTTGATTAAATTTCAGTTACAGCTTTGAGAGGGGACTTCAGGGTGAACAGGTTGTCTGTCCAGGATGTGATTCCTTTAAAGTGTTCTTCACAAGATATGAGCGAGCTCATAACCTCACCGCTCGGATAACACAAGTTCTCACCATCCTGAACATACTCCTTTAGTGCAGTTAAATATGCGTGTTCATGGCTCGCCGAGCCTTGCATTGCAGCCCTGCACTGCTCGCAGTCCGTTTTCTTCAATATTCTTTCGGAACTTTCGGAAATCTGAACATCCTATATAGCCATTTCGCGAGTGGTTTGTGCACTGTGGCACGCAACACCCGGGCATTATGCCCGAGAAAACGCTATAAAACGCCGCGCACCTGTCTCACTCAAACCAGACGCGACGGGGCTAGCACACTCTAACGAGGCGGGAGGGGAGCCCAATGGCGGCCGCCGATCGGAAGGCGGCATTCACCCCCTCACAGAATGACTCCACCCTCCAAGGCGGCGGAGGGGAGAGCGCGCATCGAGGAACCGTAGTCCACGTCAGTCGTCACAAGCCTTACCACGTGGCCGCGGTCTAGCTGGCGCCGGGTCGGCGCTTTTGCCGCCGGGGGTGATGTCACGGTGCAAGAACAGGGATGAAGACGACGATCTCGAGGGGAACAAAGAAGACGCAGAAATGGGGCGCAGGCTTGACGGTCCGCCATTGGGGCTGCACCGGCTAATCTCTCCGTTCTCGAATACGCTACCATTAGAAACGTATCCCTGTGGCCGTTTCAATATTATCGCCTTCCCTGTCATCGTTTTCCTTTGAGTCTCTTACCCGTAGAATGTCTACGTACGTGAATATGAGCCGGTAAATAACAAAAAGATATTTGCATCTTCAATTTTGCGACAGGTGGCTCCGCAGTTCAAGCCCAGGAAGAGAAATATTATGTGCCGCGTGGAACTTACTTGTTCAAGTACGTTAAAGAAACATGCGCTGTCCTGGAAGTTACGTTATCCGGAGAAGACCGTGAGTACCAGCTTGGTGAAAGCTGAAGAAATTCGTATTTCATCGCATTAGAAAACTAATGTGCCACCTATCTAGTATACTCACAGGTCTAATGTCTTTTAGAATGGTTGTAAATGGAGCTACGTCATTCAGGCATTTCGCGCGTTGAATTGTATGTATGTCTTCGCGGGGATACGCGGAGAATGCCTAGGGGCACGTCCGCTACATAGACCGTGCTAGTGGTAGGCTAAAGTCGGGGGCACATTAGCATAAAAATACGCGTCGATACACTGTCGGAACAGGCTTAAAAGCTAATCCATGGGGCGTAAATGCTGATGTTTGGCCACACGTATTCACAATAATAATTTTTGATCTACAACGTATTCCTAGTGAATTACGGCATGATCTCTATTTTTCTGAAAACGTAAACAAAGCCTAGTAGGGCAGTCCTTGGGCACCATACCGAGTAGTAACATATTTACCCTTTTTTCTGCGTGGAACTACTGAAGCTGTAGTAACATTGTATTTCGTTAACGGGGTACTAAAGAAAAAAAAATACGATCCTACCAGCAGATCACTGTTTCAGAATACGAAAATGAACACTCTTGCTGTGTTCAAAGGTAAGAGTGCTTAAGCAAGAGTTTTTGAACGCTTTGTTGAAAAAGCGAGAAAACGCGCAAGAATATAATAGAGCTGGCGACGGCGCCTTGAAGTTTCTGCAGCAAATCGATGTGACGTCTTAGATTCGTAAGGCGCCTGCTAGGCCTCGCACAATTATTGGTGGAAAGTAATTGCATTGTGCTCTTAGTTCGCCAGAGAATTAACGTAGCCAGTTTAATCAAAATTTCTTTGTGCCTTTTTGGTCAAAATGCGAAAGACGAGATTGAAATCCGTGACGTGATGCTTGCGTTGATATGCTGAGCTTTGGCATGAAATTGAAAAAAGAAAATCAAAGTTTCACCTTCAATTTCTCGTCTAATATTATACCCACGATGACGAAATGAACGGCAACAGAATTCCTGAAGAATGATCTAGCAGCTGTCATGTAGAAAGAAAAGAGACACCGCCATTACACAGCATAAGTTGATTTGCTGTTTAACTTTAGTGTCACTTTAACATTGCTTCTTTCACGTTCTTTTGCAGCGATGCCAATAGTTGTAGACCGCGCAGACACTGCGGACACCACCGCTGAAAAGAAACCTGAATGCATGCTTTGGGCGAAAGCTGACCCACGTGCTGATGGGAACTGCTGTGAAGAATACTTCACAACAAAATGCAGTGAGGAAGACCCAACCTATGTGAGTAGTGGAGAAACGTGTAAAAGAGAAGAAGCTAAGGTCGGTGGATCTTAGCCAACGTTGCATAGACGTTGCCCCGTAATGCGGTAAATGTACACTATGAAAAAAAAAAAAAGGCTAGACGTGGGGACATCAGCCGCTTGTGCGACTACAACCGTAATAAATTAAAATTGTTTTGTTTTGCATACGAGGCGGATGTGTAATTCAGTTTAAGTGTAACTGCGTTTTACTCGAAGGCAGCAACCGGCAGATGGAACGAAGTGAAGCACTTGGTATATAATGGCTACAAGCAGCATAACAAGAAAATTACGCCCCGAACGAGAGGACGTGGTTGTCGTAGAACTAGAAAAAAATTGAAAATGTACTGCATGATGATCACCTAAATGCATACATTCTTGGCGTTCCACGTCATCGCGCACACGTTTGCACAGGTCGCGAGTCTCTTCGGCACATTGTTGCGGGTCTTGTGTTCTTCGTCTTTTGCACTGCTCCTAGCCATGAACTTGTTGTTTTCGGTGATCTTCTGAAAAAAACTGGACAATGTGACTCGTTCAAATTCGCTCTCTTGCTTATCTGCCACACCTTCGCTGACAGTTGCGTTCAGTGACGCTGATAACCTCGGTCTAACCCCATAAGGCGCTTGATTCTTTTCTTTCCATTTCGCTCGAAGGAAATGCAGCCGCAGCTGCAGGGATCGAACACGCATTGACGATATGGTTATGAGTGACGCCGTAGTGGTGGGCTCCGGAAATTTTGAACACCCATGACAGGTGTCACATAATTGTTGCGCATCCAACAGGAATTCATGTGAACCTTAGAAAGGAGCACATGGCTTGATCCCAATAATAAAATGATCATGGTGCTACAACTGTCTAACCACTGAACCTTCATATCATTTGCGGGCTACAATAAATCCACAAGCTGCGGTGGTCATGCTGTGTCAGTGCCCCAAGTGCAAGCTAACTAAAGAGAATGGCGACGCGCGTGGAAGGCACGGATTGGAATAACCAAAATGACTTGAATGGCTATGTGAGAGTACAGTTGCACACAGCTGTTATCATCGCAGTTATTGGAGATACCGCACACATTTATTGTCATGATTATTATCGACACGTAATATCTCAACGATTATCGTTAGCTATTATCGTCACACAACTATTAAAAAAAGCCACAGTGCTTTAGTAGAGATGATTACATTCTTTAATAATAAAAACGCCACATACTTCTAGACCAGTTTTTAATAAAGTTTATTATGTCCCTACGCACTTCCGTGCTTTCGCTGAGGGTAAAGGAATCGGGTTTGCGAGCAGTTGAAGTTATTTCACATTTGACTGCATTTACACCCCGCAGCGCTGTCTGCTTCGGCAGGCGTTTCGTATGTGAAGGCACCACGGACGCGAGAGAACGGAAGTGTTTTCGGCCACGTCCCACGCCTCGCCGTGCGCGGCTTAGTCGTGTCCGGAGAGAAGGAGATCCTGGAGTTTGAGCCAATGCTGGTTGTTTGGACCTTTAAGATCCCCCTGGAGGTGGCAACACACCCCTTTGGCCCGGCTTCACGTAGTCGCTACCCCTGGGCTGACACCCATTACAAAAATGCCATATATGGCGATATCAGGAATTGGGCATATCTGGTTATATATGTCACGTGCCCGTATGTGGCCGCATTTGCCCCAATAGTGATAAAACACATATGGCAATGAAATAACAACACGAGGAATGCCATGTAAGATTCTGATGCGTATTGGGCAAATACGGCCACATACTTACACGTGCCATACACAGGGTGTTTTTTTTTAGTTTCAACACATTTTTAAAATTTGATAAACATAAATCGCGGGAACGTCTTGTGTACCGATCGAGTATACGGATTGTCGGCCTCTAGATACAGGACAATTTCCGCACTTGTATGCATAATTAGCGAAATTATGCTAATTAACTTTTAATTATCAGTAATTGGTGGCTACGGCAAATGAGTACTTCGGAGCCCGTCCTCGACACTACCTATCCCAACGATCAAATTTTGAATAGCGGAGTGCATGTCGGAGCTACGCGAACAATTAGTTCCCTGTGGCAGGCTCCTTCAAACCGAAACTGGACGGGAAAAGAGCGATGAAAGAAAATTAACAGACCGACAATCTCATCCTCTACCGCTAGTAAATATTCAGGGAGATACGCTCACCGACCAAGCTGATTTTCTAGGTGCACACTTCGAACACATTTCCAGTTCATCCCACTATTCCGACACATTTCTAAGATACCAACGACAAGCAGAGCGACTGCCCTTAGATAAGAAAAGTTCGCGAATTGAAGCTTACATTCGTCCATTTAGCATGGCTGAATTTCAGGCTTCACTTAACAGTTGCAACAAATCTGCCCCAGGAAGCGACGGAATAGTATATGACATGATTAAACATTTAAACCCTGAAACCCACAAAACACTCCTGTCACTTTTCAATGTCATTTGGTCTACAGGTCACATACCGCTTGCTTGGAAACAAGCCATCGTAATCCCAATCCTCAAGGAGAACAAAGACCCCTCTTTAGCCGCCATATAGCGTTGACACGCTGTTTGTGCAAACTCTTTGAGAAAATGGTAAACTGGCGCTTGATCCATTATCTTGAAAATAACAAAATACTAGATCCTCTCCAGTGTGGATTCAGGGAAGGTAGATCTACTATAGACCACCTTGTCCGTATGGAAGCGAACATCTGGGATGCCTTCATCCACAAGCAATTCTTCCTATCAGTATTTCTTGACATGGAGAAAGCCTACGATACTACGTGGCGCTTTGGAATCCTCCGATACTTGTCTGGAATGGGCCTTCGCGGCAACTTGCTGAGTGTTATCGAAAATTATCTTTCTAATAGAACATTTCGTGTGAGAGTTGTCAGCGTCCTATCCAGACCATTCATTCAGGAGACAGGTGTACCTCAAGGCGGAGTGTTGAGCTGCACCCTCTTCATTATAAAAAATGAATTCCATGCATACCGTTATACCGCGCACAATGTTTTATTCTGTATATGTAGACGATGTGCAGATTGGATTCACATCTTGTAATCTTGCAATCTGCGAGCGACAGGTACAACTTTGTCTAAACAAAATATGTAAGTGGGCGGATGAAAACGGATTTAGTCTAAACCCACAGAAAAGCACCTGCATGCTCTTCTCAAACAAGAGAGGAATATTGGCGGATCCCGATATCTTTCTGAATGGCAAACGTCTCTCTGTAAGCTCCCAGCATAAATATTGTGGGCATTCATTAGCCTCTTCTACTTCATCTGTACATAATCATCATCACCTTGGTTTCGTCATCATTCTCGGCTGTGGGTTGTCATCTATAGCTCAATCTGTGCTTGGGGTGCGAACCGTCATCTGTAGCCTCAAAGCTTAATAAAACGGCGTCATCGTCACAGCTTCACAAGTGGTGGAGAGTGCTCTTCGGTCCCCGTCCTCTGCCACCCCGGTCACACCCCTGGAGCTTCGATCGGGCCGCCGCTTGTGTCAGCTGCCCGCCGTCATGTCGCAGCCAACTGACACGTCCGCATCACCCATGTCGGCTCAGACATCTGCCGCCCCTCATTGTTGGGTTGTAAGCGGCCACCAGCGTGACCCCCACTTATTCGCTGGACTTCGCGGCGAAGACGTCGAGGATTGGCTTGACGACTATGACCGAGTAAGCGCAGCTAACCGTTGGGACGAGCCGCTTAAGCTAAGCCACGTCCCCTTTTATCTAACGGGAGTGGCAAAGACCTGGTTTTACAACCACCAGGTAGACTTCGCAGACTGGGGCAATTTCAAGCAGCAGCTTCGACAAATTTTCGGCACACCAGCCGTTCGCTCTGCTCTCGCAAAGAAGACACTCGATTCCCGTAAACAACAACAC
>CM023488.1:72008732-72062773 GCA_013339685.2 Hyalomma asiaticum
GGTCTACATTATGGCAAGAGGAACTTCACGAACTAGACACTGCGGTCTGTGCAGCGCTTCGTGCCACCTTCAACCAAGGGACCGATGGGTAGTGGCTAGCGGGACTTGCAGTTGTGGATGCTCCCGTGGGACCGAGTGGGTGGTGTTGTGCGGAATCGTCGTAAGCCAAGGTGTGCCACCGTAAGACGGGATGTGCGTGCTTCTCTGTGGTGTGGTGTGCGTGCTTATATGTGGTGTGGTGGATCATCAGTGTGACGCCTACGGGAACGCACAACGGCCACTTCAGGGAGCAGCGCCACTGCAGCCCTTACGTGACCTCTTCGGGCGGCGGACGGGCTGTTATAACCGGCAAGGGACGCACGGCGGCGTCCCGGTCTTGCGTGGTCGGCGTTCCGCATGGGCGCGAACGCTCTCCTGTGCGTTGCTTGGAGCGCTCATCGCGTTCCTGTCGGACGGAGTCTGCGTCCAGCGACGGACGCGGGACAGGTGGCGCGTTCCCGACAAGCTATAAAAAGGAGGGTGTCGGGAGTGCTCGGCGTTGTTGGGTTTTCCGACTTCTGGCCCACGGGTGGTGGTGCGTCTGGGCCCTCTGATGTAGAATAAAAGCTTCTCTGATGTCCCTCGTCACCGGAGCCTGGAGGCCGCGTCTCATTTGCACGGTCACATCAATATCCTTACTGGCGACTTTAATGCGCATAACCCGCTCTGGGGCGACTCCCGATACAATGCGAAAGGACGCCTAATAGAGCAGTACCTCTTGAACTCTGGTGCGTGCCTTCTAAATAAAAAAGAGCCGACATTTTACAGCACAACACACAACACGTACTCTGCCATAGACCTAACAATCTGTTCCGCAGACCTTCTACCTTGTTTAGAATGGAGTGTCATTAAAAATCCCTATGGTAGCGATCACTTTCCAATTTGCATCAAAACATCAGAACATTATAACATACCACACAACCCTCAGTGGAAAATATCATCTGCAGATTGGGAGAAGTTTTATCGACTCACCCATGTGCCCCGAAATGCTTTCGAAGGCCTCAGTATAGACGATTTTGTTCGTTTCACTGCTTTCATGGTCGATGCTGCATTAGAATGCATTGCAGTAACAAATGGTGTCCCGAAGAAAAAGCGCGTGCCATGGTGGAATGAGCAATGTCGGAGTGCACGGAAGAAACAAAACAAAGCATGGGGTTTGCTTAGGCAGTGCCCAACGGCAGATAATCTCATAAATTTCAAGAAAGCAAAATCTGAGGGGAGGCGGACTCGACGCGTTGCAAAACGAGGGAGCTGGGTAAAATATGTCTCAAGTATAAACTCCTATACACAAGAAGTAAAAGTATGGACCCGTCTCCGGAAATTATTTGATAGGCGCCCAATTTCCCTGCCTTTGGTTGACGGCCAAGGGAACAGTCTTGAAGACCAGGCCAATGTACTCGGAAAACATTTTGAGTGCACTTCGAGCTCGTCACACTACTTGGCTGACTTTCAAAAATATAAGGAAATAGCAGAAAGAACAGCGCTAAACCGCAAGGGTACTGGAAATGAACCGTATAACCGTCCCTTTGGCATAGCTGAGTTCAGAGCTGCCCTGAACAGCTGTCCGATGACATCCCCCGGAGCTGACAGGATTATCTACGCAATGATAAAGAACCTCCACCCTGATGCGCAGATGGTGCTGCTGTCACTTTACAACATCATCTGAACGGCAGGACACATTCCTGCAACATGGAAAGAGGCTATTGTAATCCCTGTGCTAAAACAAGGCAAAGATCCATCTTGTGCGGCGAGTTACCGCCCTATTGCACTGACTAGCTGTTTGTGCAAGTTATTTGAAAAGATGATCAAACGCCGGCTATTATACTTTCTCGAAACAAACAAGTTACTTGACCCACAGCAGTGTGGCTTTAGGGAAGGCCGTTCCACGACTGACCGTCTGGTTCGTATTGAGGCATACATCCGTGATGCCTTTGTCCATAAACAATACTTCCTTTCCGTGTTCCTCGATATAGAAAAGGCTTATGATACTACCTGGCGTTATGGAATCTTACGGGACCTGTGTGCAATCGGTATTCGTGGCAGTATGCTCAATGTGATAGAGAGTTACTTAAGTAATCGCACGTTTCGTGTCAGAGTAGATAACTCCCTGTCCAGGCCTTTTATTCAAGAAACAGGAGTACCACAAGGCGGAGTGCTTAGTTGTACCCTTTTTGTCATAAAGATGAGTTCTCTGCAATCGTATATCCCGCGAAACATATTTTATTCCGTATACGTTGATGACGTTCAGATAGGATTTAGATCTTGTAACTTGGCAATCTGTGAGCGGCAAGTACAGCTGGGACTGAATAAGGTGTTATCCTGGGCAACTGCAAATGGATTTAAACTAAACCCCCACAAAAGTTCCTGCGTCCTTTTCTCTAGAAGGAGAGGTTTACACCCAGATCCCGACATTCATCTCCGGGGTCAGCGCTTACCTATAAATCTAGAGCACAAGTTTTTGGGGATAATTCTAGATGCTAAGCTAACGTTTATACCACATATGAAGTATCTGAAAGGCAAGTGCATACAGACCATGAACATCCTAAAGGTATTGTCCCGCACAGCATGGGGAAGTGATAGAAAATGCCTCATGAACTTATATCGAAGCCTTGTACGTACGCGCCTAGACTACGGTGCCATCGTTTACCAGTCTGCCACACCAAGCGCCTTGAAGATGCTGGATCCTGTGCACCATCTTGGTATTCGGCTGTCTACAGGGGCATTCAGAACAAGCCCCATAGAAAGCCTGTATGTCGAAGCAGACGAATGGTCACTACACTTGCAAAGGGCCTACTCATCCTTCATGTATTTCTTTACAGTAAACGCTAACAAAGAACATCCCGCATATTTAACTGTGAATGACTTGTCCAGCTCTGAGCTCTTCCGTAACCGGCCTAGGGTCAGAGAACCGTTCTCGTTGCGCGTGAGAAAACTGGCTGAAGATATATGTATGCCACTCGTTGAACACCATCTAATGGCCCCCTATATAGGTCTTCCGCCATGGGAGTGGCAGGTGATAGATTGTGATCTGTCTTTCGTAGAAATTACGAAACATGCACCAGCTGCGCACATTCGCATGCACTTCATGGAACTTTGACATAAGTACTCTTGTCCCGAGTTCTACACTGATGCATCGAAGTCTAATGTCGGCGTTTCGTATGCAGCAGTTGGCCCATCCCTTTCAGAATCTAATGCGCTGCATCCTCAGACGAGCATTTTTACGGCGGAAGCGCATGGTATACTCTCTGCTGTAATACACATAAGAAATGCGAAGCTAAAGAAGACGATTATCTATACAGATTCCTTAAGTGTTGTCACTGCTCTAAGGTCACTACAGAAACAGAAAAATCCAGTCCTGAACAAACTCTACTTTATTTTGTGCAGTATGTACGCTGATGGACAGCATGTAACCATATGTTGGGTCCCTGGACATAGGGACATTGAAGGCAATGTGCTTGCAGATAAAATCGCAACTTCGGTAACTGCAGACATGTATACATCATCCACAGCTGTTCCCGCTATAGACCTAAAACACTTTGTGCGCAAGAGCTTAAGAAGTCACTGGCAGAGCTTGTGGGACACGAAAACATCAAACAAGCTCCACCTAGTCAAACCAATAATTAAAAACTGGCCACCTACTACTAGAGAAAGACGGATTGACATCATCTTCATGCGCCTGAGAATAGGCCACACATATGGTACCCACTCGTATCTGCTGAATGGAGGGGACCCTCCAGTCTGTATTAAATATGGCTCATCATTGACTGTCCTACATGTCCTAGTGGAATGCCGTGAAATGGAAGCGCAGAGGAAAGAGCACTTCTTCTTAGCATACAACCGCAACATACCACTTCACCCAGCATTGTTCCTTGGCCAAGAGCCTCTGTTCGACACCAAAGCTGTTTTATGTTTTCTTCGGGATGTACAAATATTACATGTAATCGCTCAGACAAGCACGCAGCACAGCCTCTCACGAGAGGCTCCTGCTGCTGCAATTATTTAAATTAGCACGGGGCCTAGTGGCCCTTGGATGCAAGGGCCTACATAAGGCAGCAGTGCTGCATGCATGCAGGTTCGCGCTGCTTCATTTTACATTAGTATTTAATCTCTACACATGCCTTTTACCTTTTATCATTGTACTCCACAATTTTCTTGGTCGGACCCCTAATCATCGCCATACTTTTATTATTTATGTCTTTTACGCACTTTAGAGCGAATGTTTTTAGGCCCATTTACAGCCAAGTCGCACATACATCCTTGAGTTTTATCACCATCTTCACGCATAACAATTGGCCTGGCGCTCTTTGGCCATGACTGGCCCTTGCGCCACAAAAAAACACATATCATCATCATCATCTAAGACAGAAACAGAAAGGAAAAAGTACTTCCCTTCCCTCTATCGCGAGAGCGTACCTCTCCACCCAGCATTTTTCCTCAGCAATGAACCGCTATTTAATTTTAAGACTCTATTAAACTTTTTAACAGAAACCGACACCTTAAAAATTATTTGGCCTGGTTATTTGTAGCACTACCTCCCCCCGCGGAGGCTGTAGCTGCAATGAAAGCATATTTGTACAGCACGTATGCGCCTCTCAGCCCTTGCCTCCAAGGACCTGGTTGAGGAACTAGTGCTACTGTATTCTACACGCGTCGCTTAATCATGCTTCGCTTTTCTCTTTGGCCAAGACTGGCCCTTGCGCCACAAAACAATATATATCAATCAAATCATGCTTCGCTTTAAGTATTTTATTATAATTGTACACATCCTTCATCATTTCCATTATTTTAGTATATTTATACTTTAAGCATCTTACAGATATTTCTTTTTAGGCCCCTTTACAGCCATGTTGCATTGTTTCCGACCGTTAATACTTCATAACACCATGCACCTGGCGCTCTTTGGCCAGAACTGGCCCTTGCGCCATTAAAACCCATCAATCATCATTATCGTCACACTTACTACTTCAAAGATTATGGTCAGCTATTATCGCCACACAACAATCTAAAGCGCTGTAGCGCTTTAAAGCGGGTGACTACCTTCGATTTAAAAACTACGTGTCGTACTTCCGTACTAGTTTTAGATAATGTTTATTCTGCTTGCACACTTTGTGCGCTTTCACTCGAGAGTAAGCTAATGTGATGTATGAGCAATTAAAGTTGTTTCCTTTTTGACTGTACGTTTATAAATTCCAGCTAGCGCCACCATTCGTGTCGAATTATTTTTTAGACACTAACGCCTGGCTTGTCATTAGAAATTGTGAGGTGACATTTGTCATCAATTTTGCGAATTCTCGTACTATGGTAAGTGACAGCTAATGTTTTTAGCTGTAATGCCGGGAATACATTTCGCAGTCTACGTGAATATGTCGAGCCAGGAGCTTAGCAAGGTTTCGCACTAAGCGGACTGGTGACCTTTACCAGAAGAGGGGATGGGCATCAATTTTCTTTTGTTTTTGCCCCTACGAATGATGCGAGTTGCAGGAGGCATGCTTTTTTCCAGATGGGCACGCTCTCGTGTTAACGAGATCGATGACATTTAGCGATGTACGCGGTCAGCACATATTTCATGTTCTCTGCGGACAATACGAGTAGAGGGATGTATCGTTCTGAGACTGACGTGCTTTCGCACTATGGCGAGAGGTACATAACAGCAGTGCTGTGCTACTCTAACCATTCTCGTTGTCGGCGTTGCGTTAGTACCCCACAGGCCATTCATTCGTTCTTTGGCTGAGCTGGCAGGACACGTGATCTAGATTTTAGCAATCATGTTTAAGCGCGTGTGTTGGAAATATAGGGGCCGATTCCCCTCCCATACCATATACCGACAGAACGAAATGAAAGGCAGAAACAGAGTAACTAAGAACGGCGGTAAGATAGAAAATTTGTTGCCGGTGCTGGGTTTCGAACCGCTCGGAAGCCAGCTGCGTTAACCACTAGGCTACAGATGAACGCTTTGCGAGGTGCGAACGTATGTCATCATCATCATCAGCCTGTCTACGCCCACTGCAGGACAAAGGCCTCTCCCATGGATCTCCAATTATCGCTGTCCTGTGCTAACTAGGCCCAATTTATCCCCGCAAACTTCCGATCTCATCTGCCCGCCTAACTTTCTGCCGCCCCCTGCTACGCTTGCATTCTCTAGGAATCCACTCTCTTACCCTTAATGACCAGCGGATGGCCATCGGCCATACCATGCTGAATACGCCGTTTCTCGTCCGATCACCGAAGCTAAGCAGCATTGGGCTCGGTCAGTACTTCGGAGGGAGACCACTAGGGAACTTCGAGTGTTGACAGGGCTAGGTCAGCTAGTATACCCCCCAGGTAAGCGATAATAGCACCACTAGCGCCAGTTTGTCCCCTGGTGTTTGGTAGGCCAAACTGTGAA
Source organism: Hyalomma asiaticum (assembly GCA_013339685.2). Taxonomy (NCBI): domain Eukaryota; kingdom Metazoa; phylum Arthropoda; class Arachnida; order Ixodida; family Ixodidae; genus Hyalomma; species Hyalomma asiaticum. The sequence goes on from CM023488.1 coordinate 72,015,157, forward strand.
ACCAAAAAACAATAAAAAAATTGCTGATGCTGCTATGGCAACGCTTTTGTTGATGAGAGAGGAGGAAGCACCGAGCTGCTTGTCGTCTGCTATGCGCTCGACGAGCGCGCGACGGCTTGCTTCTTTTTTTCAGGCTGCGTTGCTGCTGCATATCTTGTTTTCGACAAATTTCGCTTGCTATTTTCTCGAACTTTCAGCCGAGCCACAAAACATTTGTTTGTAAACATTTCTCGTTTCGATGCGCACGAGCCAGCGAGCCTTGAAGCTTGACAGTTTTGTTTGAGCAAGAAAACGGTGTAGTCAGAAAATGTGGTTTATTCACTCATTTTAATAGCAACGCATTGCAAACGACAAAACTCAATAGATGTCACAATAGTACAGAGCAGTGTATCTCGTACGACAAATACAAGTGCTCGCATTCTGTATCGGTTACACAAGCATAAGAGAAGTCTTCACGCAATTCATCGTATACAGAATATCGCTGCAGGGGTCACCAGGTTTATTGGCGGTACACAATTCTCCAGAAACGATGGTTCATAGTAACACGTTTATGAATAATGAACTCATCATGCAGTGCAGATGACCTGCACGTTTAGCCCAACACTACCAGCCCCTTTTCTATGAAGCTTGCTAGTCGAAATAACCTTCTATAGCAAGCTAACTTCCTATATAACTCATTTTGTGCTAATGTACCATCACATACAGAGCAAATTATACTTACGTTATAACCCTTGGCTATGTTTCTCGATACGTCGCGTAAACCCTCGTTCAAAGCTGTAGCATTGCTAACAGGGCATCATTACAGAATTTTACAGCAGTACATTGCAGTTATTACTCGCAATTCGTAATGCCCATATATTCTATCACAGTTTAGGCATGAGTATCATTATCCTACAGCATCAAACAATAAATGACACCCTGTAGACAGAGCTTTCCATTGAGAAAAAAATGCACTATAGGTAAGTGTCGATGGTTAATTATCATTGGAAACTGGGCTAGTACAGAGTCATGCGCAAAGGTATTACGGAACGCGCACCTTCGGGACATGGAAAAATGTTTACAAAAGTAACTCACATCTACAGCATTTAATGAATCAGTCTGGGTAGATAGCTCAGAACAAGCGTACTCCGACCGGTTTTTAAGACCATTCCTTTAATATACCTGAATCATATAAAACATTTATTTTATAGAGCTCATAAGCTCAGCTTCGTGCATAATGTTGGAAGCATAGGACAAATCTGAGCTGTACTATCCCTTTTGTAAATAGCTGGAGGTAATTTGTCATTTGACTTTCCAAGACGTGTTAACAAACCAGTGAAAGCGCCTCAACTTTGCTGGTACACTTGCATGTGGCACAGCGTGCCTTCTTGACTTACTAAAACATTTGACTTTTCTAGAAGGAGCTTCTTCCTCCTCATTTGATATTAAAATGAAAGTATGAAAGTACTTGTGCAACTTCACCACATCAAGTACAAGATCTCAAAATTCGTGTACGCAGCAGTGAATTATAGCGCAACAATGTGAGCTAGGAATGTCTGCACAAAGACAATACCTTGCACGCTGTTTGCGCAGACATCGAAATGCGCTAAAGTGTTTCGTTTTGGCAGGGTTCGCGTAGGCATTTTCGGCGAAGTGGTCCGAACAGAGGCACCAGCCGCGTCGTACAGTTGCTCCTGTGCGAGTCCCTCGAGGTCTGCCCTTTTGGCACAATTTCGCCCTACGTCACACCTAGAAAATGAAACAAATACCACCATGGAAATCAATAACCAACACGTAAAAGCGACACTAATATAGAGAGTGCGAAAAAGGGAGAAAAGAATGTGTCACAGGTTCAAAAGCAAAGCGCAGCTTGGCCTTACCGCAGGTAACACGAACTTCACGTTACACGGAATGTAAGCACTCACTGCTACGTAAATGATTTTGGGGGCTTATTTCTTAAGCATTCAAATGTGGTGGAGTCGCTACAAGGAAGTGGTCCTCGGAATGATCTAAAGCCAAACCAGTTCGTCGAAGAAGCGCATTCAGCGAACTTTTGCACGATTTCTTTAAGCACGATTGCACGATTGCACGATTTCTTTGCACGTAACTTTAAGGGAAAGTGTGGGTGGCAGAATATTTCGCCACGTTCTTGCCATGCGGTCTTTAACTACTCATAATCGATGATGCCTGCGTTGTAAGAGACTGTGACGGCTGGTCTTTAAATGTAGTAACGAATGACTAAATGTTTCTCAATCAGCAATAAAGATTTTCGTTGTTATTGCCGCATGTTGAGGCTCTACGCTACTCGGATGAATGTATTGACGATATTGGACCTAGTGCTCTACAAAATGCATCAGGTGTCTGGGTTAACAGCGTGATTAACCTCTGTACGCTTTCTGTATGATCAACGCATGCTTCTTTTAGCGACCGGCTGTTCATTAAAAAAGGGGCACGCTCATGTGTCTACCTGCCTAGCAGCATCACTGAGGGACATTTACTTATTTGTTTTATTTATAATTTATTTGCAGATACTGTCAATCCCTTGAGGGATTATAACAGGAAGGGCAAAAAACAATGATAAGGTAGTGAGTAAACAAATTACAGACAGGTATATATACTTGATATCAGGAGTGTTAGTGCAAATACAACTACAAAGTATGTACTCGTATGACATTCAAAATATGGTCACTTGTTACAAATAACTTTTTTAGAACGTGAAACAAATCGCTTCAAGATAGAATATGCAGTTGAGTTTAAACAGTATTTCACGCAGGCGTATCGATATACAAGGTTTCAGGGTAACAAGTGAACATCGATAATAATAAGTTACACATCCAAACGATGACTACGAACACCAAGAGGACGTGGCAAGGAAAAAAAAAACAATGCAGTACAGGAGAGTTAAATCTGTAACGCTAGTAGGCTATTTTCCATCGAACAAGCGAATACACCCAACGAGCAGCCAGTGATGGCCTCGCTGATAGTGTTCCACTCTCTTATCGCTAAAGGAAAAAAATGAATATTTAAAACAGTCGGTACGAAAGGAATACTCCTTGAGTGTTTGTGCGTGTTTATGTCGCGATGGCCGTGCTTCATTTCTGGAAGTGTATCTGGAGAAATCAATGTTAAATTGCTTTAAAGGTGAACATTTGACAGAGATCTGTCTGGTTGGGACGAAATTAAAGGTGAAAAAAAAGGGTGACACCAGCGAAATTATAATCACCAAAAGTAAAATCTACTCTTAAAGGGGTCGTGAAACGTTTTCTGAACATTTTGTACTAAGTGCGTATTCGGGATCCTGACCCTCCAATCAACAATATGCATTGTTCCGTTGCACCGTGTGCGTTGATTTAGAGCGATAAAAAACGCGGTTTCGGTTCCACTGCGCGCGTTCCCCTCAACTCTGCAGATGACGTCATCTTAGTAGTCGTCATACCTCCGAGATTGGCGCGCCCTCGGAGGCCATGGGAAAACAAACCGTGCTGCCGCTTTTCTTCCGAATGGTGGCACCGCACGGTTTCCAAGTATTTTCTTCCTTTCTAGCTTTCAAGTAAATCGATTCCTTTAGAGCAAACGCGAGTTCAATGTGCCTTTGAACTTAAAAATATCTTAACTCAACGTCACCAAATAGTACCACGCCGGCCGGTAGTGTCGCATAGTCGTTTCGGGAGCGCAAGAAAGCTGAGATTTAAAACGGGCGTTGTTAAATGCGCACTGAATATTTCGCCGAAATATTTCGGAATCGGCTTGTCGAATGCGTATTGAAGCAGTGAAAATTACAAACCGGCATCTCCAAATTCTTTTCACGACCCCTTTAAAGATGACAAAAAACCGGACGTTTCGGGTCCCACTCGGACCCTTCTTCAGGGGTGACTGGAGCGCGCCTTATAAGACCTTCTTTTTCTTGTTTCTTTCATTTTTTCTTCTTTGTCGTTCCTTCTCATTTTCTCTTTTTCCGGTTCTTCAAACCGAGGGGGGTCATGCTAGTGTTGAACCAGGTGCCGGAGTCCGCTAAAATAGACACTTGGCATTGCACCTGCAGACCGGTTCACGTTACCAGGTGTCGCCTGAATGTGCCATGATTTCACAAAAAGCCGCTTGCGAAAACTGGTTTCTATGTCGATGACGCGGGAGTTGTCAAAGTCGATGCGGTGATCGTGCACCTCGCTGTGTTCGGCTAATGCACTCCTTAGTGTATTGAGCTTGCGGACATCGTTCCTGTGCTGTCGTAGCCTCTCTGGAAAGTTCTTCGTCTCTTCCACGTACGACGCACCGCAATCTGAAGAAGGAATGGAGTAAATCACACCTTGCGCTCTCTCCCTCGGCAGCCTGTCCTTCGGGCGCGGAAAGAAACGGCCAAGCGTGGAACTTGGCTTGTGTGCTACTCTTATTCCCTGCTCAGACAGCACACGTGCGAGCGCTTCGCTGGTACCCTCAACGTAGGGAATACACACACGTATGGGCTTGGAAGGCGGCGGGTCAGTGTCCTTTCGAAGGAGTCGGCGGGGATTAGACGAGCAACCTTTCCAACGAAGGCTTTGTGTAGCCGTTTTTCAGAAGGTCGCTTTTGACCACCTTTTCTTCTCTATCCGCTTATTCTCCGAAGAGCAAACCCTCCGTGCACGGGTCAGCAGAGCCGAAACCACCGCCGCTTTGTGGTGGAAAGGGTGGTTAGAGCTGGCGTCGAGATAGCGACCGGTGTGAGTGGGCTTTCGGTACACCGAGAACTGCAGCATGCCATCCACCTTTGTCACAAGGACATCAAGCAACGGCAAGCAGTTGTTCTTTTCCCGTTCCACGGTGAACTGAATGGCCGGCAATGCTCTTCCTTCCACCGCTTCCATCACGAGGTTCGCTGTTGTGAGAGACACAGACGCACCCATTGCAGTACCAGTTCGCTGCTTGTAGTACTCTCCGTTCACAGAGAAGTACGTGCTGCTGAGACAGAAGTTCAGCAGGCGGCTCAGCTCGTCGACGCTCAAGCTTGTTCTTTCCCCGAGGTTCTTGTCACGCTCTAGTGCCTCCCGCGCTGTGGTCGTCGCCAGCTGAACGGGAACGCTTGTGAACAGGGAGACCACGTCGAAGGACACGAGGCATTCATCTTCGCAAACAGAAACAGGGGACAGGAGTTCAACAAAATGGCTGCTGTTCTTTATGTAGCTCAGCGTGTTTCCCACGAGAGGAGCCAAACAAAATGCCACGACTCGCTTTTTGCCTTTCCAGATGGACCACGCTTTACATGGCACGCACACACGGGAGAGACATCGAAGTTGGATTGATGGAATCAATAAGGAAGCAGCTGGATATTTTTTAGGGGCGAAGCTCCTTAAGGCGTGGGTCGTGCGTCCCCGATGTATGTAGTAGTAGTAATAGTAGGTAGCCACCGGCGCGTGCCTGCCGGGAGGCACGCACGCGCCGAGGGCGAGCGCGTGGCTCCCGGCACGGGCTCGCCCGCAAGAGACAACGTTTGCGCAGGCAGCGTCTCCTAGCGAGTTTCTTGATTGAGAAATACCGACTGTTCGCGTTGTAGAAGCGTTCACCGGCAACCATATATATATATATATATATATATATATATATATATATATATATATATATATATATATATATATATATACTTCAAAGATAAATCCTTGGCAGCAGGTCAATTATAGAATCAAAGGGTCACGTTGAAAAAACATAACATTTATTACGACGTTTCGGCCGTTTCAGGTTTGTAGTAGAAGCTTGAGAAAGGCCGGTCTCGCGGCCGATACGTCGTAATAAATGTTATGTTTTTTCAACGTGACCCTTTGATTCTCTCTCTATATATATATATATATAGGCACCGCATCTTGACTTGCAATGAAGTGCCGGTGGGAGATTTCACTTGTGCATTGTGCATAGTTGAACCGTGAGGATTCGTAGCATGCGCGAGATGTTATAAAACTAGATGGCGGTACTTGTAGTTGATGATGAAAGATGCGAGATGTTATAATAGTTTGATGACATTTACTCAAGTGTTTCACTTTTAATTGTGGGGCGAATTGCACGGAAGAGTTTCACGGTTTACCGATGATTCCTTCCGGAGCTTCGCCCCACTCATCATCATTCACCCCGTGAATATGCTGTGATTTCTTTTTTTTCTTGAGGGGATGTCAAAAACCGAGAGACAAAGAAAGGTGCTCGTCCGTGTCCTTTTCCTTGCCCTGTTCTTCTCTCGAGAATTCGGGCCGTTTCTTTGTTCACAGCAGAAGCATTACTGTGAAGGCTGACATTACTAAATTGAATTGCTGACCGCGGCGGCAGCATTTAGGTGCAGGTCAAATGGCGAATACGCGCGCCTAAGCGGAATTTCATATACGTCAAATAAACTGACGTTGCTCGAATTAAGCCGTCGTATCTCAGAATCGTATCATGCTTTTGGCACGACAATTTGCCCTACATGTAGAGGCTTCGATGTACAGCTTCCTGCGCTTGTCTGCATGTGTTCATTTCGTGATTCCTCGTATTTAGTGGCGCCGTTTCGTAATCATGGATCCCTACGAAGACCCCATTTGTCTCAGCTATTTTCCAGCTAATCATTATATTATTTGATGGTACGAATCTTTTCAAGTTGTGTGATAGCAACAGCCTGAGCTTGCGTTGCAGTTGGGAGTTGACCTATTTCACACGTGGAAAAAGTGTCCGTAAGCTCAAGATATGGGGCAAGGATGCGATACGAAATGCAGGGCCGCTGAAGGTCAGGCAGAAATGCCATCGATTTTGTATCTGTACATTCTAAGAGGACTTCACCCGACCGCTTCACTCTTGACAGTAATAGATCGCTGCTTACGTTGAGAGCTATTTTTGAACCAGTGCTGCAATTGCAAAAATGTAGTCAGAGGTTGAAATTTAGGTCTTTATATATCCTGTAATGCGACATTGTCGTCGCCGCACGGAAGCTGCGAAAAAAGAAATGCCAAGCTTGCACTAGTGGCGCAAGGCTAGCGAAGCTAATGGGCACTTGGGTGCCCATTAGTGCCCATTGGGCACTAATGGGTACCCATGGGTACCCATTGATACTCATGGGTGCCAATGGGTACAACCAATGGGTACACCCAATACCCAATGGGTACACCATTGGGTACCCAAGTGCCCAATGGGCACCCAAGTGGGCACCCAAACCCAAGTGGGCACTTGGGTGCCCACACCCGCATTTCGCCGTGGTTCGAGGCTTCGCGAAATGCCTCGCGAAGCATTGCAAGGCCCGGCGAACGCTTGTCAAAGTTTCTCACCCAGCTCAGCGTAAAGACGTTCACGTCGATGCACAGGCAGTGGCACACGCGGCACGCGTGACCTCGCCTTGACGCCGTCCCACCCCTTTGATATGGTAAACTATCCATGCCTATGCTATGCGCTGCTTGGACGCCAAGACAGGACGTTCGCTCTCGTGGCTCGAAGCTATGCGCAGACGCATAGCTTTGCGAGACACTGTGCACCTGACAAATCGGCGCACACTGTCTTCGTCTTCTGCTTGCACGTGCAGCGCGTGCGCCCGCCAGCCGCAGTTTCGCCAGTGTGGTAGAGGGCTGAGCGCATGAGCGCAAGAGAAGAAAGAAGCGCGTGTGCGAAAGCCACACATTTCCGCATAGACCGGAAATTGTGTATGATCGCGTCTACCCAAATTACGCGAAATTATTACCCCACCGTATCCTAAACGGATTGTTACAAGATCACCTAAGTACCCTACCGGAAAAAGTGGTTATTGCGACGGATGCATCGCGAAGCAAGGAGCGCGCTGGAGTAGGAATCTTTTGCCCAGAACACGACTGGTCTTTCTCATTGCGGCTACTGGTTTCAGTCGTATATTTCTCGCCGAATTAATGGCCATAATATTAGCTTCGCGCAAATTAAATACTAAATTAAAGTGGTTGCTATTACTAATTTTTTATCTGTGTGCTCCTTTTTGTCTGCGCCTGGGAGTCACCTGCATTAAAGCTGTTCGGTCTTCTAGCTCCTGATCACGTGAAATATATTCATTTAATCTGGGTACCTGGCCATAAAGGTTTGTTTTTAAGTGAAATTGCCGATTCGTTAGCAAAGGCGTCGCTTAATTCACCTGTAATTCGGGTCCTGCCATCATCTGCACACTTAACGGCGGCCAGATTTCGCGCATTTACACTTGCAAAACAATTGTCAGAGCCAGTATTGACGGTTTCTCCAGACTACACACATCTTTTATTCGCCTGGCCTAGCGGATTATGCAACACAAGGCTTGCCATCACAAAAATACGTTGCCAAATTCCGTGTTAAAATTTTAGGGGCGAAGCTCCTTAGCGCGTGGGTTTGTCCTTCCTCGGATGTGGTATGTAGCCACCTGTAGTTTTATGAAGCGCTCACTAGATGGCGTGATGGCTCCGCGGTGCTCGCTTCATTCAGATGTATGGGAACGCGTAGCATGGGAGTCTGTCTGTCCGTCCGTCTGTCCGTCCGAGCGCTGCGGTGCTGCTTAACTAGTACGTGAATTGATCAATAGATGGCGCGGAGGCGCTCGCTGCGTGCTCTAGTGGGATAGGAGAGTGCTAGATGGCGACACACAGTGTTTGTCATGTGTTTGATGATGGGCAAAATTCACGGAAGATTCACGGTTTTTACTGATGAACATCCGGAGCTTCCCCCACTCATCATCATTCACTCCGTGGATATGCGTGGATTTTTTTATTTGCACAGGTCTGGTCTGGTTCCTTCCTCACTGTGCCCCTTCTGTAGTGAGAAGGAAACGATTCACCACTTTTTTATGTCTTGTCGCCGTTTCAAAATCCCGCGAAAGACAATTTTCGAACCAAATATTCGCCAACTATGCCTGGAATTTAATGAGATGACTCTTCTTTCGTTTGGAGGGTCCACTTTGAGGTGCAGTCACAGGGAAGTTTGTTTAGCAATTATAAAATTGCTAATCGAAAGCAAAAGAATTTTGCCTTAATTTTCGTCATCTGTGCTTTGCCAAACCACAGATATTAAACTACCCTTAAAGGCAAAACAGTATTGGCTCATTTCCTGCTTTGGGTATGTGCCAAATTACAGAGCAGAAGAAGCGGACACGCACTCTTGGGGGCCAGAACTAATGATAATGATAGTTTTTTGCAACGAAGTTTGTGTGGTTTGACCAACAGCTTCGGCGTTTTAAAAAAACAGGATGACGTTTATACGGTGTGAAAAGACTCCCAGCGGCAGCTACGAAATGAACTTTACGGACGACACGCGTGCCAACAGAAAGCATTTCATATGCCTGTGGTTCTAAGAAATCAACATTCCACGTATAAAATAAACTTTAGCGTGTAGCGACCTTAAACGGCTGAAGAATGTGTTGGGGCGAATGAAACGTCGGGTCACTGAGCCACAAATACCAGAGAAAATTTCTGAATATGTCTGACGCATTTTAATAAGAAATTTGAACAAAGAGTAACGCTCATTTTCTTAGTTTTTTGTCTGACACAAACACAATATGGCCACGAGGCAGCCCTAGCGAAGCTTCGAGATGAATGCTTATAACCTGGAGGTTCTTTAACGTACATCACTACGTACACGGCTGCTGTAACGTTTCGCCACTATGAAATTACGCCCACTGTAGCAGGGATTCGAACCAGTGACACCGTGGTTAGCGCGCCGCCCTGCTGAGCTAGCAAGACGCGGAATGCGTCAGAAATATTCAACATGCATCAGAAATGCCGAAACGCGTACTTGTTTCGTTTCCCGTCACGGTGTCCGCCATTTTGACTGTGTGGTACTCCTTTTGTTGCCCCGCCGCGGTGGTTCAGTGGCTGTGGTACTCGGCTGCTGATCCGAGGGTCGCGGGATCGAATCCCGGCCGTGGCGGCTGCATTTCGATGGAGGCGAAATGTTGAGGCCCGTGTGCTGTGCGATCTCAGTGCACGTTAAAGAACCCGAGGTGGTCGAAATTTCAGATTTCCACTACTTGCGTCTCTCATAATCAGAGCTGGTTTTGGGACGTTAAACCCCACCAACCAATCAATCAATCAATCAATCAATCAATCAATCAATAAACTGTTAGTTTTCGGTGCGGGCCGCGCCTGATCTTGTGTGAGAGCGTGGTGGAATGTTACCGATTGTTGTACTGATTTCGCGTGCACGACGCGTATGTTTTCAGTACGTTCCCGATTTTACACGAGCCTCAGAGATTACGCGGGGATATGGTACGAAGAATGTAGAGAGGACGACGTGTTTCGCCCCTGATCAATTTTCTTTTATCGAAGAGCGGTGATCGTGCCCGCCACATGTGTTACAAAGCGAGAGTTACCTTGCTGGGTGCAGGATCGCCCGCCAAATAAATGCTTTCGGCATTAAGCGTTTTGCAACCTGTAAGCTTCATCGTCACGCCCACGTGACAATATCGGCACCAACCCGAAGTTGCCAAGAATCGCGGGAAAGCACGCGTTGTGTAAAGAACAAATATTTATCCAAGAATCGCTGACGTCGCTTACCACAATTCCAGAAATAGGTAAAGTGATGCTGAAAGGCAGATAAATTACTATTCTGGAACTCCACTGCCGCAAAATGTGTCATTCTATGTTCAATATTAGAAGAGAAAATTAAGATGAAAATTTTGTCTTCGAATTACGCACCTCAGCGTTGAGCAGATGGCGTCAAGAGCCCCGTTGCCTTTTTTATGCAATAGCGTTAGAGAGCTCGTTCCGAAGAAATACCGCCGTCGGTGACGGCGTCTCCACGCGTCTCTTGTGAGCGAAAAATTGTCCGTGAGCGAAAAATAACAGCTCCAAAAATGACAATTATGTTCATCTAGCGAAAAACATATCAAGCAATGTCTCGACTAACGTGGCCTCCGAGATGGCGGGCGCGCTCGCCGTCTCGGAGGCCATGCGACTACAGTATAGCCGATATGCGGTTTCGTCGAATGCTCTGCATCCGCTTTTTTAGCATTTCTTTCTCACGACACCGTTAAAGAAGTGAAGTACTGCAGTTGCCATTTCACCGACCATAAGGCGATGCTTGTTGCGGTTGGCCGGAAGAGGTCTCCAGAAGAACAAATCGAACAGCTGCCAGATAGTTAACGCCCGAAGGACGACAGAATGTGACCATTTACGAATAAAAGTGTCACGCCTACGTGCAGTTCATAATACAGGACCATGTGACTAGATCACTGTACAAAATTTTCATGAAGTTGATATAAGTGCTGTTAAATAGATCGAAAACCTCTACCATTACTATAGACACGTCGCGCGTGTGTGCGTGTGTCTGTGCGTGTGTGTGTGTAACAACACACATTAATAAGTATGCACTGAGTAGTTTAAGTGCACACTAGGGGCCCGATTTCGCTATCGTGTTCAACTCTTAAAGGTGAAGCTCAAGGATCCTCCAATTTTTTTTTCACATTCTCACCAGATTGACTCGCTCAAACTGTTCGAAAGACGCCACATTAAGTATCTGGGTGCCTTATGTACCCAGAGACTTAATGTGGCGCCTTTCGAACAGTTTGCGGGTAAGGTACCCAGAGACTTTGTGAATACGTCGCACACTAAAGTACGCAATGACAGAAGAAGAAAGGCCCTGATAAACAGAAGAAAGGCCCCGAGACTCAAATTCTTTCAAAGCGTTTATTATTCAAAAATAGGCACAGACAGAAACAAATACATCTCATTGCCATCATATATTTCTCGTAGAAGGCTCATGCCTTGCAAGTTCGCGAATTTCCTCTTAAGGGTGACACTTTGCCTTATTCATTTTTTTTGTAGGACCACGAGCGAGTGGAGTTCCCTTCCGTCAAGCATTGTTGCAATACAAAGTAATGATGAATTTTACCGCGCTTTGTGTGCAGAAATCAATGACTGTTGACTTAGTGATGTATATACCCCCATCCCCCACCCCACCCCTGCTGTGATGCCTGAAAATGGCGATGCAGGTACCGAATAAATAAATAAAAAAATAAATAAATAAATAAATAAATAAATAAATAAATAAATAAATAAATAAATCATAGTACAGGTGAAAGAGACAAGCATTGCGTACTATCGTATATTACGCAATGTATGTCTGTTTTAACCGTAAATGATTACGTAAGCCTAAGTAGAAGCCGTGAAAGCTCTTGGCGTCACGCGCATTAGAGCGGGATATTCGGAGTAGGTGTCACCACCTGCATTGTCTTTTTGCTCATCTTCTAGTTTACGAAGCGTGTTCACCGTGCATTTTACTCGTCTTCTAGTTTACAAAGCGTGTTCACCGCGCGAAACACGCTGCGTAATGCGAGAAGGTTACTTACTGGTGGCAATGCGGAAAGGTTACTTACTGGTGGTAATGCGAAAGGGTTACTTACTGGTGGTAATGCGGAAGCGTTGTAATCCGGAAAGGCTATTTGCTGGTGGTAATGCGAAAAGGTTACTTACTAACATGACAAAGATCGTTTTTAAATGCGGAGCATTTCTTAACGAACTTCCGCGACTTTGAGCGTATCTATCTATCTATCTATCTATCTATCTATCTATCTATCTATCTATCTATCTATCTATCTATCTATCTATCTATCTATCTATCTATCTATCTATCTATCTATCGAGATAAATATAGAAATGCATGTTTTTAGCGCATACTCACATAACTCACACAACTGCTTTTTCAGATACTACATAAAGAAATGAAAATATATAAGTACGACTTCCAACCAACCACCAAACCACCATAAAAGGTCCCCAAGAACAACACGCTATGCATTCATAGAGCCAATGCCGTTTCGAACAGACCTACTCCGCTTTTCTTTCTTTCCTGACGCTATTAAATCGTGGAATGAATTACCATATGATGCGGTAGAGTGGCACCTTGGCTGATTTTGAGGTTGGTCTAGATAAGCATTTGACACGAACTGTGTAGTCCATCATTTCTTGTACATCAATGTGTTTTCTTTGTACACATGTATTATTACATGAGTTGTCTTACATATGTTACGAGCTACAAATTTCTACAACCGCGTATTTTGTTCTAAGTGTTTGTGTGCTACAAACTCTACGTTATTCTGCAAATATGTTACTATTGTGCATTGAACCTCCCTGTAACGACCCTTAAGAGAGGGTTAACAGTATGACTAAATAAATAAGTAAATGTCATTTTCATTTCATTTAGCTCTCGAGCAAACGTAAAAAGATCAAAGTAGACGCGATGATATTTAATTAAACTTCCCTCATTTGCAATCGCACGCTCTGTCGTCAGCTCTTTCATCAGTAAAGGGGGTAGTTATTTATTGATATTTTGGTTGAAACTGTCCTATAATGAGGCGTCGTTTGAGCGCATCACCGTCAGAACTTAAGATGGCGGCAACTGTGCTACTCATTTCCATTGTCGGTCTTCTCGTCGCGGTTTCAGCTGATGATAATGAAGATAAGTGTGCAGGAACCGGCACTGATGGAGCTACCTTGGATGGGTACGACGTAAGTAAGCAGCATTATATGCGCTTTATATTTTGTTTTATCGGTGAAGCTGCTTGTAAACCGAGGAATGTACTTGCAGACCAATTTTAGCTTAACAGACTGCACTGCCATTAAAGGTTTCTTAACAATGTGGTATTACGGCCCAAAGATGGTCGCTTTTTAGTATTATTATGCGACCTTGGACGCAGTAAAACGTAGCCGAAGTACAGTTCGGCGCCTTTCTGTTTCTCCGTTTTTTTTTTTTGTCTTCTTGGAATCATGAATACGGGTGATTTCGGGCTTAGTATGGCACTTACATTTAGTACTGGAGTTCTCACTGAGTAAACGACAACAGTATCAAAAACGAAAACCACAGAAAATTGTCGCAAAATATGGCACTCAGTATAGAGCGTCACACGTGTGAATGCGATACGGCCCAGTACATATGAAGTACAACGTTCTGTACAGGAGTTTAGACAGTAAACATATAGGTCACGGGTATACATATCGTGAACTGCGCCTTTATGATGTCAGACACTTTGGATGACCTATAATGCGCTGGAAAACACAGAAAACGAGTAAGTACACATGACGTAGGACACGATAATAACGTTAAAGAATTCTGAAGACATATAATTCAGGGCAGTCATTTAGGTTTATGTCACACTGAAAATTAGCATTTCCCTAAAATATTTCTTCGCAAAACTCAAAGCGACTGTGTACACGTGGATCTACTGAGGGTATGCTGAGTGAATCACGCATAGTGCAAGCTGTTGTGTGGACATCATGAAAGTAAAGTTGAGAACGTGGTCCGAAGGTTCTTCTCCGGGATTCCAGCTCCCCGCTCGGCGTCCTAAACGCACCGTCCAAGACGGTATGGGCGAGTTGGGAAGGAGCTGGCTGCCGCTGGTATGGCGGCGATAGGCTCGCGGGCAAACGTGTAGCAGTTGAAGAGGAGGCTCAGAGACTTCAGTTTAAAAACGGAATGAAAACTTGTATTTACAGTGTAGTATACAAAAAGGGAATACAGGGAGTTGACTCATACCTAAAAATAAAGATGAAGCTGAACTATACGTAGGGCGACCCTACTCCGGCGTATCCGGCAGTGCGTAGCACTTTTTCCACCCGTTCAGCCTGCCCCGTCACATGGCGGAGCCACCTTTATTCACACAACTGCTCCGCCTTAATGCATCAGCTGGCGAATCATCCTCACTTTGCCCTGTCATTGGGCAGCGATTCCACCCTTTGCCCCGCCTCCTCAATTAGGCCGGTCCAATTGGTGAAATCACCACCCAATCTGTTGACTGGTGAGAGGGGTATGTTTGTACAATAATAAAAAACACATTCATCACCACTAAACAACACATACATAAAAACAAGCGATGCCACCCAAGGTCGAAGGGCGATGATAAAGATATGGCGCACGTGAAACGCGTTACTTGCGCACGTGTCGCGTCAGATCGGGCGCTGTCACAGGAAACGAGCAGGCGCCCAAAAGATTCGCCCGAAAGAGTTATTATTTGAAGAAAACCTTCCCATGGGGAAGTTGGACCGTCCGCGCGCCTGCTTCTGGTTATCTCAAACAAGCCCAGCCGTACTGGCTCTTACTCAGACCCGTTTAATCGGCACTCCGCTGTGCTTAGACGCATGCTACCCCACGGCGAGCGAGGAAGGAACGCTTGAACCAAAGCCATCCCGCGGCACGCGCGGGCCACAGCCCAGTGACCAAAAACAGACATTTCCGACTGCGAACAACTAACGGTTCGCGAGTCTCCAAGGCCGTCACCACCGGCATGTTGCATGCCGACGCCACATTCAGCGTAGCCGCCCCAGGTCGTCGTAATGACGCCCGAGGCGCGGTTTGCAGAACGACCGAAGTGCCGCTATCGCTGCGTGCTCACGCACAAAAGGGCCCGCCCGCGTCACATGGCAAGCGAGGTGGAAGCTTTGTCTCTCCGCGGTGCGGAGAATTGGGAGTGGGCTACCATATCAGCTCGTCCGTCAATTTCGGAAGAACTGCCTTCCGAACCACCGCCCGCTTCCTCCATGCGCGCGCGGGCGCTCACAAGGTCGTGTATACACGTACACCTGGAGCGCCGCGGGGCATCCTAAAGGTCCAGGCCATCCGGGGTCCGCCTGCGTCCCAGCCGCGACCACTGTCCAAGCATCCCCCCTCTCAGCCCCGCAGCGGGGTGCCCGAGTCCCCAGAAGACGCGGAAGACACATATGATGAAAGTAAAGAAAATTAACAGATACGGCCGGGGTATACGACAAACGAAAAGCCAATGTCGCGAAACGCGCCCCATTGACCGACGTCGCCCGTCGCCGAGTGAAATCTTAAAGAAAAAAAAAACGCGCCTTCCTAGCGGCAGGCTTACAATGAACATATCTCTTTAGACATGCTTCTGTCGAATTCACTTGACGGCTTTGAGCACTTATGGCGGTCAACTAAAGTTCACATTGCATATTTGAAATAACAGTAGGAATGTTTTATGCTCATGAGCAATTTCCTCAATTTTGCTCTTGTTTTTATGTGTGTTTAGTGAATCGTTTTCGAGCATTGTCTATACGGGGCCGTACATCACACTGCCGTAGTGATGGCTACTCCGGCAAGCAAAAGATACCCATGAGACTCTCTGTTTTGCACAGGGTAATTAAAATGGCCCGTGCATGCCTGAAAGGGAGGAAGAGAAAACGCACCGTTTGAGGGAACAGTGAACCGCCGCTTCACATACTGAATCCCCAGTACAGCGAGTCCTATTCGTTGAAAACGCTGTTCACAAGCTTGAGACTGGGTTTTAGTGATTAACCAGAATGAGAAAGCATGCTTTCTGTGGCGTCGAGGGGCATGTTATTACGTCCATTGTCCTAGCAACCACCAATACGAAAAATGCATCTTGTCATTGCGAAGGCGTATGCCTAGGGACTCAAAAAAATGTGGCGCCTGGTGTCCCGTCGTTAGGGCGACTGGCACTAAAGGACACGTAGCCAGGTTGTGAAGTCATCGTACGACGTCTTGATGGCGTCATCACGAAAATCCACCTGGTGGCGTGATAATGACGTCATGTTCGGTAAGAAAGGCTCGACTTGGCGTCGACTTTTTGAGGTAGATTACCGCTAAGTACTATAATCATAGAAAGCAAATGTACGCTTGACTGAATTTGCGTAGTGACTGAATTTGCAACATGTTGCACCTAAACAGCTTGAAGCGATCAGTTTTCCGTAAGGTTGGACAGCAGCACATGTTCCGCCTAAGGGCCGACGGCACCTCTCGTACAACGTATTACACTTTCCAGGAATTCTCACAAGTGACTAGTGCGCGTGCTTTAAGCTCGATGCCGTTGATGCCCACATCTGGGTGGGGAACCCCAGCGCCGCGACGCTCGGCTCTCTAACCTGAGGCGTCATGTAACGAAAGCGCGACCTAAGGCGCTGCGAGCGATCTAGCTACTAGTGGGTCAGTTTGCTGGGAAACTGTAGCTACTGTAGTACTAGTTTCCTGGGAAACTCTTTTCGCACCGTTTTATCCTTACGATGACCATGAGCATGCTGATTCGAAAGGCCAATGGGAGATTTCGAAGAAAACCAGTTTGGAATGGTTTCAGATTAACGAGGCCATGGTAGATCGGGGCTCTGAGGGTCCCTCTGGCGGAATATACACGGTCACCCAGACATTGTGATAGCACATTTACAGGAACATGTTTTTCTTTAGATGCCGCTATTTTCAAGAGGTCCAGGACGGCCGTACATGGTTCTATCGCGGTGTCACCGATGTGGCAGAATTTTACAGAAAATACGTGGGGCCGCCTGCGCACCTACTGTTCCGTATAACCGGGCACGGTGGTCCAGTGGTTATGGCACTGGGCTGCTCATCTGAGGATCGCGGGATGGTATCCCGGTGGCTGCATTTCGATGGAGGTGAAATGTTGGGGCCCGTGTACTGTGCGATGTATGTTAAAGAACCCTATAGGGGGTCGAAATTTCCGTAGCCCTTCACTACCGCGTCTCTCATAATCATATCTTCGCGAAGAGAGTTCCAGCCGACAACCTCTACACGGACACACAGATCGACGAGACACCGCTGGACTGGCTGGACTATCAGCTGTACGCTTACTGAAACTTTTCCATATTTATACCAGTTGATAGCGAATGTCTCATCGCTGATTACCGGATTATTCTTTCTTCTATTCTTCCCTTCTATGAACTCTTTGGGGGCACGAAACAATTTTCTATTTCTGCTGAAAGCATAGATTGTGAAAGAAATCCATGCGGCAAAAACACGAATAATGTCATCTACGACTTACCATTATCATGCGGACAACGATACGCATGACAGATCAGCAGATGTCTTAGCGACCGGACAAGGGAGAACGCGGCACCTTTGGAAAGAACACCCGCTACCATCTCACCTTTCAGAATCGTCAGTGCCAGTGCACTGTCAAATTTCATGACGTCAGTGTTTTAGCGAGAAGTAAAGACAAGCTCACGCGTGTAATTTTGCAAGCCATGGCCATCAGCGAGAGCGGGCTATCGTGCATCAGTGCACCATCCACACCTTGACAAGATGAACAGTTTCAAGAACGCTGTCGTGATCTCCACAGAAAACTGCGATGTCGTCAGTATATGCTAGTACCTTGACTTCAGCAAGCTGTAGCTTAAAACCTCGGATACTTTTATTATGTATTACTACTAAGCATACAAAAAAAAAAAAGAAAGCTCGAGATTAATGTCTAAAGCAGAAGGCTTACACGACACACTTGTCTCATGGAAGATATCATTGAGAGCTACTTGCGCTTGCGCGATGCGAACATTCGTGAACCAGATGAATGGCTTAGATTTTCTACCACAGAAAGAAAGAAAGAAAGAAAGAAGAAAGGAAGGAAGGAAGGAAGGAAAAAAAGAAAGAAAGGAAAGAAAGCAATATGGAAACAGAGTAAACAATATCTGGGATATTTGTGTCTGGATTTTTGTGTTATGAGGGACGCCTCATTGGAGCCTCCGGAAATTTTGACCACCTGGGGTTCTTTAACGTGCACTCACACCGCACAGTACACGGGCCTCAACATTTCGCCTCCATTGATATGCAGCCGCCGCGGCCGGGATTTGATCCCGCGACTTTCGGATCAGTGACCGAGTGCCATAGCCGCAAGAACACCTTCTCGGGAAAAAAACATAGTAACGTAGAAAGAAAACTCCTTGTCGGTGCAGGGGTTCGAACCTGGGCCTATACCCCGGAAGCGATGTGTCTTAACCATTACAGTACACACTCAGCCTTGAGAGGTGCCGCATTGATGTTTCTTCGGTGATGACTGTACTATAACGCATGCGTTTGGTTCTGGCACACTCTTCTGAGGGGCATGTGTGCCTTATGTGGGCTCTTAGAAATGGTTACAGCTCTGTCATGCACCAGATATCACATTGTAGAACTGGACTTACATTTTTGAGTAAAAAAAAATCCTGCAGATCCCACGCGCTGTCGGAATCAGTTTCATGAGAAGCGGTCAGCGAGGAAATTGCATACGGCGAATCGTATGGATTCAGCGACGTGTTAGGAACACGATGAATGTCTGCATGTCAAGCCTATGGGCTAATAACTCGACGGCACCGTGGCGACTGAATGGTAGGTCATGGTTGGATGTAACGCCGGTACGCGCGTTAATGCACAGCACAGGTACATTATTTGTAAAAGAGAAATGAAGGCAACGGTGCTCTGATGTGCGATTCGAGCGCCGTTCGTTAAGTATTCTTACGGGATCGAGCGCAGATGCACAAAAGCATGCCGATTAATAGGGGAACGTATATAGGTTATTGCGTTGCTAAGATAGCGCTTAATCCATATTAGAAGCACGATCCACGGTACACGAGCACCGTCATCACGACTGATTGATTTCTGTGGTGTTACGTCCCAAAACCAGGTGTGTATGGGAGACGCCGTTGTGGAGGGCTCCGGAAATTTGGAGCACCTGGGGTTCTTTAACGTGCACTGACATCGCACAGCACACGGGCCTCAACATTTCGCCTCCATCGAAATGCAGCGGTCGCGGCCGGGATTCGATCCCGCGACCCTCGGATCTGCAGCCAAGTACCATAGCCACTGGACCACCGTGGTTGGCCAAAGCACATCACAACTGCTAGTGCACAAGGTTTATTTACTATGCTTACCGTGTGGGAGGAACCACCGTTGCCTAGTGGTAGCGTGCATGCTCGGCACCTAGGCGGCCTGGGCTCGATATCCGCCTGCCGTTTGGCAGGTTCCCTTCAGAAATTACAGCTCGTTCGTTTCTGAATGTAGACGTACTTATACAAGGGTGAATCAGCTGTAACCCACATTGTTGCGACATTACAATCGTAAACTACAACAAGCGACATCGCTCTCTTGCTTTTGAGCGCTTTCCAGTGATATGTGAAATGGATACCTTAAGTGGCCCTTGATTAATACAGCCTGTATCGATTCCAACACCTGTGGCGCATACCGGAATACCACCGCCCGAGCGCAACAGGTACGAGCCACGCGTGTTCGCAGTATCGTAATCGTAACGTACATGACGAGTCTAGCATGTTAGTGATGCAAAGGTCGATTATTAAGGTTCGCCATACATTCGGTCCCAGTTCTGATGCATATCGGGTGAATGAGATGATCAGGAGTTCATCGATATGTAGGCGGCTAGATAGATATAGATAGATACCGTCAAGTGCTCAAGTTCGCGAATAAATGCGACGCACTTCACGCTGCGTGGGTGCTGACGAAAAGTGGTACTTGCTGATTCTAATGCCGTCCTTTGGACATTCCGCGCGAGTAGTATGTTATAATGTGAAAGATATATCGCGAACTGCAAATCATGCCGGTGTGTTTCATTAATACCTTATTACCAACCTTTATTACCGGTCTTGTTTTGTGTATTTTTATACTTTTTATTTGGGTACATAATGCGGAGCAGTTAGGAATTACTCAACTCAGGAGTATTGAAAAACGATGCTTACGGGAACAAATAAATAACACACGCAATGTGCCAAAATGTACGCTGCCTTGTGCTTAGGCTTTATTTACGACTTGGTTTACCAAGTGTACGTGCTTCCCTGGAACCTATTCACTACAACTTCAATGTTGAGTTACTAGTTGGCATACAAAGCATACCTTTTCTTTATTAATACAATTTCGCACTTGTATCTGTATTTAAAACTCTACCCTGTAACGTTGTAAAATGCCTAAAGTGATTGACAAGAACGTATACTGGTGCTCGCGTTTGCTAAAAAACTGCTTCGCGTTTGTAGTAATGTCGGCAGTCGAAATGCTCTTTAATTGTAATCGTGAAGAAGCAGCTCCTTATTTTTCTATCACTTCGAATGGATGTACCGAAAGAATGCCCGAAAGTGTAGCGAAAGAATGCCCTTACATTTTCCCATTATTATCTACGTAAAACAACGCCAGGGAACACTCGCGGATTCCTTCTACCTTGTATTTATTGCAGACTGGTAGCAATTGTTTTTCACCAATATGTTCAACTCTAAATAGCCGTGATCTCAACACACTGGTGAAGCGCTAACTCTCTTTGGTCTCCAAGTGGCGGTTCGGTCGATAAGAACATAAAAACAATGTGTATACCTTTCTCTTTAACAAACGCTGCGGGTTAATATCTAAACATGCCTTTTCTTATTCCAGCTCTTAGAGAAGGACGTGTGGTTCGATTTGCAGAAATTCTCGACTGGCATAGCGCTTCTTACGGGGGTTTCCTGTGTTAGTACCGTGACGACTGCGAAGGACAACGACCAACATACGGTTACAGAAGAAATCGAATTCAAAAAAGACTTTGCCGAGTGGTAATGTATAGGTCTTGCTCAAACTTCAAAGCGAAGCACATGCGTGTGCCTGCAAGTTAAAGGGTCCCTGAAACGGCTTTCGAAACTGTGCAACCGGTTAAGAGCGAACGTTTTAAATAATTCGCTCCACAAATGAAGAGAAATTGATGATTACGATGATTATTGTGGTTCGGTTTAGAAGAGGACGCAAATTGCTGCAACTCATGTCGGGAGCACGGCTCAGCGTTCGCGAGGGTAGGGGAAAGGGACTGAAAAAGACAGAAAGGAGAGGAACGCTGTAGTGGAGGGCTCCGGAAACATTAATCACATGGGGTTCTTTAACGTGCGTTGACAACGCATATTGCACAGGCCTATGGTATTTTCGCTTTCAAGCAAGTGCAGGTTTTTGAGTATCGCGTTCCCGCTGGGTACAGATGTTCGAAAGCTTGCTGAGGTAGCGTCTGCCGCGGCAGTCGTGGCGTGGTCGCCGCGCCGATCAAGCGCAAAGCAGAGTTCTGCTTGCGCGAAGAGCGTCGGTGTCTGCGGAGTGCACGGTTGCTAACGTCTGCGCCCCAGTTCCTGTGGCGATCATGGCTGGTGGTCGCAAACATTTTCTTCCCTGTTGGGTGGGCACTCAGGAAACGCTAAAGGCACTCGGGCACACGAAAAATCCTTGGCATCGATCAACCGCAACTGTAAACGACGAAGCCGATGCCATATTTTCGAAAGGGAATCACAGCAGCGAGCTCTTGGTCGGCGGCGAGCTTCCAGAGCGTCTACTGGCTGCAGCAACTCCGCTTTACGGCTACCTTGTTCCAGTACCTAACGCTGTAGCTTGTCATGTGAACAGTCATGCGATTTGGAGCCAGCAGCGCTGAAAATGCGATTACTAGTGTTAAATGAATAAAAAAAACTACAGATAAAAGGTGGTTGCTCAGGTCACGTGAGCTTTCAGCACGTTGTAACATAGGTAGGTACACGAGGTTCCCTGTGCACCGGGAATTCCCCAGTTGCAGGCTGCAGACTCTTTGAGCCTGCATTGCTCTGCCAGTACTGCATACTCTAAATTGGGTGCGTTCAGTTCTGCAGTGATCGCCATGGCTTACTCACGGCCATGACTTTACACTTAGTTTCAGAGAATCAGCGAGTTTCCAGAAGAAGGCCAGAGGACTCAAGTTGCCGATGTTTGAGAAAAAACACTGCCCTAAGTAACGAATGCTACTCCTGGGCGGGTAGAGCGCTACACTTCTAACGCTTTTTGCTCTCGCCTGCGTTACCCTAACTCCGGTTTAACGTGGAAAACCCAACGCCCGTCTCATCAGCATGACGCTTCCTCTCTCTGTGTTCTCTACCTCTTTTTGTGATATTCTTAGAACTGCGCTCAACGGGCATACAGCCGACTATCAAATTAATAGCAAAACTCTGCCGTGTCTTCCTTTGTCTTCGACGGCCTACTTAGCGGAGCTTTAGGAATGAACGACCGCAAACCTGCCCACACAATACCTCCGCCCATGTGAAAATGTATTTCTATGACTGTATTTACAGCGCACTTGTTAGAACCTCGCTATAATAGTCAATGTGGTCCGAACCTTCGCCGAACAACGGGAAAGAGAACTTGCGCGCTCGTATCGGCGGTTGCCTTTCTCACTGTCGAAGAAGCTATAGGTGGCGTTTGCTTAGCAATGTCCTCCGCCCACTACCAGAAAGAAAGTCTCGGGTTGCGCTGAAGCGAAATGTGGACCCGCTGTTGCGTTCGACCTTCTACCACAAAGAAGGAACGAAACAAGAACACAAAGCAAGCTTTGTCGGCGAGCCAGCATTTGAACCCGGCTACCGCGGTTCGAAGGCGCGCGTCATACACACTAGGCTACGTATACCAGGCTTGCAGAACATGCTTTCGTAGGAACCATACGATTACATTGCACTGCAGATTATAGCACAATTTGCTAAAAGCCAAAGTAAGAGAAACTGAGGGGGAGAGAAAAGGAAATAAAACCAAATTTCACGACGAGGCGGCATTCTAACTCGGTTATCAGGGTCCGAAGGCGAGCATAATTACTATTTGGCTATACACCACGCTTGCAAAACAGGCAAGTGCGGGAACAATACGATTGCATTGCACTGAACATTGTGGCACAACTTGCTTTGATGAGAGCAAGAGAAAGTCGAGGGATAGAGAAAAAGCAAGATAAAATGAAATAAGACAATACATTTCTTGTCGAGACGGCATTCAAACCTGGCAAGGCGGGCATCACAACCACTAGGCTATACAACACCTCTTGCATAGCATGCATTTATGGGAAGTACATAATTGCTATTGGTTGATTTCTGTGGTTTTACGTCCCAAAATCAGCCATGATTATGACAGACGCCGTAGTGAAGGGCTCCGGAGAATTTTGACCGCCTAGGGTTCTTTAACGCGCACTGACATTGCACAAACTACATAATTGCGGGTGGACGGGGCCTGTGGCGCCTGCACTAAGGGTTCCAACCATCCAACGAGAAATCATTTCGATTCCCGGATGGACGGTGAATTTCCGAATACGATTTGAAGAAATTTATGTATACCACGAATGCAGAGATGGACTAGAATGGTGAAATTGTCATGACAACCGGAAATGATATGCAGACGCTGCAGATAGTCGTATAACCTATAAAAACAGCGGGAAGCCACATACTTTCGCATGGAGATTGGAAGAAACGTTTTACGCAAGTTCTCTGTGTAGCGAGCTGTATGTTTCTAAAGGGACATTAAAGTAAAGTACAATATTTATTGTATAAGTCTTTTCGCATTACGATAAGCACCACTCTCGCGAGGAGAAGCTTGGTAAGCTACAATATAACGCAAAAAAGTGGCGGCGCCTGCTCGGTGGTTCCCGCACAAAGATGCATGACGTCATATGCGTTTGATGGCGTCCACTAAGCGTCTACAGGTAAAAGAGGCACACATTGCATTGTAAGAAAGCCAAAGACTTGACATGGCATGTCTGATGCGATTCAACTGAGCCTCTATGGCGAGAAAACACAAGGAGGAATGGGGTTCGTGACGTCATGCTCTCAACAGTGGCGCGCGATACAAGGATGAAGTTGAGTTGACAGTTTGACTTGATTTTTTCTTTTGATATTGAACACAAACTAGCGAATTTAACGACAGCGGTGTCCCAAGAACAATAATAACCTATCAGTCTAAACTTCTTTTGGTTTTCACATTTGGGACCCTTTAATAACATGCAAGGTTTATTTACAAAGAATTAAACGTAACCCGAGAAAGTGCAATAATAGTACAAATAATCTACGGTGCAGACGTCCCTGAGCCAGAAAAGACAATTTAATTGAGCCTGTGTGGCGAGAATGCGCAAAGAAAAAGTAATGGGGCTCGTGTAGTGGCGCGGCTAATAAATCGCAATGTATCATGCCGTCATAAATCTCAAATCGCAAGAAATCATGGCAGTACTAAACGGTCTGGTTAGGTCTGCAGTGGAAAATAATTTGAAAAGTGACCAGAAGGCTAGTGTTCTTGCTTACAAGGCAGCGTCGTAATCTGGGCATGTACATTTTTTTAGGGAATTACAGAAGAAATTTATGTTTGACAAAGAAGGTGGTGGTTACAACAAAATGTCCGTTATAAAATTAACAGAATCTTCAAGTGACCAACAACAGCAGAAGCAAGAAGAAGGTAAGCAAACAGGCAATGAGATTTTCAAGCCTGTATGAAATTCTCCGGATGCCAGTCATCTTCAGCAGTGAACTCGCAAACCATTTCAGGTAAAGCGCCAGCGGCAGGGAGGCGGACCGCCCTCATAGTGCAGCCACTGATAGAAGCACTTTATACGTTTCTAAGCAACATTACGACGCCGTCTGCACAAAGTGCCTTGCAGATGCAGGACGCTCTGCGTCCATTGCTCGCACACCTTTAGAGCGGTGACATATAATTTTCAGGAGAAGTATCGATGTCCCAGCTAAGCACCAGTGTCCATCATGTCTCGTATGCCGTCGTCACATACGAAATTTTTCATGCATTGGCTGCCATCCCGACCTACCACTTTAATTGGACTATTGGAATAGGATAGTGCACGTCGCTTTTGCCTACTAGTACGTTCGGTGGACTGTTCGACGTGCAGCATACTAGATGGCCGCGTGTGTCGTGAACCTTACATGCACTCCCCATCCGACGCCCGACACCACGCGTGGAATACATGCATGATGGCCATAATCTACATTCTGATGACCCCAGCGACAGGATCTTCTGACAATGTGTGCCCCCTGGTGAAAGAGCGAATAACATACAGAGCACACGAACAAGGAGAAAAGACGAGAATATCAAGCGTAAGGAAGCTGGTGAGGGAAAAGTAACAAGATTAGAAAGAAGGGTGAGTAAGGAAAATGTAGAACCCAGCTAAAGTGCTGGTCACGCACAGGTCACAGTCTGCCATCATCACCACGAGTTACTGTTGTGTACGAAGGCGCACAACGCAGATGCTACGACCGCTTGTGTTGGTCTCGTGTCCTTGAGCACTGTATCAAGAGCCCTCGACTATGTGAGCGGCCTTGACTGACGACGTCATCACTTTGAAACAGTGTAGTTGGATTAGGCTCATTGACTAAGCCGACATTGTGCAACTGCCTTGTGGGGCGAATCCAGGTAACTACGAGGCGGTCTTTCTCACCAATCCTAATTTTGATTAAATTTGCTTCAAGTGCTGAATATGGACCCAGGATAACTATGCAATATTTCGTATTTCAGAAAAAAAAATCATGTCTACGAACGTTGAACTCCGAAACCACTTGTGTAACAATTCTGAAGTTTCCGAATTTCGACCGCAATCTTCGAGAAGATGATACACTTCTTGATCAGGTTACCTTTTCTGGACATAGGAGACGTGAAATGCTGCCTTATCAATAAATTGCTACACTTGTTTAGGGAAAGGATTTCGAGTGAATGTATCAAAATGCGCTAAATTGACACAGCACCTGTAATTCAGGAATTTAGTGCGGCTGAATAGTTAGGCTGGTGATAATAGGACTATGTAGATATTAACACGTATATTTGCTCTTTCCTGTATGTAATTCTTGTTGCATCGTCACCGACAGTTATATAATAAAAGCGCTCTGAATGGGTGACCAGATACCTCGAAATTTGAAAATAATTTTCTAAAGAAAGGCATCATTCATTTTTTTTTCGAAAAGCGCTGTGATAAGCGTCAAGGACGTTGTGGCATGAAATTCGGCAATGAGAGCTATTCAGAAACCTTTGTCCTTCAGCTACATTAGGGTCTGGGTGTGATACAGAAACAGGCTTAAAGGGCAACTCCCGCGATCTTTCACTATCCGCGGATTTCAATAAAACTTTGTGTATAAGTTATCATCGGTACTGTATGCCAAGTCAGGCAGTTTCAAGTCATATAGGTTTCCTGAAAGTGAATTTTGAAAGTTAGCGGATTTTCATGCAGACTACCCTGTGTCTCTGAGGTCATTACCTTCAACGCTGCCTGCCCGAGCAGGAAGACAGTCAAGAGCAAAGCGGCGGTACTTCAGCGCTCTAATCGATGCTGTCAAGCTCAGAAAAGCAGGCATATAACTCAGTATATCGTCGCCGCTTTCATTTTTCTGGAACCAGCTCCATATTTCTGATGGTGATGAGTATGTGAAGTCATCGCATATGTTGCACAAAGCATTCACCCGTTTCGGTTTCGGTTTGAACACATCGTTAATGCGGTTATTTAAAAGTATTGGTGAGCTTCTGAGCGAATTTAACCACCTTACATGCTACAGAACTGTCAGTACGATTGGAAAACAATTATATCAGAATATGATGGAAAAATCGCCGGAATTGCCCTTTAAGATATTGCTTGACACTGGTGATGTCGCCACACGCGCCAAACCATTTTGGCAGGCAGCCTACACATCTAGGTACTGCGTACGTGTTGACTTATCAAGCCTCGGCTTTAATTGTACTGGTGCCAAGCTTTGGCCGTCTTGCTCATCATGCTTTCACTGCCCTTTCACTTCTCAGTACTCAATCTTCCTTTCTGTATTGGTTGCAGCCCAAGTGAGCAGCCGAAATGAAGGCAGAAGCACTGGTAAGTTTCCGGACCAGACAATATCAGCGTGAGAATGCTGGCCTAAGGCGCATGCGCTCGCGATAGCGAGATAGGGAGGGAGAGAGACAGATAAGACAACTTTATTCAGCGGTCCCGGCTGGGTTTGGCAGCGGAGCCGGTGGCATTGCCATGGAGGCGAAATGTCGAGGCCCGTGTACTGTGCGATGTCAGTGCAGATGGAGAACCCCAGCTGGTCGAAATTTCCTGAGCCCTCCACTACGGCGTCTCTCATAATCATAGCGTGGTACGGGGACGTAAAACGCCAAAAATGGATCATAATTCCATCAAAGTGGAGCCGATGATCAGGGAGTCTAGATCCTCCTTGCGTCAGACGAAGGCCAGTCCTCGAAGCGTAGCGGCGTCCTCCGCCGGCCGGACAGCCCACAGCTGGCTGGGCATCCACTGAGCGGTGACGCGCCGCTGCTCAGGGGTAAATTGCTTCCAACCTTTACCGCGGGCATAGTATATTTTGTTTTCAGCGGTTGCTGCGTGGAAACCCTAAACACGCAGTGCTTCATGCCTCGTGGGCAGTGCGCGTGGTTGGGCATGTCATCAGTGAGAAAAGATGAGCGGCGGATCGCCCCTTTCCTAGCAACATGACGACGCCGTCTGCACAAAGTGCCTTGCACATGCTAGACGCTCTGCATCCATTGCTCGCACACCTTTAGAGCGGCGATTTAAATAATTTTCTTTCTCCTTCTTTCTTCTTTCTTTCTTTCTTTCTTTCTTTCTTTCTTTCTTTCTTTCTTTCTTTCTTTCTTTCTTTGTTTCCCTTCTTCCTTTCTTTCTTTCTTCGTCTGCTCCATGCCCAAATATCAAATACGGGTATGAGCCACACGCTAGCTAAGCCTGCTTCGCTTAAATTTTTCCTTGTTAAATACGAAGTATTTCTTGGCAATGTTCCGCAACATTGAGCGTTTCTATCTATCTATCTATCTATCTATCTATCTATCTATCTATCTATCTATCTATCTATCTATCTATCTATCTATCTATCTATCTATCTATCTATCTATCTATCTCGGTGTACATGAAAATTGGCATGGTAGGGTATCGATATTTTAAGAACAAGAATAATTGATCCTGACGTCACTAATCGGTATGCCAGCCATTTATGTCTCGATTAAAGATGGCACTTTCATGAGTGGCTCATACCCATATAGCTCGACCTGGGGTATGCGGGTATGTGCCACTGGGTGATTGAATTTTAACCTTGCAGCCTATGTCAGCCAAGGACCAACCAAAGTAGGCACTGAAAATTTTATCAGAACACACTCTGCCTGGGTCAAGCAAGAAAATGAAGAACGGTTTGTTGTAGCCTGTGATGGACATGTACCCGTCACAAGCAGATACATAGGCAGATGTGCTGTAACGGCCGAAGGTAACCAACCTATCACACCTTTGGTGGGTTGAACGTGCATTTTCTTTTAAAACAGAGACGATTGCGCAGTGACATAAGTTAGGCAGTATCATGACATATGCCTTGTAGCCACTGCACTGTCGACGTTGCTTTCAGACCCACGTTCCAAGCATAACCGCTCAATTTCTTCAAGGGAGTTGATCCTACTTATAACACTCGGCTAAATGAGAAACAGTTCGGCATTGGCGACCTTCGGACTGCTTCGCTGACTGCTTGGCATGACGTCGGTTCCGACAATGTGGGATTTGCAAGATGTTTTTGTTTCATTCCGTCTTTTATTTACCAGTGCTGCTCCTTTGGTACTATTAGAAAATGCTAAGCATGGTGGTCGAAGATTATAAATGAATTTTATTTGCATTATAATCAGCTAGTGGAAATGCCCTGGGAATGTTTGACTGCGGTTATGCTACATTGTTTGATTTAAGAATGTCTGATTTACATTGTTTGATTTACTTTGCTGGATTCCTAAGCAAGAAGAAAAGGAGGGTTTGTAAACGAAGATAGATGTGGCTTAGAAAATTTGGACCTCGCGCGCTTTTGAAAAGCGCTTCTTGTTTGCGTCTTCACTTTAAGCTACATGATTACAATATATGCAGTAAAATCTGGTTAGAACACTCAGACACAGCGTATTGTCACTGGCACGTTTACAACAGGAGGGAAATAAAGGCACTCAGTAATTGCCGTCATAATGCTTGTTGAGCGTGTTGTGGCGCGCGGTCCACCATAAATGATGGTTTTGTCTGTAGCCGATGTGCCCATTCGGAATTGATCTTCAGATTTTTTTTGTTTAAGTGGGGCGCTGTAATTTTTCTTTTTTTTTCTTTGGCTTTCAGTACCTCATGTGTTGGCGCCGTGTTTTACGTGTATTACGGCCAGAATGACTCTGTACATCGCAGTTACTTCTTGCAGTTGCGGTGTACAGATTTCTGTAAAAAAAGATTTCTTGTTTTGTGGGGGAACTTTCACGGGGCATACTAAGGTATCCATACTGGAGGACTGCTAAGCTATAAACATTTGCTGCTGGAGTGCTTAGAAATCCTTACAGGGTAGAGCGTTTAGTGCATCGTTCAAATCTTCAGACCCGACAGCACCGAAGCCGGACTGAGCTGTTGATGTTGCCGAGCAGGTGTTCTTTCGTCGACTTGAATTCCATTATGTTTTAGTGATGATTACTACATTACAGTTAATCGCTATTATTAATGCCAATCATGTGCCCTATGCCTCCCTTCGCTTCATTGTCTGTTGCATTCAGTCTGTACGCGACGATTCTTAAAAACCTAGGGTCATTTCCGCGTAGAGAGAAACATCTTCAATAGTAAATGCGTTTGTGGAAGATCTGGTTTTCCTACAACCATTGTTCACTTCCCTGTATGGTCAGGTTAATTTCTGAGCACGTAATAAAGCTGAGCAAGCTCCTTTGATCCATCCGTATAAAACATCGCGGCATGCGCCGTTCGCTAAATCACAACAACAACAATTAACAGGGCCAGTCTTGATTCTCGGGCAAAAGAATGTCATTGCATAGATTGAAGTGCGTGAAGAGTAAATTCCTCCGTCAGACCACTTATCTCCAACAGTCGGTGAACTCGCAGTCCTGGGTTTGCCTAAGTGACCTAATCGGTCTAAGTAACGGGCATATAAACCCTGCTGTTTATGAGATACATTTTAGCCACCATTATTTGAGGTGCTCACGTCATTCCCTTGCCTCTCTTCCGCACAATACTGCGAGAACACAAACTCGACACTACTCTCCATGAAGACCGGCAGTCGGAGATTTTTTTTTTCGCACACAAAAATCGAATCCTACTACGTCAGTGCCTTTATAAATATCATTTAGGTAGCGCTGCATATTTGATACCTTTCTCTGACTCATGATTTTTTTATATGTAAGCAAACGGCACACACACACACACACACACACACAAAACAGGGCGTGGCCTCGTCCGTCTGCCCTACTTTATGTTAGTCGCGCCAAGTTGAAGCCTTCGTCAATGGCAGTATGAACATATCGTCCGTCAACGAAACCAAGTCAAGGCATAGTCGCCAATCATAACGTGATGTTTCGCGTCTGCTAAATAAAAAGGCATTATTTTTATTTTATACTTAGACCAAACTGGAAAGAACAATGAGGCTGGTGGTTCCTCTGTGTTCCCGCAAGTTTTCCTGTTCAAGTACGTGCATCCAACCTGCGCCGTCGTGGCTATTGAGATGACCCGAGGCACCCGTAAGTGACCATTTTTCTGTGACGGAATTAGAGCTAAATCTTTTTTAAAAATAAAATATCGAAGTAGCTTGAAATTTACTCTTTGTAGCTACGACTGTAACGGACGAACAAATTGGCGAAAAATGCATTAAATCTTAACATAAGCGGAATGTCGCGGCACTTTCCGTATTCTACTTCTATGGCATTTATTTATGTGGGCTTTCCACACCTACGCCCTGCTGTATGCACGTGACACTAAGCTAATTGTGACTATTGTGACTACGTGGTAACCAAATTAGAGGAAATTAGCTTTGCTCTAGGCAGAATTGTGTCGAAAATGCGATGGGGAAAGTGTCAGCAGTACATTTGTAGGATGAAGAACGGGCTAAAGGGACCGTAGCCTACGCTGGATTTGCTTCGAGGTCGAACAAGGTCGGCACCTAGATGGGAACGGGCGAACCTCCGAAGTGTGGATGTCGGTGGCTTCTCGCTGCTTCGGGAGCAGTGTCTGCGTTGCGGTAATGCGTACGTTACCAGTAAAAAATTAACATTGTTACAGCTGCAATCACCCACGCCAAAAAGGTAACTTTATTACAGTTACACAGTTTCAAAAATTAACTTCTGCAGTTGCTGTGTAAACTTAACGTCGTGACTGTTCCGTTACTGAGTGAGGCTAAGTATAAGATCATGTGATAACGTTTATCGAATACAAACGTAAGAAGGTATGCGGGTAGTAAAAATTCCATGTAGTGAAACTCAAGACAAAAGCAACATAGGAGGGCACCTAAGCCAAACAACAGCAATCGTAGCGTACGCGTGATTGTGTTGCATCAACTTTCTCTTTGTTGATGCACCCTCAGTGTCGTGGAATTTGTTTCCAAAAATTGCAAGTAAGGATGAGCTTTCTTTCTCAGGCTTGGCATCCGGGAGCTTCTCTCTCTTGGTGGAGAATATGTCATGTCACTTATTGAACAGACGTTCAGGCGGCGCTGCCGCCTGAACGTCTGTTCAATGGTGGTCTAGCGGCTATGGTGGTCTAGCGGCCATAGTACTTGGCTGCTCATCCGAGGGTCGCGGCATCGAATCCTGGCTGCGGCGGCTGCATTTCGATGGAGGCGAAATGTTGAGGCCCGGGTGCTGTGCGATGTCAGTGCACGTTAAAGAACCCCAGGTGGTCGAAATTTCCAGAGACCTCCACTACGGCGTGTCTCATATCACAGCTGGTTTTGGGACGTTAAACCCCATAAATCAATCAATAAGTGGTGTTATAGTGGTTACGGATCTCGCCTAATGACCATAAATAACCGCGTTCGACCGAAGCCGCGGCGGTCTAATTTCTGTGGAGGGGAAATGCTAGAGGCCCGCATGCTTACGCGTACGGTGCGAATAAAAGGACCCTAAGATGGTCGGAAATTCGCGCAGCTCATCGCTGTGGCATGCGTTATCATAATGTCCGTGTTTTGGCACGTGAAAACGCCAGCCATTAGTTTGTCTTCTGCGGCAGCTTATGCTCGCGTTGGTCTTCGGCGCACATCTGTACGCGTGGCTTACCCATGACGGATTCGGAAACACGCGACGAGCGAGACGATGACAGAGTGAGTGCGCAGAGCATGGGTGCTACCGCGTAGCGATTCCTTTTTTCGTTCCAATGCCTTTCGGCGTTACGTCACTGTTGTCGTCATCGGTGGGCGGCGACGCTTGACGTATTTCAAATTGCCCAATCGTAAGCGGCCGCTTTTTCTCCTCTTTCTCCGCCGTTCGCGGGCTTGCATAGTAATTATGTTTGGTAGGAAGTAGTTAATGAAATTGCGGTTGCGCGCTTATTAGATGAAAATGACTTAGTAGCATTAAAACGCAAAAGCGAAGGAAATATGAGGCAAACAAAACGCAAACACACGTGTATTTCTAGTCGTAGCCACATTTGCGCCGTACGTGAATCCAAGCCATATCGCTGAGCGCGAACAAAATGGCAACCGTTGTGGGAAACAGCTGACTGTGTTTTCATCGGTTATTCGTCCGTATCATTTGCAACTTTGGCGCAGAAGCGTAGTGCTTTCGCCTGGGTAGAAATTCTACACTCCACATTTTTCCGGGATTGACGGAACACTGAACTGAGGTGAGCACAAACTGCTACTGCCGTGGTCTGTTGCCGCTACGTGCATTGTTTGATGTGCGCGCTTTGTTTTCCTGCAACAGGAAGCTGCTCGGAAGACAACTCGTCATATTATCGGACAGTAAAGTGGAGCATCGTGAACTGGCCGCGATCAAGAACTCGCAAGGTAGCGAGCGCCGTTTGACGGGGCACCCCTACGGCACAGCGTAATTTCATGAAATCTGTGATCAGCTGCAGTACGTTGCGCAAGCTACCAGACACTGTCGTCGTCGATCCGAGAAAGCTGCTGCTGCATTCGCAAAAGTAAGCACAGGCACTACATTACCTTGTTTAAATGACAGAGATTGCGAAGCTAGAAATGAGAGCACGAAAATAAAGTGTACTGGGGTGTGTGCCATAAGATTTTAACATCAATTTTTAGCACTGCCTAACTATCGTGTTGTGATGTTCAGTGATTTGTTTTACGCGCCTCACAGACGTGCGAACGTATGAAATGGTGGCTCGTGTTAATGTCTGTAAAAAGTACAACTCGGAATATACAAATGGTGCCATTTCTCTTTTTTTATATATATAAGTCCTGCACAATAAGGGGCGCTATTTCTCGAGTTCTTTGCGAAGTAATGGTTGTCACGCGTATCTGCTATGCTCATGATATGCAGCTTGCCAAGTAGGATATTTGCCTTTTTCGCACCCATGTGCGATTTACTCATTTAACTATTGTCTACCTTGTGAAATCGGAACTTAGTTATTTTGTTTAAAGCTGTGAACGTCAAGAAAGGAAACAGCCAGAGCTTCGATGTTGAGCTTTCCACGTGAAGTGTTCGCATTTGCTTTGCACGCATGGCTTTTGTTTGTGCTCTGTGCAATACCAAATTAGCATAGACCCTCCTTCCAGCATTGCTCGCTAAAGTCGGTCAGTACGTGTATAAGTGCAGATACATAGAGGTACAGTTGCTTACTCATTTTCACATAACCTCTGTATATGAAAACAAAATGTGGATGTTCTGAAAAATGCAAGTGTATATGTTGGCTAAAGGTAGGCATGCTTTTATTTCTGTATGTTAGTGTGCATGTAAATTTGTGGTGCTTCAGTACAGACTCACATAGCATTTGTGCATGAGCTTGCAATTCTATAAATTGAGATCAAAACAGTAATGCCGTGAGGCCTCGTTAGCATCGCCTTGCACATAAATTGATTTTGATCTTTTTTTCAACCAGCACAAGGAATCCGAGAGGCCGAGCCAGCAGTAGCTGGGCGCACAGCGCCTGGTGCAGGAGTTCAGGGTGCCAGATGACATCGAGTGCCTGCTGCAGCAGCTTGTCTATGCCCTCACCAAGTTTACTGCCCCAGCTCAACCCCACTCCCCCTCCTTGACCTGCCTCATTAGAGTATGCATGCATAAGAGCGAAAATTTTCATTATGATACTCTTTTTTTTTCTTCAAGCTATTTCATGTGCTGGTGATGCAACTTATGACAGGAAGTGCTTTTGACAGTGTTTAAGTGAAGCATTAATTCCCTGTTTCAATTATACCACGATAGGGTAGGCTCACTGTGGAAGCGTAAACTTCCAGGCATCCCATCATTGTCATGTAACATCAGACATGACGGCACACTGCAAATCTGCATGTTCATTGTAAGAAAGCTGTAGGTTGTAATAACCTCTGGTTATGATTTCCCGACTTACATGCACAAGAATCATTTTACAAAACAAAACTAGCTGATAAAAATTTCTTACCTATGCACGTGTCTCTGTGGTGTAGTTGCCTGTATTTAGTCTTTCATATGTGTTTTTTTTACTCCTGTATCTTTCTACTTTGATTTATATGTTTAGGTTTATGCTAAAAGTTCTTTGTTGAACTACGGACAATTTCTTGTTCCTTTCTACCATTTTATGGTTATAGGATTCAAACGATAATATATTGATTTACAACATAACACTAGTGTGCATGTAGGTCCATTTTTGTCACAAGATTAGCGGAACACTTTGTTGGACTAATTGGTATGCAATCATTTGTTTTGTGGCACTGAAAAATACAAACCACAAGAGAGTATCAGTGACCTGTCTCATGTGTGGCACTCATCCCTTATACTCTCTTGTGGTTTGTGTATTTTGATGCCAAAAAGCAAATAATATCAAGAGATGTTCTTGTATTTTATG
The DNA here is from genome assembly GCA_013339685.2 of Hyalomma asiaticum. Taxonomy (NCBI): domain Eukaryota; kingdom Metazoa; phylum Arthropoda; class Arachnida; order Ixodida; family Ixodidae; genus Hyalomma; species Hyalomma asiaticum. The sequence goes on from CM023488.1 coordinate 72,050,324, forward strand.
CGTTCAATGCGAGCTGTGATTACTTATTTTTAATCCTGTTTGAAGGCATTTTGTATGCTGCAAGGTTTTCTTAGGTGCAGTATTTTCCTTTCTGGTTTATTTGTACAATCATTGCACAGTTCAATATGTGGATGCATACTTAGTTTTGCTGGTGAGCAATCCTTTTTTTGTTTTGATGCTATGCAGCTTATCAGAGGTTTCATGGTGTTACCTGTGATATTTTCTGATGCATACATCCACGATTTTCCATCAGAGTGGAAGGTCACAGCAATGTTATGCCTGTGCACTGCAGAAATTACACACGCTTAGAACACACCTTGTGTCGTGTAGGCAATGTGGTGCTTGATTTTAAACATATTCATTTCAGTTCTTTCGACGCTGTGTTTCATAAAAAGCAAGTAGCTGCTTTCTTTGTATGCTGTCAATTAATAGATTAGAGTGTTTCATAATCTCCTACAGCACACATTATGGAGCGAGTTAGTTGCTGAGAATTAATGGAAAATTGTGCAACATTGCAAGAAATCCCACTGTATTGCTCTACAACAGTTTTTTTTTTTTTTGCAATGCACAGTTCATGGCGTGTAAGGTGGTAGTCTTCACAGTAATTATATTACTGTATTAGCATTTGCAGGAGTGTTCTACTTACACAAAAACAAGAACTGTAGATGTATGCTGGAAGAAAGCGCAATGATGTTAGTAACTTTGAGCAATTTATTTACTTGTCATTTCTACATTTATGTTGCAGGCTTGCTTCGTAAACATTGAACTTGACACACGTTACAGTCCTATTTACACATACAGCTGCTCATGTACATTGGTCTACAATGAACTATTTGCGTTTCTCACAGCATGGTGCAGTCCCCCACCCCGCCGCCCCACTATTCTCATTCGTAGGGCATGCGAGGACAGAATAAAATTATGGGTGCTAAATAATGAGTGCTGTTGCAAATGTTTACATTAGAGGTAGCTTGGCATGTGCACATTTCCACTGGCAGTGGTAACTTGTACAGCACAGTAATAAAATTTTGGAATATCCTGGTTACTGACTACCACTTTTATTTTTTTGCAAATGCAGGTGGTTTTGCTAATGATCAATCAGCCTTTCTATTTTTTGTAATGTAATCGCGCTTCAAAGGTAGCCAGCATAGTATTTGGCATGCCGGGTAATGAATTTCGGTGGCATGTTCACCCTCTGAAGCGAGTTGCGTGATGGTTATGTGGAAGACTGGTGGGGAAAGCAGAAGCGCAGTGAATGAGACTCTTGGTCGAGCACAAGGTGTTGTGCTAGTCGCACTTTTCTGCAGCTGGTGGCTTGCAAGCTTCCGTTGGAAGTTATAAGATGAGCAGGAAGCTATGCAGAACATTATCCTGTCTTACCGAACCTAAAAATCACAGCCACAACAGTATGTTTGCCATCTGTGTAACAACAGCTTGAGCAGTGAACTTCATTCCCAGACAAATGAGAGTTTGGAAAAAAAGACGAAAACAGTTGCAATTTCGCAGGAGGTACTAGACAGTTTGCATGCACATGATGACAGCTGCAACAAGCATTGAAGGGGCTTTCATATTGTGTTGCTGTGATGACACACTGAATTGAAGCATACTGTTTCATGCATCACGTGCAACGCTCTCAAAGTTGGTGCTCTTTGTGCTGTGTACTTCCACAACCAAAAAGTCGTACATTGATTGAATAGATCGAGAAACAACAAATGCTTTGCTGGCAGCCATCACCATCACAAAAAAAGCTTGCATTGTTGGTGAAAAAATCAAAATGCATTATTTTCTATTTTATGCTAGATGTTCGTTTGTCAGAGCACTATACCCCTGCTTTCTTTTTAATGGACTGCATGCATAGCCTTCCAAGCGTTCCACCTTATGTAGTGGAATATACCATAAAAAAAACTTGAAACTCAAGAACAATCCTCTCCATTCTAGTGAAAATCATGCAACAAAAAGCCACATTTGTGCTGTACTACAATTCAAAGTACTCATTAAATACCATATTGTTTCACATCGAACATTCTACAGGTGGCTTTATACATCTTTAATGACAGCATGTAAACACACTAAATGGTGCATGGTTGTGACCACGCTCCAGTACGCAGCATGTACTCTGTAGTTTAGTCTTGTGGTGGAATTACTTGAACAAGGTAAGTTTCCTTTTTGTCAAACATCTCGTACCACATTTGAACAACGTGGTGTATGGTCAGCAGAAATGATATGAATTGATTCTTCGATGCCAGTAAAATGGCCACAATATTGCAGCTACGCTTTGTTGTGCTTAATGATGTCGCAGTTGTTGCACTTTTATCTGTACTGTCCTCAAATAATGTGCATGCAGTGGTACACTTTGCAACAAGGGTGTCCCACACTGCACAGTGTTCTCATATAAATACAGTGATCTCGATCTTCTGCTTTGGGGCAAGCCTTGTGGGACTCTACTCCTGGCTGTTGCTGCTGATATCACCTACGTTCAACTTGAGAAAGCCCTCATTAAGTCTAAGCTTGCACAGTGCTGCACACGGTGCAGTGAATATTGGCAGTGATGTCTGGCTCGTGGAGTGCTTAGAAAGATGGCCAGGGATCGGGCTCAGAAGCCATGGCTGCAGTGGGTAGTAGGTCACCTGCATGAAAATATAATCAGTACCATAGTCAGCTGGCAGCATTTTTTTTTTCGAGGGGACACACGCATGCACACACACACACACACACACACACACACACACACACACACACACACACACACACACACACACACACACACACACACACACACACACACACACACACACACACCTGGAATATATATGCACAGGCATTTGTTTGTGAAAGTGAAAAATATGCACATTAGAATTGGAACAATTTCGGAGGCGGGTTGTCCATGGACCCCTCTCCTACTTATTCTTATGGTAGTAGTGCACCAAGCTGTGTGCCATCGATTTACAAGAAAGTTAGTACCACAAGGAATAATGCTACTTCACTGCAAAAGCTGCGCTGAACCTGCCTTAATGATGTTATCTATATATTTACTTCTCCCATCAACTTAGTAGCAACCTCCATTAAAAAAAATCCAGTGACTGCACTGACGGGGGCTACTTGTTCATCTTACAGCAGGCATGCAATAGTGCACTCGTAATTTTGTTAAAAGCACTGTTGCACAAGGTATGCTCTGCAATTTGCGACTACAGTCGTAACTTCGCAACAAAACCGGTTTTCTCTCATTTAAGAAGGCATTCGCCTAGCTCTACAGTGCGCTCCGACGTCGTAGCCGAGTTCCGGTCGTATGCAGTCCACAGCGAGAGTGCGCACATCCGCATCGTAGATATAGGAAAATGTGCGCGGTGACAACGCATTAGCAAATGCAGTAAACCGGCCAACCGTCATATCTCACACGATCACCTCCAGGTCAGGTCCGATGGAAATCACGATCGCGATGTGCGCATCGCGATCTCGATCGCACTTCGCTCACATCAGCGCCAGACTTGATCCGGATTAGTTTAGGCCATGTAGCAGCGGCAGCGTTGATTACGATTAAGAAATCCAGCCCTGTTTGCCGCGGTTCACTGTGCTCGTGTGCCACCGGTGTATGAATCTGGTGCAAGCGTACTAAACAAACCACACAAGGCAAAGTACTCACGGACATGGCGTTGAGGCCGTAGAAGTGGTGTCCACACATGAAAGAAGTCTTCCTGTATCCCTTGGGCACATCGACGCCGATGAGAGCGCTGTCCACACATCCGACCACGCCGGGAATGACGTCGCGACGAAGAAAGCACTCCTTCACGGCCGCCTTTTTGATCGGTCGTTGTTGCCATGTAGCCCCAGTGGTTCGTGTCCCGCCGGCGTTCAAAAAAACAAGCGAAACGCACCAGACGCACTCGCTCACCGTCGCGTGCAACACCCGAATCGTCTCCTCACATCCTATAGAACCTCGTGAGAGCTCCCGGTAGCATAAAAACGCGGCGCGCACAACGCCTTCCGTTCGACCGACCGACCCGTCGGTCGCTTCGTTTCGAGTTCCTACGCGACTTCACCGCTCAAGCACAGCACGGACGAAAATGCCGTCGAAATTCATCACCCGGCAGGTCAAACGCGCCGTCCGATGCCCTCTGTCGACGTAGTCGAGGCTCGCCGGCGCCCGCCGCAACAGAAAAGCCGCCGCCGTTAAGCCCACCGCCGCCCCGAACCTAGCAGCCACCGCCATGTTCGATGCCTTTTTCCATTCCTTTCAAAACGCATCGCTCTCCGGCGATTCTAAAAAATGTTCCTTTCGGCCGAGCATAATGAGTGCGTAAACGTCATTTTGACGTCACGGATTCTCCGCCCCCGCTGGCGTTAGCGGCGCGAAATTTGTTTCGACCAATGGCAGGCGGCCAGGACGAGAAGAGGCATGAAAAAATAAATATAATCGTTAGGCGGTAAGCATCCCGTGATTCTGCGCTCTCGCGGACGTCAGGCGACGTCATGCGGCGCGAAATTTGTTTCGACGAATGGCAGGCGTCAAAAAGTATAAAGTGACGTCAAAAAGCATAGATTTCGGAATGGAATCGTTACGCGGTAGCACCCCAGGACTGACAAACAAGTTGTGCTGTGTGGCCTAAAAAAATGGGGGAGCTTCTGCCACCGGAGTATAACAGGCTTGGACACGTATTCTGGCACACTGCTCTGGTAGACAACAATGGCAGTCGAGAGCTCATTGGGATCTGAACTTATTGAAGCCATGGTATTTGTCGAATCATTTTCTTATGAGCGTCCCAGCGAGGCGAGCATATTCGTCATCCGGCACAACAGGAATGCGGGGGCGGGGGAGGGTCCAGAATTTGACGACGTACCGTAGCTTCAGTGGGTTCAAGAACGTCAAGTAGCTTCGCCATCTTTGTATTATTTAGCGGAGAGAAACGCATTTACACCCAGATTCTCTAGATCAGAAGTCTACGCTTCCGATTTAGAGAGTCGACAAAGCGAGGAGCAGGTTCGTGACAGGATATCGGAATGTTGTCCGAGCTCATTTCGCTATAGACAGAAATAAATTACTGCGGTCTAAAGACACGACATGATTATGAGGCTTGCCGTAATGGCGGGCCTAAATTAATTTTGACCAGCCAGAGATCGGGCCCTGCAGAACTTTTTCAACATAGTGCGAACTGGTGTCGATTAATAGTGGATGCGGCTGTGAACATCTCAGCCAAATACTATTGCACTCACGAGGCAGCGAATTCGCTACTGAGTTGAAAACACAGCTGGAAAGCGACCGCTCTTCATTCGACAAATGGCGCCACCGGGGACCCCAATTACCTCGCTTCAGGGAAAGGTAGCATTCGGTGATTCCATGAGCGCGAAACGATAATCTGTTGTGTTCGTTTTGTATTCAACAAATGAAGAAAATGTGTGTACATCTCTTAAAGAGCAACGAAAAAATTGACGGCAGATCCACGAGGTGAATGATGATGAGATTGGGCGAAGCTCCTGGAAGTAATCATCGGTTAAACCGTGAAATTTCTTCCGTTAATTCGCCCGATAAAAATGACGTGAAACGATTGATTAAATGTTTTATCAAACTTTTATTGCTGGTTTCCGTTGTCCTTTCATTATGACCGTACGGAAGGATCTTGCCGACGCTGACGTGCCGCTGCAGCTTCTTGTTCACGTACGGCGGGATCTAGCCGACGCTGCCTTGCTGATGTGGCTTCTTGCTCCCGTACAGCAGCACCTTGGCGGCGACGTCGCGCAGCTTCCCGGCGCGCTTCAGCCTCGCGGGCTCTCACTTCAGGGTCCTGTCTGCGAGCGCGCGCCGCCGCTGCCCTGCGCGCCCGCCTTTCGGCATCCTTATCCATACGAGCACACACCGACGGCAACGAGCATCGTCAACTACAAACGTGTATCGCGATATGGTTTTGATTATAAAACCATTGCTTTACCTGGCGTCTTTCGTTAAGCAGCTGGCGTCTTTTCGTTTTGCTTTAGAAACATCTGGCGTCTTTTCGTTTTGCTTTTAGAAAACATCTGGCGTCTTTCGTTGGTTTATTTCATCAATCAACGGCGTTTTGAACAAAATTTTTATTGTTTAATCACGCACAGGAGAAATCTCACCAGGCACCACCTTGGAGGTAAACAATGGCTGCTACTGGGAATGAGAGACAGCAGAAGTCGGCTTTTAACACTTCTACTTCTACTAACGTTTCCTACTGGAACATGCCAATGGCTGATAATGGGGAATGAGAGACAGAAGAATTCGGCTTTTAGTTAACGCGCACGCTGCGAATTTTTTTTTATTGTTCAACAACGCACAGGAGAAATCTCTCACCGGCACCACCTTGGAGGTCAAAGCGTAAGACTGGTTACGCACTACGACTACGACTACGACTACGACGAGGGACGAACGGGTGCCGCTTTAAGGAGCTTCGCCCCTAAAATGTTAACCAATTATCGATGCACCCAGTCACGTCATATGCTGAAAGAAGAGCGGGCGCTTTCCAGCTGTGTTTGAAATCAAATCGCTAATTTCCTTGTACGGGGAGTGGAGTAATACCTGGCTCACGCGATGACAGGCGCCTCCACGACTGACTGGCTCTATTTTCTGACTGTGTTCGAAAAGTGCTACAGTGTCCCTTTAAAGTGCACCTCAATCGAAGCACAATTGTGCTCCCCCGTTTCGCCTTCACCGAAATGGAGCCGCTGTGGCGGGGAACCGAACCCGGGTCCTAGGGCTCAGCAGCGCAACACCCTGCTTGCTAAGGGTGCCACGGCGAATATTTTGTACAAGTAAAAAAATGAACAGCATCAATGTGCCAAATAGCCGGGCATCTTTTGAGAATATGTGCAAATCAGTGTGAACTAAATGCGCAGCTTCAAGAAAGGAAGGTCAGGCAGCACGCGAATTAAGGGCAGCCTAGATGTAATGGTACCTTGCATCTTTGCCACTCCGTGTAACAAAGCATTGGGGTTGTCTGAACTATACGTGCTTTAGTACGCTTAGATGTACAGTTATCACTCAAACGTTCTAATGAATAAACTTCCCTGGATAGAGCACAGAGAAAAGGAAGCCAGGAAAGAAACTAATGGCTCTTGGGAAAACGAAAAGAGCAAACTATATGCGGAGTTTCTGCTCTTAGAATATGTTGAAGCGTATTGCAGATGTGGCGTCAATGCAACTTTTTACATTTCGGAGGTCCTTTTGTATTTGACTGTTTTCATGGAGCCCCTCTGTTTGGAACATGTTAGCATGGTATTCCGCTAGTGTCGAGCACGAGGTATCCTTTATTCAAAACGAATGGCGCCTGCCCCGGTATGCGCCGTCGAAAGTTCATTACGTCGCCGCTGATTCCTGGAAGAACAGCTGACTAGCTTGCTTACTCCTCCAGTATTTTTTTTCTAATTTGTATGTATAGTTCTGAGTTTATTTATTTATTTATTTATTTTGCAAATGGTCGTGTTCTTCAGAAGGGAGAGTTCAGTAAAAAGCGTCATGAAAATAATGTAGGTGGATTGGAAAGGAGAGAATGATTTCTCGAAATATTCATGAACGCATAGGGTAAGAGAAGCAGTGCCAGTGAAGGTCGCGCTGAATGCCAGATGCCCTTGTTACCTTCTAGTACATACCTAATTTGAACTTGCCCCGATTCGGTGGTCTAGTGGCTAAGGTACTCGGCTGCTGATCCGAGGGTCGCGGGATCGAATCCCGGCCGCGGCGGCTGCATTTCGATGGAGGCGAAATGTTGAGGCCCGTGTGCTGTGCGATGTCAGTGCACGTTAAAGAACCCCAGGTGGTCGAAATTTCCGGAGCCCTCCACTACGGCGTCTCTCATAATCAGAACTGGTTTTGGGACGTAAAACCCCACAAAACAACAAAACAACAACAACTAATTTGAACTTTTTCATTTGTGTTCCAGAAGAGGCTGCACCTTCCGCCCGCGCAGACACTAATACCGAAGATATTAAAGATAAACCATTATGCATGCTGTGGGTTAAAAGAACAGGTGGATCGACTGATACAAGAAAGTGCTGCGAAGACTACTTCAAAGAGAACTGCAAAGAGGAAGACTCCGTTTATGTCGGCAGCAGGGAGCAATGCAAGGTCGCAGACCCCGCTCCTTCATCAAGCAGTTAATGGCGGAGAAAATAAAGAATGCGTCAGGAATTTTACAGAGTGCCGTACCTGAATTGATTTTAATGAAGCTGCAAGAATTATGTAGTACTTATTTCTGGCATAAGTATATCATGTCTCTTGTTTTGCGTATAGGGTCTTATTTTAAATGCCCTACAGTAATGCGAACTAGAAGAGAAGCTCAGGGGAAGATGGATGCTTGAATCGATGAACAAATCGCAAGGTACGATTTAAAACAGGGAATGTCGCGGGAGCCAACGTTTCGACAAGCGGACTGGTATTCAACAAGCCCTGACGAAGACAAGTCCGCTTGTCGAAACGTTGGCTCCCGCGACATTCCCTGTTTTAAATCGTACCTACAGTAATGCGGAAATGCATGGGACATGCATTTGCAGTCTGTGGGAAGGCAAAGCTGCCGCGGCTTGCTCGACTAACTACTGGGGAGGTTTTGGTATATGAGCAACGCGACATCGTATTCATAGTGACGTGCACGGCTCTATTGTCCCGTTAGAAGCAAACAGGCTGTCACGAAATTTGTTTATGACAATGCTTGTTCATGAGCGTGTGCTGCGATGTACACCTTTTAAACTGAACTGCACACTTTGTACGCCGGCAGCAAGGAATGACGTAGCTCTTTCTTTTCGCCGTGAAAGGAATGCATAGGGGTTTGTGTCTACGCGTAAAGGAATAGGAGACAGTCAAGTTTCCGCGGTTTAAGAAAATCGAGCTGTTCGAGCTGAAATGGCTTCAGCGTGCCGTGATAGAACCTATCTAGAACCTGGCTTAGTGGTTTGTGGTGTATTATGCTGTGAGCTTCGTCGAGCAACGCCATGCAGTAGCGTACACTGGATTTTCACTTTCGGTAAGGGGGAGTGGGTGGAGGAGGGGGAATAGGCGGATTACGCAATGTGCAGTTTCGTAGCTCTGTGTGGTTTTGTAGGTCTGTTTCCTCAGCGTTTTACCCAATGTTCTTGAAGGGACCTGACATGGCCGACAAGCCGTTCACAAAAGCATTGCACGTAGAAACTAAGCATCTGGATAAATAGACCAACACAGAAAATGGTTCTCAACGAAGTTTTCCGGCACTCTCTTCCTTTAGCAAATTTTGATGCTCCGTGCAGTTGGTAATAAGGGTGCCGACATGCAGGCCGATTTGCGGTCGCGCGAAGCCTTCACTAAAACTAGACAGCTCAGTATGTTCTAAATTAACGCAACAAAACATCTTAGATTATGCTTGCTGTGAGTCTCGCCAAAAGGTAAATCTGGAATGCACCTCCTGAACAGCAATAACAACGTCAACATACCCCTTGATGGCATACGTGGCGGGGGGGGGGGCATGTGCAGAGAAGAACCGACAACCGTTGGACAGTAGGGACAACAGAATGGAAACCAAGAGATGGAAAACGCAGCATAGGTAGGCAACAGGTTAGATGCGATAAAATTAAGAAATTTGCAGGCGTAAAGGAGAAACAACTCGCTCAGAACAGGACTGATTGGAAATTAATGGCGAACGCCTTCGTCCTACAACGGACTCGAAATTGGCGAATGGTGATGATGCTGGCATGGAGGAGGCGTTTATGAACAGATCATTGAAAACGACAGAAAATTTCGCCAGAGCCAACATTTCGGCAAGTGCTCCTGTCTTCGGCAGTGCAACATCTGTGCGTCAATGAGAGATGCCTTTCACCTTCTTCTGTGCCCCTTCTTCTGTAACTTCAGTGAGGTTGGTAGACAGCTAAGAACGCAATAAAACAGGAATCAGGACAGCCAGAGTTTCTCTGTGAAATATGGTCAGCAATGTGGCGTGGGCATCTTATACATCAATACCCCAAGACTGCAAAATCCAAGCCTTGCGCAACGCCATAATATAAGTGGCACACCGAGAATTAACGCTCACAAAATCAGCAAAACGCTGATGAGACTACCTGCGAGACTAGCCACCAGTAAGCTTACTAAAAGATAATGTTATTTAAAGAGAGACAAAAAAAAAATGCTGCAAATCGCACGCACTGTCGGAATCGGGCTCATGCGTAGCAGCCAATGAGGGAATTGCCTATTGCGAATTGTTTGACGTTCAGTCTAACTGCTACGAGTAGGATCAAGGCTTTTGTGCAAAGCGCACGCACCGACTCATGAGTATGGTTAACATGGGCGAACCAGGAACGTGGACCGTGACAACTGAATGGTGCCTCATGGTACGATGTAACATTGGAAGTCACGTTTGTCCAAAGCACAGAAATCTGTTTAGCTGAAGAAAAATGCACTAAACGGTGCGTTGGTGTCCTACCATAAGAGTCGTTCATTGAAGTATTCTTATGGGATCGAGCATTCTTCAACAAACCACAAAACCAAAACGGACGATTTCGAAGAATAAAATGGTACAAGTACGATGTCAACAAGAAGCACGTGGCAAGAAATGCGCTTGCTGAACACGCGGGTTCACTGGCCATGACGTCAACTGGGATAACGCGAATGTAACTGGAAAAGAAAGAAACAACATAACAAGGCTTCATCTGGAATCCCTTTATATCCAGACAACGCCCCGCAGGGGCGTCTGCTTCTGCAGGCGTTTGGTGTGTGGCGACACCACGGACCCGAGCCAACGGGGGGGTTTCGACCCCCTCCCACGTGTCGCCGTGCGTGGCTTAGCCGTGTCCGGGGAAAAGGGGATCCTGGGGGTTGAGCCGACGCCGGGTGATTGGACCTTTAAGGCCCCCCGGAAGAGGCAACACACCCCTTTGGCCCCGGCTTCACGTAGACGGCACCTCCGGCCTGACCCGACCGGGGGAAATCGGCAGTCGCCTTTTCCTGTCTCTTTCTCCACATCTTCGTCTTTTTCTCCTACTTCACACATCTGTCCTGTCTTCTCCTCTCTTCCATTTACTTCCAGTTTTCCTGGCGGCAAGGGTTAACCTCGTGTAGGTATCCAACCTTGGGTATTCTATATCCGGTTATGTGATAGCGTACTGCTGGCGTTGTGCAGACTTGTTTCAAGTTTTGCCGCGTCCCCTTGTTGGGCTCAGTGGTGGGCGGTTGGCGCTGTCGCCGAACACACGCACTACTCCTATGGCTAAACAAGCTCCTTTTGTCCGTGATCGCCCTCAGAAAAGAGGGCGCACCGAAACATCCTTCCAATTTTTTCTGGAAAGAACTGACATCTTTCCAAAATATCATGTGATCCATAGTGAGGGCAACCTAAGTGCTCGTAAATTGTCTCCTTTCCTGGTGGCGAAATGCCTCGGAAACACCATTGGACCAGGCTACAAGGCCACGAAAATGGCTAACGGTGATTTGCTACTTGAACTTAAGGACAAAGACCAATTTGAGAAAATCAATGACTTGAAATGTATTGGTGACGTAGCAGTCACCGTGTCTGCACATCGAACAATGAACACGAGCCGAGGTGTCATATCGGAAGATGACTTCTTGCACCTTAGTGATGAGGAACTTCTAGATGGTTTCCAGGACCAAAATGTTATAAAGGTTGACAGAATCCTGATTCGCCGAAACAATGAGCAAATCCGCACTAAGCACATAATACTAACCTTCGACAGCTGTGTGCTCCCTACCACACTAGATGCAGGCTACATCAAACTTGCCCCGCCGCGGTGGTCTAGTGGCTAAGGTACTCGGCTGCTGATCCGAGGGTCGCGGGATCGAATCCCGGCCGCGGCGGCTGCATTTCGATGGAGGCGAAATGTTGAGGCCCGTGTGCTGTGCGATGTCAGTGCACGTTAAAGAACCCCAGGTGGTCGAAATTTCCGGAGCCCTCCACTACGGCGTCTCTCATAATCAGAACTGGTTTTGGGACGTTAAACCCCACAAATCAATCAATACATCAAACTTCGCGTGAGGCCGTACATCCCGAACACCCGGCGGTGCTATAAGTGCCAGCGGTACGGGCACGGATCTCAGACATGCCGGGGAAAGCAGACATGTGCTAAATGCAACTCCAATGAACACACGTCCGACGCTTGCGACTCAACTCTACATTGTGTGAACTGTGACGGAAGTCATCCAGCCTACTCTAGAACATGTCCTAAATGGAAGATCGAAAAAGAGATCATCTCACTAAAACTAAAAGAAAACATAACATTTCGTGAAGCAAGGAACCGTCTGTCATACCTTGATCACACCAGTTTTGCCGAGGTGGTGCAACGGGGGGTAGCGCCACAAACGCCTCAGCAGTCTACTGCGGTCACCAACAGTGGCCCAGTAGTCACTTCCTCCACCCCTCAGGTGGCTGCTGCTATTGCCGCGCCACCAGCATCGAAGGCGGGTCTGCAGGCTTCGGCTCAACAGGCCCCAAAGTTGAATCGAATCCCAAGGGCGGAGACGCAAGTCTC